>JAIUJO010000736.1:135000-145000 GCA_023846275.1 Vanilla planifolia | reverse complement strand
TCTCTACTGCTTAGTCTTCTTCTTCTAATTGTTCTTCTTCTTCTTCTTTTTTATGTTCTTCTTCTACTTCTTACTATTATTCTTCTTCTTCTTCTTCATACTCCTCCTCTTCCTCTTCTTCTTCTACTTCTTCTTGTTCTTCTTCTTCTTTTTCTTTTTCTTCTTTTTCTTCTATTTCTTCTTCTTCTACTTCTTTTTCTTTGATTTCCTCTTCTTCCTCTTCTTCCACTTCCGCTTCTTCCTCTTCTTCTTCTTCTTCGTCTTCTTCTTTCTCTTCTTCGTCTTTTTCTTCCTCTTCTTCTTCTTCTTCTTCTTCTTCTACATCATTTTTATCGTCCTCCTCCTCCTCCGCCTCCTTCTTTTGCAACTTCTTCTTCTAGTTCTTCTTCTTCTTCTTCTTCTTCTTCTTCTTCTACTTCTTCATCTCGTTCTTCTACCTCTTTGTTTTTTCTTTTTTAATAACTTCTTCCTGCTGCTCTTGTTCCTCTTTTTTCACTTCTTCATATTTCTGTTCTTTTTCTTCATCTTCCTACTCATGTTCTTGCTCTTCTTCTTCTTGTTCTTGTTCGTCTTCTTCATCTTCTTCTTATTTTTCTTATTCTTCTTCTTCCTCTTCTTCTTCTACTTCTTCCTCTTCTTCTTCCTCTTCTTCCTCTTCCTCTTCTTCTACTTCTTCTTCTTCCTCTTCTTCTTCTACTTCTTCTTACTCCTCTTCCACTTGTTCTTCTTTCGTACCTTCTTCTTCTTCCTCCATTTTTTCCTCAAATTCCTCATCATCATCATCATCATTATCTTCTTCTTCTTTTTCTTCTTCTTTCTCTTAATCTTCTTCTTCTTCCTCTTCTTCTTCTCCTCCTTCTGCAATTAATTCTTCCTCTTTCTTCACCTTTGGTTCCTTATATTCCACTTATTCTTCCTCCCTTTGTTCTTCTTATTCTTCTGCTTCTTCTTCCTTGTCTTATTATTCCTCTTCTTCTTGTTGTTCGTCTTGTTCTCCTTCTTATTCTTCCTCATCTTCCACTTCTTCTTCTTCTTCTACCTACCCTTTCTCTTCTTCTTCTTCCCCATTTTATTTCCCTTCCTCTTTATCTTCTTCTTCTTCTCCTACCTATTCTTGTTCTTCCTCTCTTCTTCTTCTTCTTCTACTTCTTCTTCTCCTTCTTCTTCTTTTTCTTCCTCCTCCTTTTTGTCCTCCTCCTCTTCTTCTTCTTATTCTTCTTTTTCTCCTTATTCTTCTTCTTCTTCTTCTTCTTCGTCTACTATTACTACTACTTCTTCTTCCTCTTTGTCTTCTTCTTCCTATTCTTCTTCTTATTCTTATTCTTCTTTGTCGTCATCTTCGTCTTCATCTTCTTCTTCTTCTTCTATTTCCTTTCCTTCTTCTTCTCCTGCTTCTTCTTGTTTTTCTACTTCTTCATTTTCTTCATCATCTTCTTCTTTTTCTTCTCTTCCTCTCTTTTTTCGTCTTCTTCTTCATTGTTTTCTTCTTCGCCTTTCTCGGCTTCTTCTTCTTCATCTTCTTCTTCTTCTTCTTGTACTTCTTCTTCTTTTTCTACTTCTTCTTCTGTAGTTTCGTCTTTTTGTTATTATTATTATTATTATTATTATTCGTTTTCTTCTTCTTCTTTGTCTTATACATCTTCTTCTCTTCTTCCTATTCTTCTTCTTCTTCTTCTTCAATTTCTTCTTCTTGTTCTTCTTCTTATTCCTTCTCCACTTGTTCTTCTTCTTCTTCTTCATATTTTTCTTCTTCTTCATCTTTTTCATCCAATTCCTTTTCATCTTCTTCTTCCTCTTCCTCTTCATCTTCCCCTTCTTCATCTTTGTGTTCTCCATCTTCTTCTTCTTCCTTCTTCCTTCTTCCTTCTTCAATCTTTCTTCTTCCTTCTTCTTTCTTCCTTCTTTCTTCTTTTTTCCTCCTTTTTCCATCTTCTTTCTCTCTTCTTCTTTCTTCTTGCTTCTTTCTTCTACTTCATTCTTCTTCTTGATCTTCCTCTTCTTCTTCTTCTTCTAATTCCTTCTCCCCTTCTTCTTCTTCTTCTTCTTCTTCTTCTTCTTCTTTATCTTCTTCTTCTTCATCTTCTTCTACTTCTTCTTTTTCCTCTTCTTCTTCTTCTTCTTCTTCTTCCTCCTCCTCGTCTTCTTCTTTTTCTTCGACCTCCTCTTCGTCATCATCTTAGTCTTCCTCTTCCACTTCCCCTTCTTTACGTTCTTGTTCTCCATGTTCTTCTAGTTCTTCTTCATCTTCTTCCTTTTTCCATCTCCCTTCTTCCAACTTCTTTTTTCTTCTTCATTCTTCTTTCGTATTTCTTCTTCGTCTTTCTTCTTCTTCTTCTCCATCTTCATCAACATCTTCTTCTTCTTCTTCCACCACTTCTTCTTCTTCTTGTTCTTCCTTCTGTGCTTCTTTTTTGCTTTTTTCTTTTTCTTCTTTTATTCTTCTTCTTCTTCTTCTTCTTCTTCTTCTTCTTCCTCTTCTTCTTCTTCTTCTTCTTCTTCTTCTTCCTGTTCTTCTACTTCTTCTTCTACTCCTTCCTCCTTCTCCTCTTGTTCTTCTTCTTATTCTCCTAAAACTACAACATCTTCTTCTTCTACTTCTTCTTCTTCTTCTTCTTCCTCTTCTTCTTGTTCTACCTCTTCTTGTTCTTCTTCTTCTTTTTCATCTTCTTCTTCTTCTTCTTCTTCTTCTTTATCTATTTCTACTTCTTCAACTTCTACTTCTTCTTCTTCCTCTGCATGTTCTTCTTCCCGTTCTTCTTCTTGTTCTTCTTCCTCTTCCTCATCTTCCTATTCTTCTTCTTCTTCCTCCTCCTCTTCTACTTCTTCTTCCTTCTCTTTCTTTTCTTCTTCTTTTTCATTTTCTTTTTCTACTTCTTCTCCTTCTTTTTCTCCTCCTCCTTCTTCATCTTCTTCCCCTTCTTCTTCTTCTTCTCCTTTCTATTCTTGTTCTTCCATCTATTCTTCTACTTCTTCTTATTCTTCTTCTTCTCCATCTTCTTCTTCCTCTTCCTCTGCCTCCTCTTCTTTTTCTTCAACTTCTTCTTCTTCTACTACTATTACTACTACTTCTTTCACTTCTTCTTCTTCTCCTCATTCTTCTTCATCTTCCTCTTTTTCTTCTTCTAATACCTCTTTTTACTCTTCTTCTTCTCCTTCTTCAAGTTTGTTTTTTTCTTCAAATTCTTCTTCTTCCTCTTCTCTCTTCTCCTCTAGTTCCTCTACTTTATCTTCTTCTTCTTCTTTCTCTTCTTCTTCTTCTTCTTCTACTTCTTCTTCTTCTTCTTACTCTTTGTCATGTTCTTCTTCTTCATCATCTTCTCCTTTTTATGTTCTCTTTTTCTTCTTCTTCTTCTTCTTCTTCTACCTCTTTTTCTTCTTCTTCCACTTCTTTCTCTTCTTCTTCTTCGCCTTCTCCTTCCTCTTCCTCCAACTTCTCATCATCTTCTTCTTCTTCTTCTTCTTCTTCCTCAACTTCATCTTCTTCTTTTTCTTCTTCTTCTTCTACTTCTTTTTCCTCATTGTCATCTTCTACATCTTCCTCGTCTTCTTCTTTGTCTTCTTCTTCTTCTTCTTATTCTTCTTCTCCTTCATCTTCTTCCTCCTCTTCTTCTTCTTCTTCTTCCTCCTTTTCTTCTTCTTCTTGTCCTTCTTCCCCTTCCTCTTCTTCTTCTTCTTGTTCTTCTTCTTCCTTATCTTCTTCTTCCTCTTTTTCTTCTTCTTCCTCTTATTCTTTTTATTCTTCTTCTTCTTCTTCTTCTTCATCTACTTCTTCTTCTTCTTCTTCTTCATCTTCTTCTTCTTCTTCTCCTTCTTCCTCTTCTTTTTATTCTTCTTCTTCTTCTTCTAATTTATTTTCTTCTTCTTCTTCTTCTCCTTCTTCTTCTTCTTCTTCTTCTTCTTCTTTCTCTTCCTCCTTTTCCTCATCTTCTTCTCCTTCTTATTCTTCTTCTTCTTATTATTCTTCTTTTTTTTCTTCTTCTTCTTCTTCCTCATCTTCTTCTTGTTCTTCTTCCACTTCTTCTTCTTCTTCTTCATCTTCTACTTCTTCTTCCTCTTTGTCTTCTTCTTCTTCTTCTTCTTCTTCTTCTTATTCTTCTTCGTCTTCATCTTCATCATCATCATCGTCTTTTTCTTCTATTTCCTTTTCTTCTTCTTCTCCAGCTTCTTATTTATCTACTTCATCATTTTCTTTATCGTCTTCTTCCACTTCTTTTTCTTCTCTTCTTCACTTTTCTTGTCTTCTTCTTTATTTTTTCTTCTTTGCCTTTCTCTTCTTCTTCTTATTCTTCTTCTTCTTCTATAATTTCATCTTTTTTTCTTATTATTATTATTATTATTCATTTTCTTCTTCTTCTTTGTCTTCTACATCTTTTTCCCAACTTCTTATCCTTTTTCTTCTTCTTCTTTTTCTTCTTCGTCTTCTTCTTCTCCTTCCACTTCTTCTTCTTCTTCTTCTTCTTATTCCTTCTCAGCTTCTTCTTCTTCTTCTTCTTCTTCTTCTTCTTCTTCTTGTTTTGCTTCCTCTTCATCCTATTCATCCAATTCCTTTTCGTCTTCTTCTTCCTCTTCCTCTTCATCTTCCCCTTCTTCGTCTTCGTGTTCTCCATCTTCTTCTTCTTCTTCTTCCTTCTTCCTTCTTTCTTCTTCCTTCTTCTTTCTTCCTTCTTTCTTCTTTTTTCTTTCTTCTTTAATCTTCTTTCTTTCTTCTTCTTTCTTCTTTCTTCTTTTTTCTTCTTCCTTCTTCTTCATCTTCCTCTTCTTTTAATTCCTTCTCCCCTATTGTTATTCTTCTTCTTCTTCTTCTTCTTTATCTTCTTCTTCATCATCTTCTTCGCCTTCTTCTTCTTCCTCTTCTTTTTCTTCTTCTTCATCTTCTTCTTCCTCTTCTTCTTTTTCTTCGACTTCCTATTTGTCTTCTTCTTACTCTTGCTCTTCCAGTTCCCCTTCTTTACCTTGTTCTCCTTCTTCTTCTACTTCTTCTTCATCTTCTTCCTTTTTCCTTCTCCCTTCTTCCAACTTCTTTTTTCTTCTTCTTTCTTCTTTCATCTTTCTTCTTCGTCCTTCTTCTTCATCTTGTTCTTCTTCTTCTTCGTCGTCATCAACATCATCTTCTTCTTCTTCTTTCACCACTTCTTCTTCTTCTTCTTCTTCCCCTTATTCTTCTTTTTGTTCTACCATCAATGCTTCTTTTTTGTTTTCTTCTTCTTTTATTCTTCTTCTTCCTCTTCTTATTCTGCTTCTTTTTCTTCTTCTTCTTCTTCTTCTTCTACTTCTACTTCTACTTCTTCTCCTTTATCCTCCTCTTCTTGTTCTTCTTCTTCTTCTCCTAAAACTACTACATCTTCTTCTACTACTTCTTCTTGAACATCTTCTTCTTCTTCTTCTTCTACCTCTTCTTGTTCTTCTTCTAATTCTTCATCATCATCTTCTTCTTCTTCTTCATCTTTTTCCTTTGCTTGTTCTTCTTCCCCATCTTCTTCTTATTCTTCTTCCTCCTCTTCCTCATCTTTGTATTCTTCTTCTTCTTCATCTTCCTCTTCTACTTCTTCTTCCTTCTCTTTCTTTTTTTCTTCTTCTTCTTCTTCATTTTCTTCTTATACTTCTTCTTCTCCTTCTTCTTGTCCTCCTTCTTCATCTTCTTCCCCTTCTTCTTCTTCCTCTTCTTCTTTTTCCCCTTCCTATTCTTTTCTTCCACGTATTCTTCTTCTTCTTCTTCTTATTCTTCTTCTTCTCCTTCTTCTTCTTCCTCCTCCTCCTCCTCTGTTTTTTCTTCAACCTCTTCTTCTTCTACTACTACTACTACTTTTTATTTTACTTCTTCTTCTCCTCCTTCTTCATCTTCCTCTTTTTCTTCTTCTAATACCTCTTCTTATTCTTCTTCTTCTTCTTCTTCTTCTTCTTTTCTTCAAGTTTGTTTATTTCTTCTACTTCTTCTTCTTCCTCTTTTTCTTTTTCCTCTTCTTCCTTCTCCTCTAGTTCCTTTACTTTTTCTTCTTCTTCTTTCTTTACTTCTTCTACTACTTCTTGTTATTATTATTCATCTTTTTCTTGTTCTTCTTTTTTTTTGTTCTCTTCTTCTTCTTCTTCGTCTACCTCTTTTTCTTCTTCATCTTCTTCTTCTTCTTCTTTCTCTTCTTCTTCTTTGTCTTCTCCTTCCTCTTTATCCTCCTCCTCATCATCATCTTCTTCTTCTCCCTTTCTGTTCTTCTTCTTTTTCCTCAACTTCTTCTTCTTCTTCTTCTTCTACTTCTAGTTCTTTTTCCTCATTATCTTCTTCTACGACTTCTTCGTCTTCTTCTTCGTCTTCTTCATCTTCTTCTTCTTCTTCCTCTTCTTCCTCTTCTTCTTTTTCTTCTTCTTGTTCTTCTTCTTCTTCTTCCTCTTCTTCTTCTTCTTCTTCCACCTTTTCTTCTTCTTCTTGTCCTTCTTCCCCTTGCTCTTCTTCTTCTTCTTGTTCTTCTTCTTCTTCTTATACTTTTTATTCTTCTTCTTCTTCTTCATCTTCTTCTTGTTCTTCTTGTTCTTCTTCTTTTTCTTCTTCCTCTTCTTTTTATTCTTCTTCTTCTTCTTCTATTTTATTTTCTTCTTCTTATTCTTCTTCTTCTTCTTCTTCTTCTTCCTCTCCATCTTCTTCCTCTTCTTCTTCTTCTTCTCTTCTCTTTTTCTTATTCTTCTTTTTCATCCACTTCTTCTTCATGTTCCTCTTCTTCTTCTTCTTCTTCTTTTTGTTCATCTTCTTTTTCTTCTTTTTCTTCTTCTTCTTCATGTTCTTCTTAATCTTCTTCTTCCTCATCTTCTTCTTCTCCTTCTTCTTCTTCTAGCTTCTTCTTCTTTTTCTTTTTCTTCTTCTCCTTTCTATTCTTCTTCTTCTTCTTCTTCATCTTCCTCATCTTCTTCTTCTTCTTCTTCTTCTTCCTCTTCTTCTTTTCTTTCTACTTTATCTTCTTCTTCTTCTTCTTTTCCATTAGTTTCTCCTTCTTCTTCTTTTTCCACTTCTTCTTCTTCATGTTCCTCCTCTTGTTCCTAATCTTGCTCTTCTACTTCTTCCTCTTCATCATCATCATCATCATCTTCTTCTTCTTCTTTGTCTTCTTCTTCTTATGATTTTTCTTCTTATTTTTCCTCATCATCTTCACGTTCTTTGTCCCATTGTTCCTTATCTTCGTTTTTCTCTTCTTCTTCTTCTTCATCTTCTTCTGCTACTTTCTCTTCTTTTTCTACTACTACTTCTTCTTATTCTTCCTCTTCTTCCACTTCCACTTCTTCTTACTCTACTTCTTCCATTTCTTCTCCATCTTGTTCTTCTTCTTCCTCTTCTGCTTCTTCTTCTTATTCCTCCTCTACCTCTTACTCTACCTACTCCTCTTCTTCTTCTTGTTCTTCTTCTACTTCTTCTTCTTCCTTTTCTTCTTCCCCTTCTTCTTCCTCTTCTTCTTATTCTTCAACTTATTCTTCTTCTTCTTTTTCTTCATCATCTTCAACTTCTTCTTTTTCTTCTTCTTCCTTTTTTCCTTCTTCTTCTCTTTCTTCTTGTTCTTCTTCTTCTTCTTGCTCATCTTCTTCTTATTCTTCTCCTTCTTCTTCTTCTTCTAGCTTTTCTTCTTCTTCTTCTTCTAGCTCTTCTTCTTCTTCTTCTTCTTCTTCTTCTTTTTGTTCTTCTTCTTCTTTTCCCTCATCTTCTTCTTCCTCTTCTTCTGCTTCTTCTTCTTCTACTTCTTTCTCTTCTTCTTCTTCTTCTTCTTTTTCTTCTACTTCTTCTTCCTCTTCATCTTCTTCTGGTTCTTCTTCTTCTTCTTCCTCCTCCTCTTCTTCCTCTTCTTCTTCTTCTTCGTCTTCTTCTTCTCCTTCCTCTTCTTCATTTTCTTCTTTTTCGTCATCTTCTTAATCTTTTGTTTCCTCCTCATTTTCTTCCTCTTCTTCTTCTTCTTCTTCGCTGTTTCTTCTTCCACTTCTTCTTCTTCTTCTTCATGTACTTCTTCTTCTTCTTCTTCTCCTAGTTCTTTTTGTTATTCCTCATCTTCTTCGTCTTTAACTTCTACATCTTATTCTTTTTATTCTTCTCCTTTTTGTTGTTCTTGTTCTTCATCATCATCACCTTCATCCTCTTCTTCATCTTATTCTTCCTCTTCGTCTTCTTCTTCCATTTCCTTTTTGTCTTCTTCTTCCTCTTCCTTTTCATCTTCTTCTTCCTCTTCCTCATCCTCTTCCTCTTCCCCTTCATCTTCCACTTGTTTGTCTTCTTCTTCTTCTTCTTCTTCTTATTCTTCTTCTTCCATCTTCCATATAACTTCTTTTCTCTTCATTTTTATTTCTTCCTTCTACCATCTTCCTTCTTCCCTCATCCTTCTTCCTTCTTCATTCGTCCTTCTTCTATCTTCCTTTTTTTTGTCTTCTTTCTACCTTCATTTCTCTTCTTTCATCTTTCTTCTTTCTTCTTTCTTCTTCCCTCATCTTCTTTCTTCTTCTTCTTCTTCTTCTTCTCATTCCTAATCTTCTTCTTTTTCCTCCACTTCTTCTTCTTCTTCATCTTTCCCTACTTTTTCTTCTTCTTCTTCCCCCACTTCTACATCTTTATCTTATTCTTCTTCTTCTTTTTAATCTTCTTCTTCATCTTTGTTTCCTATTCTTCTTATTCTTCTTCTTCCTCCTCTTCTTCTTTTTCTTAATCTTCTTCTTCATCTTCTTCTTCTTCTACTTCTTCTTCTTATTCTTCCACTTCTTCTTCTTCTTCTTCTTCTTCTTCCTCCTCCTCCTTTTCTTCATCTTCTTCTTCATCATCTTCTACTACTTCTTATTCTTCAACTTATTCTTATTCTTGTTCTTCTTCTTCTTCGAGTTAATCTTCTTTTTCATCTTCTTCTTCTTCAACTTCTTCTTGTTCTTCTTCTTTTCTTCTTCTTCTTCTTATTCTACTTCTACTTCTTCTTCTTCATCTTCTTCTTCTTCTTCTACTTCTTGTTCTTCTACGTCTTATTCTTCTTTTTCTTCTTCTTCTTCTTGTTTTTCTTCTTCTTCCTCCTCTTTTTCTTCTTCCACTTCTTCTTCCTCTTCTTCTTCAACTTTTTTTCCTCATCTTCTTCTTTTTCTTCTTCTTCTTCTACTTCTTCCTCTTCTTTTTCTTCTGCTTCTTCTTCTTCTTCTTCTTCTTCTACTTCTTCTTCCTCTTCGTCTTCCACATATTCTACTTCTTCTTTTTCTTCTTCCTCATCTTCTTATTCTTTTTCTTCTTTATCTTTTTCTTCTTGTTCTCTTCTTCTTCTTCTTCTTTTTCTTCTTCTTTTTCTTCTTCTTTTCTTCCATTTCTTCTTCTTCTTCTTCATGCACTTCTAGCCCTTTTTTTGTTCTTCTTCTTATTCCTCATCTTCTTATTTTTCTACTTGTTCTTCTTCATCATCTTCTTCTTCTTCTTCTTCATCTTCTTCATCATCACCATCTTTATCTTCTTCTTCTTCTTCTTCATCATCTTCTTGTTCCTATTCTTCTTCTTCTTCCCCTTCCTCATTGCCTACTTCTTCCTCTTCCTCTTCCTCTTCCACTTCCTCTTCCTCTTCTTCGTCTTCTTCTTCATTTTCTTCTTCATCTTTTTCTTCTTCCTACCTCCTTCAATTTTCCTTCTTCTTTTTTCCTTCTTATTTGTTCGTTGTACCTTCTTCATTTTTCCTTCTTCATTCTTCCTACTTCCTTCTTCTTTCTTCTTTTTTCATCTTCTTTCTTCCTTCTTCTTTTTTCCTTCTTCTTTCTTGTACTTTCTTCTTCTTCTTCTTGCTCATCATCATCTTCTTCTTTACTTCTTTGGCTTCTTTTTCTTCCACTTCTTCTTCTTCATCTTTTTCTTCTTCTCCTTCTTTTTCTTCTTCTCCTTCTTTTTCTTCTTCTTCGTCTTCCTCTGCTTCTTCCTCCTCTTCTTGTTTTTGTTCTTCTTCTTCTTCCTCTTCCACTTCCTCTGTCTCTTCGCCTTCTTCTTCCTCTTCTTCATCTTCTTCTTCTTCTTCTTGTTTAT
>JAIUJO010000736.1:125000-127500 GCA_023846275.1 Vanilla planifolia | reverse complement strand
TTTTTATCTTCTTCTTCTTCTTCTTGTTCTTCTTCTTCCTTTTCTTCATCTTCTATTTCTTCATAATATTCTTCGTCTTCTTCTTATTCATTTTCTTCTACTTCATCTTCTTCTTCCACTTCTTGCTCTTGTTCTTCTTCCTCTTCTTCTTTGTTTTTTAGTTCCTCTTCTTCGTCATCTTCTTCTTTCTTTTGATTTTCCTCTCCTTCCTCATCTTTTTTTGCTCTTCTTCTTCTTGTTCTTCTTTTTCTTCTTCTTCCTCTTCTTCTTCTTCTTATTATTTTTCTTTTTCCTCTTCTTTCTCTCATTCTTCCACATCTTCCTCTTCTTCTTTTTCCTTTTCTTCTTCCTCTTCCTTCTCTTCTTCTCTTCTTCTTCTTTCTCTTCTGCTTCTTCTTTTTCGTCCTTTTCCTCTTCTTCTTCCACATCTTGTTCTTATTCTTCTTCTTCTTCCTTTTTACTTCTTCCACTTCTTCCTCCTTCCTCATCTTCCTTCACTTCTTCTTCCTATTCTTCTTTTACTTCTTCCTCTTCTTCTTCTTTCTCTTAATCTTCTACTTCTTATTCTTCTTATTCTTCCTCATCGTCTTCTTTTTCTTCTTCCTCGTCTTCCTCTTCTTCTTCTTCTTCTTCTTCTTTCTCTTCTTCTTCATCCTTCCCTTTCTCCTCTTCTTCTTCTTCTTTGTTTTCCTCTTCTCCTTCTTGTTTATTTTATTTTTCTTCTTCTTCCTCTTCTTCTCCTTCCTTTTCCTCTTCTTCTTCTTCTTCTCATTCTTCTTCTTTCTCTTCTTCTTCTTTTTCTTCTTCTTCTTCTTCTTCTTCTTATTTAGATCGTCCTCCTCTTGTTCTCTTTCTTGTTCTCCTTCTTCTTCTTCTTCTTACTCTTCTATTTTTTCTTCTTCCCATTCTTCTTCTTCTTCTTCTTCTTCTTCCTCCTACTTCTCCTGCTCCTCCTCTTCTTCTTCGTCATCCTGTTCCTCCTCTTGTTCCTCATCTTCTTTTTCTTCTTCTTCCTTTTCCTCCTATTCTTGCTCTTCTTCATGTTCTTCTTCTTCTTGTTCCTTTTCTTCTTCATGTCCTTCTTCCTCCTTTTTCTTGTGCTCCTCTTCTTCTTCTTCTTCTTCCTCCTCTTTTCCTTCTTCATCTTCTTCTTATTCTTCTTCTTCTTCTTCTTCTTCGTCATCTTTTTATTCTTCTGCTTTTATCTTCCTCCTCCTCCTCCACTTGCACCTTTTTTTCTTCTTCATCTTTCGCTTATTCTTCTTATTTTTCTTCATGTTCTTTTTCTTCTTTTACTTTATCTTCTACTTCTTCTTTATCTACTTGTTCTACTTGGACTTCCTCTTGTTCCCCTTCTTCCTCTTGTACTTCTTCCTCCTCAATTTCTTCTTCTTCCACCTCCTTTTCTTCTTCTTCTTCTTCTTCTTCTTCATGTTCTTCAACTTCTTCCTTAACTTCTTCTTCTTCTTCTTCTTCTTCTTCTTCATGTTCTTCGACTTCTTCCTTAACTTCTTCTTCTTCTTCCTCTTCTTCTTCTTCTTCTACTACTACTACTTCTTCTTCTACCTCCTCTAGTTCCTCTTCTTTCTTTTCTTCTTCTATCACTTCTTTTTCTTCTTCTTCCTCTTATTCATCATCCTTTCTTCTTCTTCTTCATGACGTTCTTTTTTTTCTTGTTCCTTTTTTTCTACTTTTTCTTCTTCCTCTTCTTCTTCCTGTTCTTATTCTTCCTTTTCCTACTCTTCTTCCTCATGTTCCTCTTCTTCTTCTTCTTCTTCTTCCACTTCTTCTTCCTCTACTTCTTCTTCCTCTACTTCTTCTTCCTCTTCCTCTTCTTCTTTCGCTTCTTCTACTTTCTCTTCTTCTTCTTCTTCCTCCACTTTTTCATCATCTTCTTCTTCCTCTTCATCTAATTCTTCTTCTTCTTCTTCTTCTTCTTCTTCCAATTCCTCTTCTTCTTCTACTTCTTCTTCTTCTTCGTCTTCTCTTCTTCTTCGTCCTTTTGATCTTCCTCTTCTTCTTGTTTCTCTTCTGCTTATTCTTCTTATTCTTCTTCTATCTCATGTTCGTGCTCTGCTTCTTCTTCTTCTTCTTTTTGTTCTTTCTCCCCTTTCCTTCTCCTTCTTCTTTGCCATCCTCTTCTTCTTTTTCTTCTTCTTCTTCCTCCTCCTCTTCTTCCCTTTCTTATTATTCTTCTTCTTCTCCTTCCATTTCTTCTTCTTCATGTTCTTCTTATTTTTCTTCTTCTTATTCTCCTCCTTCGGCTTCTTCTTCGTCATCTTCTTCTACTTCTTCTAATTCATCAACTTCTTCTTGTTCATCTTCTTCTTCTACTTCTTCTTCTTCTTCTTCTTCGTCTTCTTCTTCTTTTTCTTCTCTTCTTCCCCTCCTTCATCTTCTTCTTCTTCTTATTCTTCTTCTTCCCTCTCTTATTCTTCTTCTTCCACTTCTTCTTCTTGTTCATGTTCTTCTTCTTCTTCTTCTTTTCTTCTTCTTCCTC
>JAIUJO010000736.1:112500-115000 GCA_023846275.1 Vanilla planifolia | reverse complement strand
CTACTTCTTTGGCTTCTTTTTCTTTCACTTCTTCTTCTTCATCTTTTCTTCTCCTTTTTTTCTTCTTCTCCTTCTTTTTCTTCTTCTCTTTCTTTTTCTTCTTCTTCTTCCTCTGCTTCTTCCTATTCTGATTCTTCTTTTTCTTCTTCTTCTTTTTCATCTTCTTCTTCTTGTCTCTTCTTCTTCTTCTTCCTCTTCTTCATCTTCTTCTTCTTCTTCTTCTTCTTTTTCTTCTTTCTCTTCTATTCTTCTTCTTCTTCTTTTACTTCTTCTACTTTTTCTCCTTCTTCTTCTACATCATCATCTTCTTCTTCTACTACTTGTTCTTTTTCTTCTTCTTCTTTTCTTGTTCATGTACTTCTTCTTGTTTTCCTCTTCCAGTTCTTCTCTTCTTCTTCTTCTTCTTCGTCTTCTTTCTTCTTCTTCTTCTTCTTCTTGATGCACTTCTCCTTCTACTTCTTATTCTTCTTCTTATTCCTCTCCCTCTTCTTTTTCTTCTTCTTTTCCTTCACCTTCTTCTTTTCCTTCTTCTTCTTCCTCTTTTTCTTCATCTTCTACATATTCTTCTTCTTCTTCCCCTTCTTCTTATTCCCTTTCCCTTTCCTCTTCCACTTCTGGTCTTCTTCATCTTGTTCTTGTTTTCTTTCTTCTTCAACATCTTCCTTCATCATCCTTCCATCTTCCATCTTCCTTCTTCGTTCTTTTTTGTTCCTTCTTCATTCTTCCCTCTTCCTTCTTCCTTTTTCTTTCTTCCTTCTTTCATCTTCTTTCTTCCTTCTTCTATCTTCTTTCTTCTTTCTTCTTTCTTCTTTCTTCTTCTATCTTCTTCTTCTTCTTCTTCTTCTTCTTCTTCTACTTCCACAACATCTTCTTCTTCTTCTTCTTCTCCTCCTCTTCCTCTTCTTCTTTTTCCTCAATTTCTTCTCCTATTTCTTCTTCTTACCCTCCTTTTTCTTCTTTTTCTTCCCTCGTCTTTTTCTTCTTTCAGTTCTTTATCTTGTTCTTCTTCTTGTTCTTCTTCTTCTTTTTCATATTCTTCTTCTTCTACTCTTCCTCTTCTTCTTCCTCTCCTTCTTCTTCTTCTTCTTCTTCAACTTTTTCTTCATCATCCTCTTTTGCTTCTTCTCCCAATTCTTTTTCATCTTCTCCTTCTTCTTCACCTTCTTCTACTTCTTCATCATCATCATCTTCTTCTTCTTCTTCTTCTCCTTCTCCTTCTCCTTCTTCTCCTTCTTCTTCTTCTTCTTCTTCCTATTCTTCTTCTTCTTCTTCTTCTTCTTTTGTTTCTTCTTCTTTTTCTTCTTATTTTTATTCTTCTTATTCTTTTTCTTGTTCTTCTTCTTCTTCTTCTTCTGTCCTTCTTATAATTCTTCTTCTTCTATCTTTTCTTCTTCCTCTTCTACTTCTTCTTCTTCTCTTCTTTTTATTATTCTTCTACTTCTCTATATCATCTAGTTCTTCTTCTTCTTCTTCATAATCTTCTTCTTCATCTTCATCATCATCATCATCAGCATCTTCTTCTTCTAATTCTTCTTGTTCTTTTTCTTTTTCTTCTTCTACATCTACTTCTTCTTCTTCTTCTTCTCTTCTTCCTCCTCCTCCTCTTCTTCTTCTATTTCTTCTTTTTCTTCTTCTTCCTCTTCTTGTTCATATTATCCTTCTTCTTTTTCTGCATCTTCATCTTCTTCTTCTTCTTCTCCTTCCACTTGTTCTTATTTTTCTTCTTCCTCTACTTGTTCTTCTTATTCTTTTTCATTTCCTTCTTCTTCCTTTTCTTCTTCTTCTTCTTCTTCTTCTTCTTCTTCCTCTTCTTCTTCTTCTTCTTCTTCTTCTTCTTCTTTTTCTTCTTCTTCTTCCTTCTTCTTCTTCTTCGTCCTCTTCTTCTTCGTGATGTTCTTCTTCTTCTTCTTCTTCCTTAACTCATTCATCCTCTTCTTCTTCTTTATTTTCTTCACCTTCTTCTTCTTCTTCTTCTTCTTCATCTTCTTCTTCTTCTACTTCTTCTTCTTCTTCTTCTTCTTCTTTTCTTCATCTTTCTTCTTGTTCATCTTGTTCTTCTTCCTCCCCTTCTTCTTCCCCCAATCTCTAATTTTAATCCCTAATCTTTAATCCTTAATATCTAATACATAATTTCTAATCCTTAATCCTAAATAACTAATCTATAATCATTATCTCTTTTCCTTATTCTCTAATCCTACACCCTAATCCATAAATGCTAATCTCTAATGACTAATCAATAATCTTTAATATCTAATCCCTAATGCCTAATCCTAAGTCCCTCCCTCAAAAACCCTAGTCTCCAATCCCTAATCAGTAATACTTAATCCCACCTTGCCAAATCCATAATTCGTATTCCCCTAATCACTAATTCCTAACCTCTAATCCTTAATCCTTAATCTAATCCTTATTCAACTTATTCTTGTTCTTGCTCCACATCTCCCTATTATTCTTGTTCTACTTCTTCTTCCTCCTTTTCTTCTTCTCCATCATCTTCCTGTTC
>JAIUJO010000736.1:92500-107500 GCA_023846275.1 Vanilla planifolia | reverse complement strand
TCTTCTTCTTCTTCTTCTTCTTCCTCTTATACTTCATCCTCTTCTTCTTTCTCCTCTAGTTTTTCTTCTTTTTCTTCTTCATCTTCTTCTTCTTCTTCTTCTACTTCTACTTCTCCATCTTTTTCTACTTTTTCTTATTCTTCATCTTCTTTTTCTTCTTCCTCTGCTTCCTCTTCTTCTTCCTCTTCTTCTATGCTTCTACTTCTACTGCTTCTTCTTTCTCCTCTTCCTCTTCTTCTTCCTCCTCTTCTTCTTCCTCTTCTTCTTCTTTCTCTTTTTCCTCATCTTTTTTGTCTTTTCTTCTTCTACTTCCCCCTTCTTCTTCTTCTTCTTCTTCTTCTTTCTTTTCTTCTTCTTGTTCTTCTTCTTCTTCTTCTTCTTCTTCTTCTTTATTTTCTTCTTCTTGTTCTTCTTCTTCTTCTTCTTCTGTCTATTCTTCTTCTTCTTCTTCTTCCACATCTTCTTCCTCTTCTTCCTCTTCTCCTTCCTCTTCTTCTTCTTCTTCCTCTTCTTCTTACACATCTTCCGCTACTTCTTCTTCTTCTTCTTCTTATTCTTATTTTTCTTCTTCTTCCTCTTACTCTTCCTCTTCTTCTTCTTCTTCTTCTTCTTGATCCTCTTGCTCTTCTTCTTCTTCCTCATCTTTTTCTTTTTCTTCTACCTCTCATTCAACATCTTCCTTGACTTCTTGTTTATCTTCTTCTTCCTCTTTTTCTTCTTCTTCTTCTTCTTCTTCTTCTAGCTCTTCTTCTTCTTCTTCTTCTACTTCTTCTTCCTCCCCTTGTTCTTCATCATCATCATCTTCTTCTTCTTCTATTTCTTCTTCTTTCGCCTCCTCTTTCTCTTCTTGCTCTTCTTCTTCTTCTTCATCATCATCATCTTCTTCTTCTTCTTCTTCATCATCTTCTTCTTGTTCTTCTTCCTCTTCTTCTTCTCCCTCCTCTTTCTCTTCTTATTCTTCTTCTTCTTCTTCTTCTTCTTCTTCTTCTTCTTCTTCTTCTTCTTCTTCTTCTTTATGTTCTTCTTTTAATCCTTCTTAATCTTCTTCATATTGTTTTTCTTCTTCTTCTTTCTCCTCCTCCTCTTCCTCTTCTTTTTCTTCTACTTCTACTTGTTCTCCTTGTTCCTCTTCTTCCACTTCTTCTTCTTCCTCTTCTTCCTCTTCTTCCTCTTCCTATTCCACTTCTTCTTCTTTTTCATGTTCTTCAACATCTTCCTCTTCTTCTTCTTCCTCTTCTTCTTCTTCTTCCTCTTCTTCTTCTTCTTCTTCTTATTTTTCTTCTTCCTCTTTCTTCTTCTTCTACTTCTTCATCTTCTTTTTTTTTTCTTTTTCTACTACTTATTCCTCCTCCTCCAGTTCCTCTTCTTTCACTTCTTGATATCTATCTACTTTTTCTTCATCTTCCTCTTCTTCGTCGTCTTGTTCTTCATCTTCTTCTTCTTCTTCTTCTTCCTCTTATACTTCATCCTCTTCTTCTTTCTCCTCTAGTTTTTCTTCTTTTTCTTCTTCATCTTCTTCTTCTTCTTCTTCTACTTCTACTTCTCCATCTTTTTCTACTTTTTCTTATTCTTCATCTTCTTTTTCTTCTTCCTCTGCTTCCTCTTCTTCTTCCTCTTCTTCTATGCTTCTACTTCTACTGCTTCTTCTTTCTCCTCTTCCTCTTCTTCTTCCTCCTCTTCTTCTTCCTCTTCTTCTTCTTTCTCTTTTTCCTCATCTTTTTTGTCTTTTCTTCTTCTACTTCCCCCTTCTTCTTCTTCTTCTTCTTCTTCTTTCTTTTCTTCTTCTTGTTCTTCTTCTTCTTCTTCTTCTTCTTCTTCTTTATTTTCTTCTTCTTGTTCTTCTTCTTCTTCTTCTTCTGTCTATTCTTCTTCTTCTTCTTCTTCCACATCTTCTTCCTCTTCTTCCTCTTCTCCTTCCTCTTCTTCTTCTTCTTCCTCTTCTTCTTACACATCTTCCGCTACTTCTTCTTCTTCTTCTTCTTATTCTTATTTTTCTTCTTCTTCCTCTTACTCTTCCTCTTCTTCTTCTTCTTCTTCTTCTTGATCCTCTTGCTCTTCTTCTTCTTCCTCATCTTTTTCTTTTTCTTCTACCTCTCATTCAACATCTTCCTTGACTTCTTGTTTATCTTCTTCTTCCTCTTTTTCTTCTTCTTCTTCTTCTTCTTCTTCTAGCTCTTCTTCTTCTTCTTCTTCTACTTCTTCTTCCTCCCCTTGTTCTTCATCATCATCTTCTTCTTCTTCTTCTATTTCTTCTTCTTTCGCCTCCTCTTTCTCTTCTTGCTCTTCTTCTTCTTCTTCATCATCATCTTCTTCTTCTACTTCTTCCTCATCTTCTTCTTGTTGTTCTTCCTCTTCTTCTTCTCCCTCCTCTTTCTCTTCTTGTTCTTCTTCTTCTTCTTCTTCTTCTTCTTTATGTTCTTCTTTTAATCCTTCTTCAACTTCTTCACATTGTTTTTCTTCTTCTTCTTCATCCTCCTCCTCTTCCTCTTCTTTTTCTTCTACTTCTACTTATTCTCCTTGTTCCACTTCTTCCACTTCTTCTTCTTCCTCTTCTTCCTCTTCCTATTCCTCTTCTTCTTCTTTTTCATGTTCTTCAACATCTTCCTCTTCTTCTTCTTTCTCTTCTTCTTCTTCTTCTTCTTCTTTTTCTTCTTCCTCTTTCTTCTTCTTCTACTTCTTCATCTCGTTCTTCTTCATGTTCTTTTTTTTCTTTTTCTACTACTTACTCCTCCTCCTCTAGTTCCTCTTCTTTCACTTCTTCATATCTATCTACTTTTTCTTCATCTTCATCTTCTTCGTCTTCTTGTTCTTCATCTTCTTCTTCTTCTTCTTCTCCTTCCTCTTATACTTCATCCTCTTCTTCTTTTCCCTCAAGTTTTTCTTCTTTTTTCTTCTTCTTCTTCTTCTTCTTCTTCTACTTCTACTTCTCCGTGTTTTTCTACTTTTCTTATTCTTCTTCTTCCTTTTCTTCTTCCTCTGCTTCCTCTTCTTCTTCTTCCTCTTCTTCTCCCTTTTCCTCCTCTTCTTCTCTGCTTCTACTTCTACTGCTTCTTCTTTCTCCTCTTCCTCTTCTTCTTCCTCCTCTTCTTCTTCCTCTTCTTCTTCTTTCTCTTTTTCCTCATCTTTCTCGTCTTTTTTTGTTCTACTTCCCACTTCTTCTTCTTCTTCTTCTTCTTCTCTCTTTTCTTCTTCTTGTTCTTCTTCTTCTTCTTCTTCTGTCTATTCTTCTTCTTCTTCCTCCTCTTCTCATCATCTTGTTCCTCCTCTTCATCTTCTTCTTCTTCTTCCCCTTGTTCTTCTTCTTCTTCTTCATCTTTTTTACTTTTTTTTCTTGTTCTTCAACTTCTTTCTTCTCTTGTTCCTCATCTTCCTCATCTTCTTCTTCATCTTCTTCTTCTTCTTCTACTTCTCCTTCTTCTTCTTCTTCTTTTTCTTCTTCTTCCTCAACTTTTTCTTCTTCTTCTTGAACTTCCTCTTCCTTTTTGTCTTCTTCTTCTTCTTCTTCTTCTTCTTTTTATTTTTCATATTCTTCTTCTTCTTCTTCGTCTTCTACTGCTTCTCACTCATCTACCTTTTCTTTTTCTTCTTTTTCTTCTTCTTCTTCTTTTTCTTTTTCTAGTTCCTCATCTTCCTCTTCTTCTTCTTCCAATTCTTCTTATTCTACCACTTCTTCTTCTTCTTGCTCTTCTTCTTCATCCTCATCTTCTTCTTCTTCTTCCTGATCTTCTTCTTGTTCTTCTTCCTCCTCTTTTTCTTCTTTTTCATCTTCCTCCTCTTTCTTTACTTCTTCTTCTTCTTCTTCATATTATTTATCTTCTTCTTCTTCTTCTTCTTTGTGTTCTTCTTCTAATTCTTCTTCTTCTTCATGTTCTTCTTCTTCTTGTTCTTCCTACGCCTCCACTTCTTCTTTTACATCTTCTACTTCTTCTTCTTGTTCCTCTTCTTCTCCAACTTCATTGATGTGTTTCGTGCTAAGGAAATCCCACAAGAGGGGGGGGGGGGGGGGGGTGAATTGTGTATTTAAAAATTTTATAACTTCCGAAATTAAAACTTAATAAGTTTTAAGCACGAATAAAGAAATTTGAACACAAAATTTTTTAGGTGGTTCGACTCAAAACCGAGTCTACATCCACCCCCAACCGGTGTTGGGAAAAATCCACTAAATGCACCAATTACAAGTGAGGTTTTTCTTATGGTTCACCTCAAACCTACTTGGGATTTTTACTACGGCTAATCCCAAACCTACTTGAGTTTTTCTCCGGGCTCAACTCAAACCCAGGGCTTTAGCACTACTACATGGATGCCCTTACCCCAAAACGAAAAATACAACGATTGGCAAAAAAAATTACGAGAAATAGGAGAAAAAGGAGGCACACACAATTGAGAAATTAGAAGGATAGAAATGAGAAACATTGAATGATGAACCTCTAATTTCAAGCGCCTTGTTGCAATTTTCCTTTTAAGCTTGAAGGCATCGTTTTTGCTTGTGATTGCTCGAATTTAAGATCTGAAATCTTTGAAAGAATTTAGCAAAGGTAAACTAAATAAATCTTAATTCATCCCTATTTATAGAGCTTAAAATTGAGCTCAAAACAAACCTTCAACGGCTCCTAAAAAACAACTAGCCGTTTGGGCAACGGACGGAAAGCAGCAACCGTCCGATCCGGGCCCAAAATCGAACGGCGCTGATCAATTTACGAAACAATCGTTCGATTTTGATCTGGAGCGTTGGATCCATGCGCTGAACGAACGGCGCCGATTAAACTCGCGAAACAGCCATTCGATTTCGATCTCGCGTGTTGGATCTGGGCGGGCTTGATCTGCGCCTTTGGATCCTGCCGAAGTTATAAGGTGGGATTTTTAGTCCCACACTGCAGAACTAAAATCGGCGCAGCGCTTTATAAGGGATTTGCGCTGTTAATTTCTCGAGCCTCTGTGGGGCTGGCTCCCCCCTTCCTTGACCGGGATTTCACCACCTTGTCGGGTTGACTTGACCATGCACTGTTCATTGACCGTTGACCGTCGTTGTAGTTTGACCTAGCTGAGCTCCTCTCTGTCGGCTTTGTGCGGGCTTGGCTTAGCCAAGCACTGTTCATTTGACCGTTGACCACCGCTGTAGTTTGACCTCGCCGAGCTCCTCTCGGCGGGCTTTGGGCGGTCTTGGCTCGCCCTTTTTGGGTCAACCAATTTTATTTTTTTTTTAATTTCTAAAATACCTGCACGGGTTAATTGCGTGAAGGGTCGGCCCACTCAGTGCTACAGTGAATTTTCCCGAGGCTTAAGCTGTTTTGAGGTTGATTGGAAGAATTTTTGTGCTAAAATTTTAAATATAAGGGTACCAAAATAATTTTATATTATCATAGTATTATAAGTTTTCTAAATGACTATGAAAAGAAATTTGTGAAAAATAATTCCTAAATAATTTTAAAAAATCAAATACCAATGTCTATACTTCTTGTCAATAAAGCTTGGCCCAAAAATCAAAATTCAATAATTATTAATTTTATAACATTTTTAAATATTAATACTACTAGTGTGTCTCATAATCTAAAAAATTGGACATCTCAATTTCAAGAAAAATTAATAAAAACTCAAATATAAAAATTCTAGTACATGTCTCAAATTTCCTTGAAGTATGCCATGGCTTCAAGGTCCTTAGAGACCACTATTTTAGACATGTGAAATACTTGACTTGATTTAATTAAATATTAACAATTTTACTTAAATTCAAGAATAAATAAAATATAAACATTTATGCTTGACTCATCAAACTCAAGGGTGTAACAATCTCCCCCTTTTGATGATGGCAAGACATAAATGTTTTAAAATGATAAAATGAATAAGAATAAACTTTTAAGAAGAGAAATCTTAATGAGGAGATTAATAATTATCATGCTCCCCCTAACTCCAAACTATTCTCCTACTTTGACACCATCAAAAGGTAGTTAACCCTAAGCAATGTCTAAAATTCCTAATTGTTCTCTCAATGTTTGAAATTGCTTCGATGGTAAGGGTTTGGTAAAAATGTCAGCCAATTCAAGCTTAGTAGGAACATACTCTAATTCTACTAATCCTTTGGCCACTTGGTCTCTAATAAAGTGATATCTAATATCTATGTGCTTAGTCCTAAAATGATGAACTTGATTTTTGGCTAATGCTAATGCGCTGGTATTGTCAATTCTAATAGGTATATGTGTGACTTCTAAACCATAGTCTTGAAGTTGTTGTCTTAACCATAGTACTTGAGCAACACAACTTCCAGCTGCAACATATTCAGCTTCTGTTGTTGACAAGGCTATACAATTTTGTTTTTTGCTTGACCATGAAACAAGACAATGTCCCAAGAAATGACATGTCCCTGATGTGCTGTTCCTATCCACTCTAGATCCTCCAAAATTTGAATTTGTATAGCCAATGAGTTCACAAGAAAGGTTATTTCTAGAATACCATAATCATAGAGTCATAGTTCCCTTAAAATATTTGAAGATTGCTTTAACAGCTTTTAAGTGACTTTCCTTTGGGTTTGCTTGGAACCTAGCACATAATCCAACACTAAATAAAATGTCGGGCCTACTAGCTGTAAGGTATAATAAAGATCCAATAAGTCCTCTATAAAATTTTTGGTCTATGGTTTTCCCTTGTTCATCTAGGTCTAAGTGAATAGATTGATTCATGGGAACTTTTCTAGGTTTCCTATTTTCATAACCATATTTCTTAAACATTTCTTTCAAATATTTTGTTTGAGAAATAAAAATACCATCTTTTAGTTGTCTTATTTGCAATCCTAAGAAAAACGTTAGCTCACCCATCATGCTCATTTCAAATTCCTTAGTCATAAGATCTCCAAATTCTTTACACATTTCTTCTTTTGTGCTACCAAAAATAATATCATCAACATAAATCTGAACAATTAATAAATCATCTCCTAAAGGCTTTAAAAATAATGTAGTATCTGATTTACCCTTTCTAAAGCCACTTTCTACTAGATAATTACTCAACCTATGGTACCATGCACGTGGAGCTTGCTTAAGGCCGTAAAGAGCTTTCTTAAGCTTGTAGACATAATTATCTTGTGTATGATTTTCAAAACCTGGTGGTTGTTCTACAAACACATCCTCTTCTACTATTCCATTTAAGAAAGCACTTTTTACATCCATTTGAAACAATCTAAAATTCTTATAACATGAATATGCTAAAAGTAATCTAATTGCTTCTAACCTAGCTACGGGTGCAAATGAATCCTTAAAATCAATACCTTCTATTTGACTATATCCCTTAGCAACAAGTCTAGCCTTATTCCTAATTATTACACCATTTTCATCTAATTTAATTTTATAGACCCATCTAGTACCAATTACTTATTGATCACTAGGTCTTGGTACTAATTCCCAAACTTGATTTCTTTCAAATTGATCTAACTCTTCATTCATAGCTTGAACCCAATATTCATCCACAAGGGCTTCTTCTATAGAACTGGGTTCAAAAAACGTCACAAAGGCACTGTGATCTATATCTCTAATTGAAGCTCTAGTCTTCACTCCTTGGTTCACATCTCCTATAATCAAATCCTTTGGATGTGAGGTTGCAAATTTCCATCCTTTAGATAAATTATTTTCTTTTTCTTTTTCTTTTTCTTTTTCTTTTTCTTTTTCTTTTTCTTTTTCTATTTCTAGTTTTTCTATTTTTTCTTTATTTAAATCTAGATTCTTTACTAATTCTATTTCATCTTCTAAATGCTTTTCACTAACTAGTTGAATTGTCTCATCAAACACAACATGCATTGTTTCCTCTATTTTATGTGATTCTTGATTAAAAACTCTATATGCTTTTCTAATTGATGAATACCCTAAAAGATTCCTACACTTGCCTTCTCATCAAACTTTCCTAAGTTTGTTCTCTAATTTTTAAGAATAGTGCACTTACAACCAAAAACATGAAAATAACTAAGATTTGGTTTCTTCTTCCTTAGCAATTCATAAGGAGTTTTCTTCGACTTTGGTCTCAAATTAACCCTATTTATGATGTAACATGCCGTGCTAATAGCTTCGGCCAAAAAATATTTGGGTAAGTTATTTTCGGCTAACATGGTTCTACCCATCTCAACTAATGTTCTATTCTTTCTTTCTACAATACCATTTTGTTGTGGTGTATATGGGCATGTGAATTGATGTTTGATTCCTTTCTCTTTACAAAACTCACTAAAATATTCATTCTTAAATTCACTCCCATTATCACTTTGCATACAAATTAATTTTAGACTATGTTGTCTTTCTAACTCTCTAATCAAATCTTCAAAGTTCTCAAAGGTTTCATTTTTATGTCTAAGAAAAAACACCCAAGTATATCTAGAAAAATCATCAACTATAACAAATCCGTATTATTTTCCTCCTAAACTCAAAGGTTGTATTGGACCAAAAAGATCTAAGTAGATTTTTTCTAAAGGTCTACTAGTTGTTAATTCATTTTGAGATTTGAAAGAGGATTTAACTTGTTTTCCCTTTTGGCAAGATTCACACAACTCCCAATTTGACTTGCTTGGTTTTGGAAGGCCTCTAACTACATCTAATTTTGAAATCTTCTTCAAGGTGGAGTATCTCACATGGCCTAATCTTCTATGCCATAATGAATTCTCATTAGATTGGGTCACTAGGCATTCCAAACCACTAGCTTCTAGTTGTCCAAAACTAATTACATATGTATCACATTTTTTTTTACCTATAAGTAGTTCAACATTATTTTTCATGATTTTGCAAGCTTTTGTATTAAAAACAATATCAAATCCATTACCACAAAGTTGACTAATACTAATCAAATTAAATTCTAAGCCTTCTACTAAAAATACATTTGAAAGGGTAAAGTTTGTCGTACCTACATCTCCAATTCCAATTATTTTTTTCTTTGTGTTGTCTCCTAGGGTCACCTTACTATTTGGACCCGATCTCAATGATTTGAATTTACTTTTGTCTCCAGTCATGTGTCTTGAGCATCCACTATCCAATACCCAAGATGTGGATTTTGATTTTCTCCTTGGTTTTGACTGTATGAGGTGTAAAATTTAAATTAGAAAGTATACCACTAAATGAAATCATCAATTTAAGTTTTCTAAAAATCCTAGACCTATCCTAGAATGTCTCCAAATATTTTGGAGACCTTTTCTTTTAGTCTTCTAAGTCATGCTCTTAGAAACCCAAGAGAACTTGGGTTGAACCCTAAATGGTACTTGCATGTTTTCCTTTTTAACAATCCATCTAACATTTTGTGTTTGTGTATACATATTTCTTCTAAAGAAGCAATCTTTCATAGTATGTCAAGGTTTACAACAATAAAAACAAACGATGTTTGATGGCCTAGGCATGCTCAAATATCTAGGTTTTTTGAAATTGAGAGCATGTGAATGATAATAAGCATTTGAAACATGGGTAGTTTTATTTACTCTAGCATGCTCAAAAGATTGTATTTTTTCTTTTAAAACTGAAATATCATGCTTCAAAGAAGTATTTTCAATGATAAGAGATGCCTTTTCTTCACATATCTGTTGATATTTTCTAATTTTTTCTTTTCATCTTCTTTCATGACAAAATCAAACAATTCAACCTTTTCTTTGTAGCTCCTTTTTAATTTTTTATGTGCACTCATTAAGGAAGTTAATGCATTCATAATTTCAATATAATTATTTTCAAGAGTATCTCTTGTTCAAGAGCTTAACTCATTTTCTTCTTCTCCTTCACTTGAAGATGATGAGGATGCCTCGTTTGCCATAAAGCAAATCATTCCTTCTTCTCCTCTACTTGAGCTTGAAATGTCTGAATCTTCGGAGGCACTCCATGTAGCTTGAAATGCTTTCTTTTTCTTTAAGCTCTTCTTCTTCTTCTTCTTTTCTCCCTCCTTCATATGCTTGTCTTTGAGTTTTGGACATTCCGATTTAATATGACCGGTTTGACTACACTCAAAACAAGTTGGTGGCCTCTTCCTCTCTTTATTGTTTTTCTTCTTCCATTTCCTATTAAGAAAGCTCTTTGCCAAATTTTTAGCTAAACCATTAACATGGAAACTTACCTCATCCTCTAAATCCGTGGAGGAGGTGGAAGTGGAATCTGAATTGCTTTTGGTGGCTTTGAAAGCCGTTGGTTCTTCCTTTCTTCTTTCATACTTTAACTTGCTTGTAGAAGCCTCTTCTGTAAGTCTCCTTGACATTTCTATTTCGACGATAAGAAGTTCCCCAAGGAGTTCATCCAATGAAAGTTTGCTAAGATCCTTAGCGGCTTTAATAGCCGTTGTAAGTGGATCAAATTCCTTTGGAAGGATTCTCAAAATTTTCCTAACAAGGTCACCATTTGAGAATGCCCTCCCAAGGTTTGCCAATCCATTTGTAATATCATTAAATCTCAAAAACATGCTCTTAATACTTTCATTAGGATTCATTCTAAAAAGTTCGTAGTCATGGGTGAGGATATTGATCTTAATCTCTTTCACATGTGAGGTACCCTCATAAGTTACTTCGAGTTTTTTCCATACTTCAAAAGTCGTATGCAAATTCATAATTTGTGTAAACTCACTAAGAGAAATTCCACAATGAAGATAGTTCAACGCCCTAGCATTTAATTGAGCCAATCTTTTGTGCTCAACATTAAGCTCACTAAAAGGCTTGACTTCATCAGTAGAAGAATCTCTAAGAAGTTCACAAGGCTTCGTCATGACTTCCTATAATTCCAAATCAATAGATTGAATGAAAATTCTAAAACGATTTTTCCAATATAAGTAGAATTCTCCTTTAAATAATGGAGGCCGATTTGAAGAAAAATCTTCACATAAGGTTGCACTCATTTCGACCAAAGAGGAAGCCATACAAAATCACAAACAAAAAAAAAATTGTGAGAAAGCCTTCACTTAGCACAAGAGGATCTCCCACGTGATGTTACTCACGTAATTTGGTGTTCCTGCTCTGATACCAATTGAAGTGTTTCGTGCTAAGGAAATCTCACAAGAGGGGGGGGGGGGTGAATTGTGTATTTAAAAATTTTATAACTTCGGAAATTAAAACTTAAAAAGTTTTAAACACGAATAAAGAAATTTGAACACAAAAGTTTTTAGTTGGTTCGACTCAAAACCGAGTCTACGTCCACCCCCAACCGGTGTTGGGAAAAATCTACTAAATGCACCAATTACAAGTGAGGATTTTCACGGTTCACCTCAAACCTACTTGGGATTTTTACTACGGCTAATCCCAAACCTACTTGAGTTTTTCTACGGGCTCAACAAAAAACCCAGGGCTTTAGCACTACTGGCAGGATGCCCTTACCCCAAAACGAAAAATACAACGATTGGCAAAAAGAACTTAGGAGAAATAGGAGAAAAAGGAGGCACACACAATTGAGAAATTAGAAAGATAGAAATGAGAAAAATTGAATCATGAGCCTCTAATTTCAAGCGCCTTGTTGCAATTTTCCTTTTGAGCTTGAAGGCACCGTTTTTGCTTGTGATTGCTCAAATTTGAGATCTGAAATCTTTGAAAGAATTTAGCAAAGGTAAACTAAATAAATCTTAATTCATCCCTATTTATAGAGCTTAAAATTGAGCTCAAAAAAAACCTTCAACGGCTCCTAAAAAACAACTAGCCGTTTGGGCAACGGACGGAAAGCAGCCACCGTCCGATCCGGGCCCAAAATCGAACGGCGCTGATCAATTTACGAAACAACCATTCGATTTTGATCTGGAGCGTTGGATCCAAGCGCTGAACGAATGGCGCCGATTAAACTCGCGAAACAGCCGTTTGATTTTGATCTGGAGCGTTGGATCTGCGCGCTGAACGAACGGCGCCGATTAAACTCGCGAAACAGCCGTTCGATTTCGATCTTGCGTGTTGGATCTGGGCGGGCTTGATCTGCGCCTTTGGATCCGGCCGAAGTTATAAGGTGGGATTTTTAGTCCCACACTGCAGAACTAAAATCAGCGCAGCGCTTTATAAGGGATTTGTGCTGTTAATTTCTCGAGCCTCTGTGGGGCTGGCTCCCCCCTTCCTTGACCGGGATTTCACCACCCGGTCGGGTTGACTTGACCATGCACTGTTCATTGACCGTTGACCGTCGTTGTAGTTTGACCTAGCCGAGCTCCTCTCTGTCGGCTTTGGGCGGGCTTGGCTTAGCCAAGCACTGTTCATTTGACCGTTGACCACCGCTGTAGTTTGACCTCGCCGAGCTCCTCTCGGCGGGCTTTGGGCGGTCTTGGCTCGCCCTTTTTGGGTCAACCAATTTTATTTTTTTTTTAATTTCTAAAATACCTGGACGGGTTAATTGCGTGACGGGTCGGCCCACCCAGTGCTACAGTGAATTTTCCCGAGACTTAAGCTGTTTTGAGGTTGATTGGAAGAATTTTTGTGCTAAAATTTTAAATATAAGTGTACCAAAATAATTTTATATTATCATAGTATTATAAGTTTTCTAAATGATTATGAAAAGAAATTTGTGAAAAATAATTCCTTAATAATTTTAAAAAATCAAATACCAATGTCTATACTTCTTGTCAATAAAGCTTGGCCCAAAAATCAAAATTCAATAATTATTAATTTTATAACATTTTTAAATATTAATACTACTAGTTTGTCTCATAATCTAAAAAATTGGACATCTCAATTTCAAGAAAAATTAATAAAAACTCAAATATGAAAATTCTAGTACATGTCTCAAATTTCCTTGAAGTATGTCATGGCTTCAAGGTCCTTAGAGACCACTATTTTAGACATGTGAAATACTTGGCTAGATTTAATTAAATATTAACAATTTTACTTAAAATCAAGCCTAAATAAAATATAAACATTTATGCTTGACTCATCAAACACAAGGGTGTAACAACTACTTCTTCTTCTTTTTCTTCTTCTTCTTCTTCAACTTCTTGATGTTCCACTTCTTCCTCTTTAACTTTTTCCTCTTCTACTTCTTCCTCTTCTTCCTCTTCTTCATCTTTTTCTTCTTTTTCTTCTTTTTTTTTATTCTCCTTCTTATACTTCTTCATCTTGTTCTTCTTTCTCTTCTTTTTCTCTACATTTTCTTCTTGTTGCTCTTATTCTTCTTCTTGTTCTTCATCTTCTTCTTCTTTTTCTTCTTCTTCTTCTTCGTCTTCTTCTACTTATTCATCTTCTTGTTCCCCTTCTTCCACTTGTTCTTCATCCTCTTCTTCTTTTTCCTCTAGTTCGTCTTTTTTCTCTTGTTCTTCTTCTTATTCTTCTTCTTCTTCTCCTTCTTCTACTTCTCCTTTTTCTTCTACATTTTCTTTTTCTTCTTCTTCCTCTCTTCCTCTTCTTCTTCTTCCTCTTCTTCATCCCATTGTACTTCCTGTCATCTTCTACTTCTTCTTCTTGTTTCTCTTCTTCTTCTTCTTCTTCTTCTTTCTCTTTTTTGTCTTCCTCTTCCTCTTCTTCTTTTCCTCACCTTCTTTTATTTCTTCTTCTTCCTCTTTTTCCTCATCTTCCTCTTCTTCTTTTTCAACTTCTTCTTCTTTTATCTTCTTCCTTCTATTCTTCTTCTTCTTCTTCGACATCTTCTTCCTCTTCAAATCATCTTCTTCTTCTTATTCCCCTTCTCCTTCTTCTAAACCTTCTTTACCTTCTTTTTTCTTCTTCTTCTTCTTCTTTCTTGTCTTGTTCCTCATCTTCCTCATCTTCTTCTTCCTTTTCTACTTCTTATTCTTCCACTTCTTCTTCTTCTTTCTCGTCTTCTACTTCTTCTTCCTCTTCTTCTTCTTATTCTTCATCATCATTTTCTTGTTCCTCTAGCTTCTGTTCCTCATCTTCCTCCCCTTCTTTTTTTCCTTCCTCTCCTTCATCTTCCTCCTCTTTCTCTTCTTCTTGTTGTTCTTCTTCTTCTTCTTCCTCTTCTTCTTCTTCCTCTTCTTATTTCTCTTCCTAACCTTTTTCTTCTTCTTCTTCTTTTTCTTCTTTTTCTTCTTCTTCTTCTTCTTCACCTTCTTCTTCTTCTTCTTCTTCTTCTTCTTCTTCTTCTTCATCCTCCTCAAATTCTTCTTCTTCTTCTTCAACTTCATCATCTTTTTATTATTATTATTATTATTATTATTATTATTATTATTATTATTATTCTATTCTTCTTCTTCTTCTTCGTCTGCTTCTTCTTCTTCTCATTCTTCCTCTTCTTCTTCTTCTTCTTCTTCTACTTCTTCCTCTACTACTACTATTGCTTCTATTTCCTCTTCTAGTTATTCTTCCTCCTCTTCTTCTTCCTCTTCTTCTTCTTCTTTATTCCTCTTTTTCCTCTTGCTCTTCTTTTTCTTCTTCTTCTTGCTCTTCTTCTTCTACTTTTTCTTCTTCTTCTTCTTTTTCTTCTGCTTCTTCTTTTGCTTCTTTTTAGACTTCTTCCTCTTCTTGTTCTTCCTCTTCTTCTACCTCTTCTTCTTCCACTTCTACCTCATCTTCTTCTTCTTCTTGTTCTTCTTGTTTGTTTTACTCTTCTTCCTCATCTTCTTCCTCTTCTTCTTCTTCATCATCTTCTTCTTCCTCTTCTTCATCCAATTCTACATCTTCTACTCCTTCTACTTCTACTTCTTCTTCTTGTTCTTCTTCTTCTTCTTCTTCCTCTTCTTCTTCCTCTTCTTCCACTTCTTCTTCATCCTCTTTCTCTTCTTCTTCCTCCTCATTATCATCTTCTTCTTCTTTTATCTCTTCTTCTTCGTCTTAATCATCTTCTTCTTGTTGGTCTTCTTCTTCCTCTTTTTGTTCTTCTTTTACTTCTTCTTCTTCTTCTTCATCATCATCTTCCTCTTCCTGTTCTCCTTCTTCTTCTTTTTCTTTTTGTTCTTTTTCTTCTCCCTATTTTTCTTCTTCCTCCTCTTGTTCTTCATCTTCCTCTTCTTCTTCTTCCTTTTCTTCTTCTTCTTCCTCCTCTTCTTCTTCTTGCTCTTCTTCGTCTTCTTTTTCTTCTTCTTGTTGTTGTTCATCTTCTTCTTCTAATTCTTTGTCATCGTCTTCTAGTTCTTCTTCCCCTTCTTTCTCAT
>JAIUJO010000736.1:70000-87500 GCA_023846275.1 Vanilla planifolia | reverse complement strand
TCTTCTTCATCATCATCATCTTCTTCTTCTTCTACCTCTTCTTGTTCTTCTTCTAATTCTTTATCTTCTTCTTCTTCTTCTTCTTGTTCTTCTTCATCATCTATTTCCACTTCTTCATCTTCTACTTCTTCCTCTTCCTCTGCTTGTTCTTCTTCCCCATCTTCTTCTTGCTCTTCTTCCTCCTTTTCCTCATCTTCCTATTCTTCTTCTTCTTCATCTTCCTCTTCTACTTCTTCTTCCTTCTCTTTCTTTTCTTCTTCTTCATTTTCTTCTACTTCTTCTTCTCCTTCTTCTTGTCCTCCTTCATCATCTTCTTCTCCTTCTTCTTCTTGCTCTTCTTCTTTTTCCCCTTCTTATTCTTTTTCTTCCACCTATTCTTCTTCTTCTTCTTATTCTTCTTCTTCTCCTTCTTCTTCCTCCTCCTCCTTCTCCTCTACTTTTTCTTCAACCTCTTCTTCTTCTACTACTACTACTTTTTATTTTACTTCTCCTTCTTCTTCTTCTCCTCCTTCTTCATCTTCCACTTTTTCTTCTTCTAATACCTCTTCTTATTCTTTTTCTTCATCTTGTTCTTCTTCTTCTTCAAGTTCATTTATTTGTTCTACTTCTTCTTCTTCCTCTTCCTCCTTCTCCTCTAGTTCCTTTACTTTTTCTTCTTCTTCTTTCTCTTCTTCTTCTTCTACTTCCTATTATGACTCTTTTTCTTATCCTTCTCCTTTTTTTGATCTCTTCTTCTTCTTCTTCTTCTACCTCTTTTTCTTCTTCATCTTCTTCTTCCTCTTCTTTCTCTTCTTCTTCTTTGTCTTCTCCTTCCTCTCTCTCCTCCTCCTTATCATCTTCTTCTTCTTCCCTTTCTTCTTCTTCTTCTACTACTTCTTTTTCCTCATTGTCTTCTTCTACGTCTTCTTCGTCTTCTTCTTCGTCGTCTTCTTCTTCTTCTTCTTCTTCTTCTTCTTCTTCTTCTTTTCTACTTCTTTTTCTTCTTCTTCTTCTTCTTCTTCTTCCTCCTCTTCTTCTTCTTCCACCTTTTCTTCTTCTTCTTGTCCTTCTTCCCCTTGCACTTCTTCTTGTTCTTCTTCTTCCTTATCTTCATCTTCCTCTTTTTCTTCTTCTTCTTCTTATTCTTTTTATTCTTCTTCTTCTTCATCATCTACTTCTTCTTCTTCTTCATCTTCTTCTTGTTCTTCTTGTTCTTCTTCTTTTTCTTCTTCCACTCCTTTTTATTCTTCCTCTTCTTCTTCTATTTTATTTTCTTCTTCTTCTTATTCTTCTTCTTCTTCTTCTTCTTATTCTCTTCTCTTATTCTTATTCTTCTTCTTCATCCACTTCTTCTTCATGTTCCTCTTTTTCTTCTTCTTCTTCTTTTTGTTCATCTTCTTATTCTTCTTTTTCTTCTTCTTCTTCATCTTCTTAATCTTCTTCTTCCTCGTCTTCTTCTTCTTCTTTTTCTTCTAGCTTCTTCTTCTTTTTCTTTTTCTTCTTCTCCTTTCTATTCTTCTTCTTCTTCTTCTTCTTCTTCCTCATCTTCTTCTTCTTCTTCTTCTTCTTTTCTTTCTCCTTTATCTTCTTCTTCTTCTTCTTTTCCTTTAGTTTCTCCTTCTTCTTCTTTTTCCACCTCTTCTTCTTCATGTTCCTCATCTTGTTCCTAATCTTGCTCTTCTACTTCTTCCTCATCATCATCATCATCATCATCTTCTTCTTCTTCTTCCTCTTCTTCTTTGTCTTCTTCTTCTTATTATTTTTCTTCTTATTTTTCCTCATCATCTTCTTGTTCTTCCCATTGTTCCTTATCTTCCTTTTCCTCTTCTTCTTCTTCATCATCTTCTTCTGCTACTTTCTCTACTTTTTCTACTACTAATTCTTATTCTTCCTCTTCTTCCACTTCCACTTCTTCTTACTCTACTTCTTCTTCCCTTTCTTCTCCATCTTGTTCTTCTTCTTCCTCTTCTTCTTCTTCTCCTTATTCCTCCTCTTCCTCTTACTCTACCTACTCCTCTTCTTCTTCTTGTTCTTTTTCTAATTCTTCATCTTCCTTTTCTTCTTCCCTTTCTTCCTCTTCTTCTTATTCTTCAACTTATTCTTCTTCTTCGTTTTCTTCTTCATCTTCATCTTCTTCTTCTTTTTCTTCTTCTTCCTTTTTTCCTTCTTCTCTTTCTTCTTCTTCTTCTTCTTCTTCTTCTTCTTACTCGTCTTCTTCTTATTCTTCTCTTTCTTCTTCTTCTTCTAGCTTTTCTTCTTCTTCTTCATCTTCTTCTTTTTGTTCTTGTTCTTCTTCTTTTCCCTCATCTTCTTCTTCCACTTCTTCTTCTTCTTCTTCTTCTTCTAGTTCCTAATCTTGTTCTTTTTCCACCACTTCTTCTTCTTCATCTTTCCTTTCTTTTTCTTCTTCTTCCCCCACTTCTACATCTTCATCTTATTCTTCTTCTTCTTTTTAATCTTCTTCTTCATCATCGTTTCTTCTACTTCTTAATATTCTCCTTATTCTTCTTCTTCCTCCTCTTCTGCTTCTTCTTCCTCCTCTTCCTCTTCTTTTTCTCAATCTTCTTCTTCGTCTTCTTCTTCTTCTAATTCTTTTTCTTCTTATCCTTCCTCTTCTTCTTCCTCCTCCTCCTCCTTTTCTTAGTCTTCTCCTTCATCTTCTACTACTTCTTATTCTTCTACTTCTTCTTCTTGTTCTTGTTCTTGTTCTTCTTCTTCTTAATCTTCTTTTTCATCATCTTCTTCTTCAACTTGTTCTTCTTCTTCTTCTTCTTATTCTACTTCTACTTCTTCTTCTTCATCTTCTTCCTCTTCTTCTTCTTCTTCTTCTTCTTTTTCTTCTACTTCTTGTTCTTCTACTTCTTATTCTTCTTTTTCTTCTTCTTCTTCTTGTTTTTCTTCTTCTTCCACTTCTTCTTTTTCATTCTCTTCTTCTTCCTCCTCCTCTTTTTCTTCTTCCACTTCTTCTTCCTCTTCTTCTTCATCTTTTTCCTTATCTTCTTCTTTTTCTTCTTCTTCTACTTCTTCCTCTTCTTTTTCTTCTTCTTCTTCTTTCGCTTCTACTTCTACTTCTTCTTCCTCTTTGTCTTCCACATATTCTACTTCTTCTTCTTCCTCATCTTCTTATTGTTTTTCTTCTTTATCTTTTTCTTCTTGTTCTCTTCTTCTTCTTCTTCTTTTTCTTCTTCTTTTCTTCCATTTCTTCTTCTTCTTCCTCATGCACTTCTAGCTCTTTTTTTGTTCTTCTTCTTATTTCTCTTCTTCTTTTTCTACTTGTTCTTCTTCATCATCTTCTTCTTCTTCATCATCATCTTCTTCGTCCACCATCTTTATCTTCTTCTTCTTCTTCATCATCATCATCTTCTTCTTCCTATTCTTCTTCTTCTTCCCCTTCCTAATCGCCTTCTTCTTCCTCTTCCTCTTCCTCTTCCACTTCCTCTTCTTCTTCCTCTTCTTCGTCTTCTTCTTCATTTTCTTCTTCTTTTTCTTCTTCCTACTTCCTTCTTCAATTTTCCTTCTTCTTTTTTCCTTCTTATTTTTCATTGTACCTCTTTCATTTTTCCTTCTTCATTCTTCCTACTTCCTTCTTCTTTCTTCTTTTTTCATCTTCTTTCTTCTTTCTTCTTTTTTCCTTCTTCTTTCTTCTACTTTCTTCTTCTTTTTCTTCCACATCATCATCTTCTTCTTCTACTTCTTTGGCTTCTTTTTCTTCCACTTCTTCTTCTTCATCTTTTTCTTCTTCTCCTTCTTTTTCTTCTTCTCCTTCTTTTTCTTATTCTTCTTCCTTTGCTTCTTCTTCTTCCAATTCTGCTTCTTCTTTTTCTTCTTCCTCTTCTTGTCATCTTCTTCTTCTTGTTCTCTTCCTCTTCTCCTTCCTCTTCTTGTTGTTGTTGTTGTTCTTCTTCTTCCTCTTTCCCTTCCTCTACCTCTTCTCCTTCTTCTTCCTCTTCTTCATTTTCTTCTTCTTCTTCACATTCCTCTTCTACTTCTTCTTGTTCATCTTCTTCTCCTTCTTATTCTTCTTCTTTTGCTTCTACTTTTTCTTCTTATTCTTCTTCTTTGTCATCATCTTCTTCTTCTTCTTTTACTTTTTTTTGTTCCTCTACTTCTTATTCTTCTTTTTCTTCTTCTTCTTCTTTTGTTTTCTTCCTCTTTCTCCTCTTCTTCTTCTTTCTCTTCTTCTTCTTCTTCTTCTTTTTCTTATTCCACTTCTTCTTTATCTTCTTTTTCCTCATCTTCTTCTTCTTGTTCTTCTTCTTCTACTTCTTCCTCTTCTTGTTCTTCTTCTTCTTCTTCCTCTTCTTCTACCTCTTCATCTTCCTGATTTTTTATTTCTCCTTCTTCTTCTTCCCCAATTTCTTATTCATTTTCTTCCTTATCTTTTTCTTCTTCCTCCTCCTCTTCTTCTTCTTCTTCTTCTTCTTCATCTTCTCATTCTTCTTCTTCTTCTATTCTTTTTCTTCGTCTTCTTCATGCACTTCTAGCTCTTTTTTTGTTCTTCTTCTTATTTCTCTTCTTTTTCTTCTTTTACTTCTTATTCATCTTCTTCTTCTTTTTTTTTTCTTCTTCTTCTTCGTCATCACAATCTTTATCTTCTTCTTGTTATTCATCACCTTCATCTTCTTCATCTTCTTCTTCCTCTTCTTCTTCTTCTTCCCCCTCCTCTCTATCTTCTTCTTCTTCTTCATCATCTTCTTAATCTTCTTGTTCATCTTCTTCCTCTGCTTATTCTTCTTCTTCTTCTTTTTCTTCTTCTACTTTTTCTCCTTCTTCTTCTACCTCATCATCTTCTTCTTCTTCTTCCTCTTCCTCTTCTTCTTCCATTTCTTCTTCCTCTTCTTGTTCATTTTATTCTTCCTCTTCTTCTTCTTCTGCATCTTCAACTTCTTCTTCTTCTTCTGCTACCACTTCTTGTTCATCGTTTTCTTCCTCATCTTCTTGTTCTTCTTCTTCTTTTTCATCTTCTTCTTCTTTCTCTTCTTCTTCTTCTTCTTCTTCTTCCTCTTCTTCTTCTTCTTCTTCTTCTTCTTTTTCTCCTTCCACTTCTTCTTATTCTTCTTCTTCTTTTTCTTCTTCTTCTTCTTCTTCTTCCTCCTCTTATTCCTCTTCGTTTTCTTCTTCTTCTTCCTCTTCATCTTCCACTTCTTCTTCTTCTTCTTCTTCTTCTTCGTCCTCTTCTTCTTCTTGTTCTTCTTCTTCTTCTTGTTCTTGTTCTTCAATTCCATCATCCCCTTCTTCTTCTTCATTTTCTTCACCTTCTTCTTCTTCTTCCTCTTCTTCTTCATCCTCTTCTTCTTCTACTTCTTCTTCTTCTTCTTCATTTCTTTCTTCTTGTTCTTCTTGTTCTTGTTCTTCCTCTTCTTACTTCTTCCTCTTCTTCTTTATCTTTATTTCTTATTCTTTAATCCCTACACCCTAATCTATAAAACCAAATCTCTAATGGCTAATCAATAATCTTTAATATCTAATCCTTAATGCCTAATCCTTAATCCCTCCCTCAAAAACCCTAGTCTCTAATCTCTAATTTATAATACTTAATCACACCTTCCCAAATCCATAATATGTATTCTCTAATCACTAATTCCTAACCTCTAATCCTTAATCCTTAATCCAATCCTTATTCAACTTCTTCTTGTTCTTGCTCCACATCTTCCTATTATTCTTGCTCTGCTTCTTCTTCCTCTTCTTCTTCTCCATCATCTTCCGTTCATCTACTTTTTCTTCTTCTTCTTCCTCTTCTTCTTCTTCTTCTTCCTCTTCTTCTTCCTCTTCTTTTTTATCATCTTTTTCTTCCTCTTCTTGTTCTTTCTCTTCTTTCTTATATCTTCCATCTTCCTTCTTCATTCTCCCTTCTTCTTTCTTTCTTCTTTCTTCCTTCTCCCTTTTCTTTAATCCCTAATCCTTCATCTTTAATCTCTAATTCATCTTTAATCTTTATTCTTTAATCTCTATTCTATAATCTGTAATCTCTAAAATCTAATCTTTAATACCTAATTTCTAATCCATAATCCTTAATCTATAATTCATAATAAATAATTTGTAATTTATAATCCATAATAACTAATTTCTAATCCTTTATCCTTAATCACTAATCCTTAATCCCTAATCCTAATCTTAATCCCTTAATTACAAATCCTTAGTTCTTAATCTCTAATCTCTAATACCTAATCTTAAATCCTAAATCTCTAATGACTAACCTCAAATCCTTAATCCCTAAACTCTAATCTCTAATCCCTAATCTTTAATCCTTAATCCCTAATCTCAAATCTCTAATACCTAATACCTAATCCTTCCCTCCTTAATCCATAAACCCTAAGACCTAATCTTGAATCTCAATCCCTTCCTCCTTTATCTGTATTCGATATTCCTAAACCTCTAATCCCTCCCTCTTTAACCTCTAATCCCTAGTCCCCAATCTTAATTATGATTAACTAATCTCTAATTCCTTAACTTTTAATCTTTAATCCCTAATCTTGAATCCTGAATCCTGAATCTTGAATCTTGAATCAATAATCACTAATCTTTAATCCCTAATGTCTACTCCTTAATCCCTAATCATTAATCCCTTCATCCCTTATCCTTAATCCCTAATCCTTAATCTATAATCTCTATTACTTATTTCTTAATATGTACTTCCTAATCCATAATCCCAAATCCTTAATCCCTAAACCCTAATACCTAATTGCTAATCCATAATCCCTAATTCCTAATCCTTAAACAATCCTTAATCCATAATCCCAAACATCTAATCCATAATCCCTCCCACCTTAATCTCTAATCCCTAATCCTTAACCCATCGCATCTTCCTCTTTTTCTTCTTCTTGTTCTACCTGTTCTTCCTTAACTTCCTCTACTTCTTCTTCTTCTTCATCATCTTCTTCATCTTTTACTTCTTCTTCTTCATCATCATCATCATCTTCTTCATCTTTTACTTCTTCTCCTTCTTCTTCTTCTTCTTCTACTTCTTCTTTTACACCTTCTTCTTAAATTGTTGTATTTCTTCTTCTTCCTCTTCTTCTTCTTCTCCTTCTTTCTCTTCGTCTTTTTCTTCTTCTTTTTTCTCTTCTTCTTCTACTTCTTCTTCTTCATCCTCTTCTTTTTCTTCTTCTTCTCCTTCTCCTTCTCCATCATCTTCTTCTTCCTCTTTTCTCCTTCTTCTTCTTGAACTTCTTTTTCTTCTCCTTATGCTTGCTCTTCTTCCTCTTCTTCTTCCCTCTCTGCCTCTTCTTCTCTTCTTCTTCTTCTTCTTCTTCCTCTTCCTCTGCTTCTTCTTCCTCATCTTCCTCTTCTTCTTCCTCCTCTTTTTCCTCATCTTCCTCATCTTCATCTTCTTCTTCTTCTTCTATCTTCTTCCTCTTCTATTTCTTGTTCTTCTTCTTTTTATTCTTCTTCTTCTTATTCTTCTTCATCTTCTTCTTCTTTCACATCTTCTTATTCTTCTTCTTCTTTTTTTCCTCTTCTTCTTCCCCTTCTTCTTCTTCTTCTTCCCCTTCAATTTCTTCTTCTACTTCTTCTTCTTCGTCTTCTTCTTCTTCTTCTTCTTCTTCTTTTCCTTCTTTTTCTTCTACATCTTTTATTCTTTTTCTACTTCTTCTTCTTCTTATTCCACTTATTCGTCATCTTCCTCTTCTTCTTTACCTTCTTCTTCCTCTTCTTCTTCTATCTCTTCTTCTTCTTATTCTTATTCTTTTTATTCTTTTGCATCTTTTTTTTGTTCTTCTACCTCTTCCTTCTCATTCTCTTCCTCTTAATGTCCCTCTTCCTCTTCTTCTTCCTCTTCTTCTTCTTCTACTTCTTCTTCTTCTTCTTCCACTTTTTTTACTTCTTCCTCTTCTTCTTCTTCTTGTTTAGCTTCTTCTTGTTCTTCTTCTTCATCTGCCTCCTCCTCCTCCAACTCCTCTTCTTCTTCTTCTTTTTGCTTAACTTCTTCTTGCTCTTCTTCTTGTACTTCTACTTCTTTTTCCTCTTCGTGTTCTTCTTCTTCTTTTTATTATTATTATTATTATTATTATTATTATTATTATTATTATTATTATTATTATTCCTCTTCTTCTTCTTCTTCTTTTTACTCATCTTCTTCTTCCACTTCTTCTTCTTCTTCTTCTTCTTCTTCTTCACCATCATCTTCTTCTTCTTATTCTTCTTTCTCTGTTTCGTTTTCCTATTTGTCTTCTTCTTGTACTTCTTCTTCCACTATTTCCTCTTCTTCTTCTTTTCTTTTTTCTCTTCTTGTTCTTCATCTTATTCCTCTTTGTTTTATTATTCATCTTCTTCTACATCTACTTCTTCTTCTTCCTCCTCTTCTTCTTCTTCTTCTTTCTTCTTCTCCTCCTCCTTCTTCTTCGTCGTCTTCTTCTTCTTCTTCTATTACTTCTTCCACTTCTTCTTGTTTCTCTTCTTCATTATCATGATCGAGATCATCATCATCATCTTCTTCTTCTTCTTCTTCTTCTTCTGCTTTCTTCTTCTTCTTCTTCTTCTTCATTTTCTTCTCCCCTAATCCCTTATTTTAATCCCTAATTCTTAATATCTAATTTCTAATCCTTAGTTCTTAATCCAAAATATCTAATATGTAATCCCTATCTCTATTCTTTATTCCCTAATCTTTATTCCCTAGTCCCTAAATTCAAATCCTTAACAACTATTCAAAAATCTTTTATCTCTAAACCGTAATGCCTAATCCCTAATAACTTTCTCAAAAATTCCTAATTCGTGATACCTAATCCCATCGTTGCAAATCAGTAACCCGTATTCCCTTATCCGTAATCCCTAAACCAACTCTTCTTCAGCTTCTTGTTCTTTCACCTCTTCTTCTTATTATTCTTATTTTGCTTCTTCTCTCTTCTTCTACATTTGCTTCCTTCTTCCTTCTTACATTATCATTCCTCCTTCTTGGTTCTTCCTTCTATCTTCTTCCTTCTCCCTTCTTTATTCCTCCTTCTTCCTTCTTCTTTCTTCTATTTTTCATCTTCTTTCTTTCTTCTTCTTTCATCTTTGTTTTTTCTTCTATCTTCTGCTATTTCTTCTTCTTCTTCTTCTTCTTCCTCCTCCTCCTCTTCTTCTTCTTCTTCTTCTTCTGCTTCTTCCTCTTCTTCTTCTCCTACCTCTTCTTCATCTCCTTCTTCTTCTTCTTCTCTTTCTTCTTCTCCTTGTCTTTCTCTTTCTTTTTATCCTTCTACTTCTCCTTCTCCTTCTCCTTTGTCTTCTCCTCTTCCATCTCGACGTCCTCCTCCTCCTCCTCCTCCTCCTCCTCCTTTTTCTTCTTCTTCTTCTTCTTCTTCTTCTTCTTTCTTCTTTCTTCTTTCTTCTTTCTTCCTTCTTCCTTCATCCTTCCACCTTCCTTCTTCCTTCTTTCTTCTTTCTTTCTTCTTCTTTCTTCTTTCTTCTTTCTTCTTTCTTCTTTCTTCTTTCTCTTCTTTTTCTTCTTCTTTTTCTTCATCTTCTTCTTCTTCTCCATTTTCTTCTTTTTCTTCTTCCACTTCTCCTTTCTTCCTTCTTCCTTCTTCCTTCTTTTTTCTTTCTTTTTTCTTCTTCTTTCTTCTTCTTTCTTCCTTCTTCCATCTTTCTTCAACCTATTTTCTAATCCCTAATTCCTAATCCTTAATCCCTAATCCATCTTTAATCCCTAATCTTTATTCCTTAATCTTTAATCTATAAACACTAATACCTAATACCTAACTCTTAATCTCTAATCCCTAATCTATAATTTATAATCCCTAATCACTAATCTCTAATCCTTAATCTCTAATCCTTAATCTTTAACCACTAATCTCTAATCCCTATTCTCTAATCTTAATCAAAATCCTTTAATCTCTAATCATTAATCCTTAATCTCAAATCCGTAATCACTAATCTCTAATCCTTAATTCCTAATCTCAATTCCTAATCTATAAACTCGAATCCTAAATCCCTAATCACAATCTTTAACCCTTAATCCTAAACGCCAATCTTTTATAATTAATCTCTTAATCCTTAATCTTTAATCCCTAATCCTTAATCATTAGTCTCTTCATCCTTAATCCTTAATCCTTAATCTCTAATCCTTAATCCTTAATCCTTAAACCTTATTACTTGTACCCTAATCCCTACTCCTTAATCTATAATCCATAATCTTTTAACCCTAATCCTTAATTGCTAATGCCTAATCCCAAATCTTTAATCCATAATCTTTTATCCTTAGTCACTAATCTCTAATTCCTAATCCCTATTTCCTATTTACTAATCCCCAATCCCTAATTTTGAATCCTTAGTAACTAATCCCTTCATCCTTAATCCCTAATCCTTAATCCTTAATCCTTAATCATTCATCCTTAATCCTTAATTCTTAATCTCTATTTCATATTTCGTAAGCCCTACTCTCTAATCCATAATCACTAATCCTTAAACTCTAATCACTAATTACTAATCCTTAATCCCTAATGCCTAATCCCTAATCCCTAATCCATAATCCATAATGCCTAATCCCTCCCTCTGTAATCCCTAACCTATCCTAGTCTCAAATCCCCAATATGTAATCCCTCTCTCCCTAATCTGTAATCCATATTCCCAAATCCCTAATTCTTCACTCCTTAATCCCTAATCCCTCATCTCTAGTCCTTAATCATAAATATAGGCACTTTATCTCTAATCTTTAATCCCTATTCTTGAATCCTAAATCCCTAATCACTAATCTCTAATCCATAATCCCTTTTTCCTAATCCATAATCCCTAATCCTAAATGCCTATTCTATAATCCTTAATAATTAATCCCTTAACCTTTAGTCCATAATATGTAATCCATAATCACTAATCCCTTTCTCCTTAATCCCTAATCCTTAATCCTTACTACCTAATCCTTAATCCTTAAACCCTAATATTTAATTGGTAAGCCAAAATCCTTATTCCTTAATCCCTAAACTCTAATACCTAATCCATAATCCCTCACACCTAATCCATAATCCCCCTCCTTAATCCCTAACCCTAATCCTTAATCCCTAATCCATCACTTCTTCCTCTTTTTCTTCTTCTTCTTCCTATTGTTCTTCTGCTTCTTCTTCTTTTTCTTCTTCTACTTCCTCTTCTTCTTCATCTTTTCCCATCTTCATCTTCTTCTTCCTCTTCTTGCTCAACTTCCACTTCTTCTTCTTATTCTTCTTCCTTTTCATCCTCTTCTTCTTCTTCTTCTTCTTCTACTTTTACTTCTACTTCTTCTTCTTCCTTTTCATCATCAACCCCTTCTTGTTCTTCTTCTTCTTTTTCTCCATCTCCTTCTTTTTCTCCTCCTCCTTCATGTCCTCCTTCTTCTCCTTGACCTTCTTCTTCTTCTACTTTTTCTTATTCTTCTTCTTATTCTTGATCTTCTTATTCTTCTTCTTTCTTCTATCTTCTTTCTTCTTTCTTTTTCCTTCTTCCTTCTTCCTTCTACCTTGCTTCTTTCTTCTGTCTTCTTTCTTGCTTTTTCTTTCTTGCTTCTTCTTTCTTCCTTTTCTTCTTCCTTCTTCCTTTTTCCTTCTCCCTCTTCCCTAATCCCTAATCCCTAATTCTGAATCCTTAATCCTTAATCCCTAATCCACCCTTAATCCTCAATCTATAATCCTTAATTCCTAATCTATATTTCTTAATCTCTAATTTCTAAACCTAAATCCTTAATACCTAATTCTTAATCCTTAATCCTAAATCTATAATCCATAATACCTAATTGCTAATCTCAAACCCTTAATTCCAAATCCTTAATCATAATACCCTAATCCCTACTCCCTAATCTCTAATCTCTAGTTTTAATCTTAATCCCTTAATCTCTAATACTTAATCTTAAATTGTAAATCCTTAATAACTAATCACTAATCATTAATACCTAATCTCTATTCCCTAATCTAAAATACATAATCTTTAATAATTAATCCCATAATACTTAATCCCTAATCTCTAATCATTAATCTCTTCATCCTTAATCCCAAGTCTTTAATCTTTAATATTTAATCCTTAATCCTTACTACTTATTCTATAATCCCTACTCCTTAATTTGTAATCCTTAATCACTAAACCCGAATCCTTAATTACTAATCCACAATCCCTAATCCCTAATTACTAATACCTATTCTCGAATCCTACCCTCTCTAATCTATAATATGCATTCCTAATCTTAATTATAATCACTTAATCTCTAATCCCTAATCCTTTATCTCTAATCCCTAATCTTACATGCTGAATCCCCAATCAATAATCTTTAATTCTTAATCCTTTATCCCTATTCCATAATTTGTAATCCTTAATCTATAATTTTTAGTAATTAATCCATTAATCATTAGTCCTTAATCTCTAATCCTTAATCTTTAATTTTTAATAAATATGACTTATTCCTTAATCCTTATTCCCTAGTCCATAATCCTTAATCCCTAACCCCTAATCCCTAATTGCTAATCCATAATCCCTAATCCCTAATGCCTAATGCTTAGCAACGAATCCCTAGACTCTCTCTCTTTAATCCTTAAAGCCCCTAATCCCTAACCCCTAATCCTTAATCTATAATCCATCACTTCTTCCTCTTCTTCTTCTTCATCTTCCTCTTCTACTTCCTCTTCTTCTTCTTCTTCTTCTTTTTCCTTATCTTCCTCTTCTTCATCCTCTTCCCTATCATCTTTCTCTTCATCTTGTTGTTCTTCTTCTTGTTCTTCCTTTTCTTCTTCTTCTACTACTACTACTTATTCTTCTTCCTCTTCTTCTTCTTCTTCCCTTCTTCTTCTTTTCTCTTTCTTCTTTTCTTATTCTTCTTCTTTCTCTTCTTCTTCCTCTTCTTCTTCTTCTACTACTACTTCTATTTCTTCTTCTTCTTCTTCCTCCTCTTCTTCTTCTTCTTCTCTTTCTACTTCTACTTCTCCTTCACTTTGTCTTTCTCCTTCTCCATCTCCTTCACCTCCTTCTTCTTCTCCTTTCAATCTCCTTCTACTTCTCCTTCTCCTTCTCCTTCTCCTCCTACTTCTCCACATCCTCCTCCTTCTCCTTCACCTTCTTCTTCTTCTCCTTCTTCTTCTTTCTTCTTTTTTTCTTTCTTCATTCTTCTTTATTTCTTCTTCCTTCTTCCTTCCTCTTTCTTCCTTCTTTCTTCTTTCATCCTTATTCTTCCCTTTCTTCTTCCTCGTCTTCTTCTTCTTCTTCATCTTTTTCCCCTTTTTATTCTTCTTCTTCTTCCTTCTTACTTCTTCCTTCTTCCCTCTTCTTTCTTCCTTCATCTTCTTCTTCTTCCTCCTCGATTTTCCCTAATCCATAATCAATAATCCATAATCCTTATAAACTAATCCCTAAACCTTAATCTCTAATCTCTATTCCTAAATCCCTAATTCTTAATACCTAATTCTTAATCCCTAATCTCTAATCTATAATCCATAATACCTAATCCCTATTCTCTAATCCTTAATCCTTAATCTCTAACCCTTAATCACTAATCCCTAATTACTAATCTCTAATTTTTAATCCTAATCCAAATCTCTTAATCTTTAATCCCTAATACTTAGTCTCTAATACCTAATCCTGAATCCCAAATCCTTAATCATTATCCTCTAATCCCTAATCCCTATTCCATATTCCTTAATCCATGATCACTAATATTAAATCATAATCTTTAATAATGAATCCCTTAATCCCTAATCCTTAATCCTAAATCTTAAATGATTAATCCCTTCATCCCTAATCCCTTATCCCTAATCCTTAATCCATAATCCTTAATCTTTATTATTTATTCCCTAATCCCTACTCCTTAATCTACAATCCTTAATCCTAAAACCTAATCCTTAGTTGCTAATCCATAGTCTCTAATCCTTAATTTTTAATCCTCAATTGCTAATACTTAATACCTAATCCTAATCCCTAGTCCCTGATAGTTAATCTTGAATCCCAAATCCTTACCTCCCTAATCTATAATCTATATTCCAAAATCTATAATCCTTCCCTTCTTAATGCCAAATCCCTAATCCTTACTCCCTAATCTTTAATCCTTATTCCTGAATACTAAATCCCTAATCAATAATCTCAAACCATTAATACATAGTCCATAATCTCAAATCTGTAACTAATAATCCTAAATCCATAATCTGTAATCCTTAGTAATTAATCCTTAATCCTTAGTCCCAAATCCCTAATCCTTAATTATTAATCTTTTCATCCCTAATCCCTAATGCCTAATCCTTAATTACTAATCCCTAATCCCTATTACATATTTATTTATCCCTACTTCTTAATCCATAATCCTTATTCCCTCAATCCTAATCCCTTATTATTAAACCATAATCCCTAATCCTTAACAACTAATCATTAATCCCTAACACATAATCCCTAATCCCTTCCTCCTCAATCCCTAATCCATAACTCCTAATCCTTAATCCTTAATCCATATCTTCTTCCTCTTCTTCTACTTCTTCTTCTTCCTCTTCTTCTTCTTTAAATTTTCCTTCTTATTCTTCCTCCTCAACTTCTTCTTCTTCATTCTCTTCATCTTCATCATCTTCTTCTTCTTCTTCTTCTACTACTACTATTATTATTACTACTTCTACTTCTTCCTTTTCTTCCTCTTCTTATTCTTTTTCTCCTTCTTCTTTTCTTAGTCTTCTTCTTCCTCTTCCTCTTCTACTTCTTATTCCTCTTCTTCTTCCTCTTCCCTCTTTTTCTTCTTCTTCTTCTATTTCTTCTTATTCTTCTTCTTCTTCTTCTTCTTCCTCTTCTTCATCTTCTTCTCCTTCTCCTTCTTGTTCTCTTTTTTACTTCTCCTTATCTTTCTCCTTCTCCTTCTCCTTCTCCATCCCCTTCTCCATCTCCTTCTCCTTATCCTTCTTCTCCTTTTTCTCCTCCTTTTTCTTCTTCTTCTTCTCCTCTTCTTCTTCTTCTTCTTCTTCCTCTTTTTCTTCTTTAACTTTTCCTTCTTCTTCTTCTTCATCCTCATCATCCTCATCTTCTTCTTCTATTACCACTACTACTACTTCTACTTCTTCCTTTTCTTCCCCTTCTTCTTATTCTTTTTCTCCTTCCCCTTCTTTTCTTATTCTTCTTCTTCTGCTTCTTGTTCCCCTTCCTCTTCTTCCCCTTCCCTCTATTTCTTCTTCTTCTTCTATTTCTTATTATTATTATTATTATTATTCTTCTTCCTCTTCTTCTTCTTCTCCTTCTCCTTCTTGTTCTCTTTTTAGTTCTCCTTGTCTTTTTCCTTCTCCTTCCACTTCTCCATCCCCTTCTCCTTATCCTTCTGCTTCTTCTACTCCTCCTTTTTCTTCAACTTCTTCTACCTCTTCTTCTTCTTCTTCTTTCTACTTTATTCTTTCTTTCTTCTTTCTTCTTCCTGCTCCATTCTTCCTTCTTCCTTCCACCTTCCTTCTTCCTTCTTTCTTTCTTCCTTCTTCTTTCTTTTCTTCTTTCTACTTTATTCTTACTCTTCTTTATTCTTTTCTTCTTCTTCTTTTCCTTTTTCTTCTTCTTTTCCTTTTTCTTCTTCTTCTTCTTCTTCTTCTTTTTCTTCTTCCTCCGCTTCTTCATCTACCTTCTTCCTTCTTTCTTCTTCCTTCTTTCTTCTTCCTTCTCCCTATTCTCTAATCGCTAATCCCTAATCCCCAATCCCTAGTTCCTATTCCCTAATCCATCCTCAATCCCTAATCCTTAATCCTTGAATGCTAACCTCTATTTTGTAAACTCTAATCTCTAATCCCTAATTCTTGATACCTAATTCTTAAACCCTAATCCTTAAACTGCAATCCATAATACCTAATCCCTAATCTATAACCCTTAATCTCTAATCCCTAATTCTTAATCAATAATCCCTACTCCCTACTCACAAATCTCTAATCCCTAATTCTAATCTTAATCCCTTAATTTTCAATCCCTAATCTCTAATACATAATCTTGAATCCCAAATTCTTAATAACTAATCCCTAATCCTTAATCTCAAATCTTTATTCTCTAATCCATAACTTAATCCTAGATCCCTAATCTTTAATAATTAATCCCATAATTTTTAATCCCTAATCTCTAATAAAAAATCCCTTCATCCTTAATCTACAATCTTTAACCTCTAACTCTTATTACTTATTCCCTAATTCCTACTACCTAATCTATAATCCTTAATTCATAAACCATAATCCCTAATTATTAATTTATAATCCATAATCCTTAATGCTTAACACTTAACCTTCCCTCCGTAATCCATAATCCTGAATCCCTAATACCAAATCTCAAATCCTTAATCCCTCCCTCCTAATCCATAATCCATATTCTCAAATCCCTAAGCCCTCCTTAATACCAAATCTTTATCCCTAGTCTCTAATCTTGATTATAATTACTTAATCTCTAATCCCTAATGCTTAATCTCTAATCCTTAATCCTACATCCTAAATCCTTAATCAATAATCTTTAATCCTTAATCTATTATCTTTATTCCTTAATCTATAGTCTAATCCTAAACCCCTAATCTATAATCTATAGTAATTAATCACTTAATATTTAGTCCTTAATCCTTAATCCCTAATCATTAATAACTTAAACCCTAATCATTAATGCCCTTAATCCCTAGTCTTTAATCCTTAATTCTTATTACTTATTCATTAATCCCTACTCCCTAATCCATAATTCTTAATACCTAAATCCTAATCCTTAATTGGTAACCCATAAACTATAATCCCTAACACAAAATCCTTAATCCCTCCCTCTTTAATCCTTAATCCCTAATCCCTCATCTATCTCTTCTTTCACTTCTTCTTTTTCTTATTCCTCTTCTTCTTCCTCTTCTTCTTCTTCTTCATCTTCTTCTTCTTCCTCTCCTTCTTCTTCTTCTTCTTCCTGATCTTGTGCTTTTTCATCCTCTTCTTTCTCATCTTCCAATTATTTTTCTTATTCCTCTTCTTCTTCTTCCCCTTCTTCTTCATTTTCTCCATCTTCTTTGTTTCTTGTTCTTCTTCTTTCTTTTCTTTTTCTTCTTCTTCTTCTTCTTCTATTACTTCTTCTTCTTCTATTTCTTTTTCTTCTTCTTCTTCTTCTTCTTCTCCTTGTCTTTCTTCTTCTCCTTCTCCTTATCTTTCTCCATATCCTTCTCATTCTCCTCCTCCTACTTCTCCTTCTCCTTCTTCTTCTTCTTTTCCTTCACCATCTCCTTCTTCTTCTCCTTCCCCCTCTCCTTCTAACTCTCCTTCTCCTTCTCCTCCTCTTTCTCCACGTCCTCCTCCTCCACGTCCTCCTCCTTCTCCTTCTCATTCTTCTTCTTCTTCTTCTTCTTTGTTCTTCTTTTTTCTTTCTTCACTCTTCTTTCTTCTTTCTCCTTCCTTCTTCCTTTTTCCTACTTCTTTTTTCCTTCTTCCTTCAACATTCTTTCTTCCTTCTACCTTCTTCCATTTTTTCTTCTTTCTTCTTTCTTCTTTCTTCTTCCACTTCTTCCTCTAGTTCTTCTCATTCGTCTTTTTCCTCATCTCCTTCCTACTCTTCTTCTTCTTCCTTCTTGCTTGTTCCTTCATCCTTCTTCCCTCTTCTTTCTTCCTTCTTTTTCTTCTAGCTTCTTCTTTCTTTTTTCTCT
>JAIUJO010000736.1:62500-65000 GCA_023846275.1 Vanilla planifolia | reverse complement strand
TCTTCCCCTTCTTCTTTTTCTTCTTTTTCTTCTACTTCTTCTACTTCTTCTTGTTCTAGTTCTTCTTCTAATTCTTCTTCTTCTTCTTCTTCTTCTTCTTCTCCTTCTTCTTCTTCTTCTTATTTTATTTATTCTTCTCCTTCTTCTTCTTTTCCTTCTCCTTCTTCTTCTTATTCTTCTTCTCCTCCTTGTTCATCTTCTTCTTCCACCCCTTCTATCTCTTCTTCGTCTTCTTCTTCTTCTTCTTCTCCTTCTCCTTCTTCTTCCTCTTCTTCTATTTCCTCTTCTTCTTCTTGTTCTTCTTCTTCTTCTTCTTCTTCTTCTTCTTCGTCTTCATCTTTTTCTTCTTCTATTCTTCTTGTTCTTGTTCTTGTTCTTCTTCATCTTCCTCTTCTTTTACTTCTACTACTTAAACTTCTTCTTCTTCTTCTTCATTTTACTCTTTTCCTTCTTTTTTTTTGTCATCTTCTTATTTTAATAATATTCTTCTCTTCCTCTTTTTCTTCCTCCTCATCTTTTCCTTCTTTTGCTTCTTCATCATCATCATATTCGTCTTCTTCCTCCTCCTCTTCTTCTTCTTCTTCCTTTTCTTGTTTATTTTCTATTTCTTCTTTTTCCTCTCTTCTTCTTCTTCTTCCACCTCTTCGTCTTCTTCCACTTCTTCTTTTTCTTCTTCTACTACTACTACTACTTCTGCTTCTTCTTCTACTTCATTTTCTTCTTCTTCTTCTTCTACTGTACTTCTTCTTCTGCAACTCCTTCTTCTTCTTCATCTACTTCTTGATCTTCTTCTTCTTCTTCTTCTTCCTTTTCTTCTTCTACTACCTCTTCTTCCACTACTTCTTGTTCTTATTCTTGTTCTTCTTTTACTTCTTCTACTTCTACTTCTTCTTCTTCTTCATCTTTTGCTTCTTTTTCTAATTCTTCCTCATCTTCCTATTCACCTTCTTCTTCTTCTCCTTCATTTTCTTCTTCTTCTTAATCTTCTTCTTCAACAACTTCTTCTCCTTCCTCTTCTGCTACTACTTCTTTCCCTTCTTCTTATTCTTCTTCTTCGTCATCTCTTCTTCCACTTCTTCTTCTTCTTCTTCTTCCACTTCTCTCACTTCTTCCACCTCCACTTCTACATCTTATTATTGTTCTTCTTCCACTTCTTCTTCTAATTCTTCTTCTTCTTCTCCTTCCCCTCCTCCTCCATCTTCTTGTTCTTCTTATTCATCATCTTCTTCTTCTCCTTCTTCTTCTTCTTCATCTTTCTCTTCTTCTTCATCCAATTCTTCTTCTTGTTCTTATTCTTCTTCCACTTTTCTTCTTCTTCTACTACTTATTCCACTTATTCTCTTTCTTCTTCCTCATCTTCCTCCTCTGGTTCTTCCTCTTCTACCACTTCTTATTGTTCTTCTTCTTCTCTTTGTTCTTCTTCATCTTCTTCTTCTTCAACTTCTTCTTCATCTACTTCTCCTTCCTCTTCTTCTTCTTCTTCTTCTTCTTCTTCTTGTTTCTCATTTTTTCTTCTTCTTCTTCTACTTCTAGTTCTTGTTCTACTTATTTCTCTTGTACCATTTCTTCTTCTCCATCTTCTTCTCTTTCTTTTGCTTGTTCTTCTACTTCTTCATTTTCTTGCATTTCTTCTTCTTCTACTTCTTCTTCTTGTAATTGTTTTTCTTATTCTTCTGATTCCTCCTCTTCTACTTCTTCTTATTCTTCTTCTTCTTCTTCCACATCTTCTTCCTCTTGAAATCGTCTTCTTCTTCTTGTTGCCCTTCCTCTTCTCTTAAATCTTCTTTACCTTCTTTCTTCTTCTTCTTCTTCTTCCTCATCTTCCTCATCTTCTTCTTCCTCTTCTACTTCTTCTTCATCCACTTCTTCTTCTTCTTTCTCTTCTTCATCTTCTTCTTCTTCTTCTTCTTCTTTTTCTTCATCATCATTTTCTTGTTCTTCTTGCTCCTGTTCCTCATCTTCCTCCTCTTCTTCTTCTTTTTCTTCCTTTCCTTCATCTTCCTCTTATTTCTCTTCTTCTTCTTATTCTTCTTCTTCCTCCTCTTGTTCTTCTTATTATTATTACTCTTCCTATCCTTTTTCTTCTTCTTCTTTTTTCACTTCTTCTTCTTCTTCTTCTTCTCTTCTTCTTCTTCTTCTTATTCTTCATCATCATTTTGTTGTTCTTCTTGCTCCAATTCCTCATCTTCCTCCTCTTGTTCTTCTTTTTCTTCCTCTTCATCTTCCTCCTCTTTCTCTTCTTCTTCTTATTATTCTTCTTGTTCTTCTTCTTCTTATTATTACTCTTCCTATCCTTTTTCTTCTTCTTCTTCTTATCCTTCTTCTTCTTCTTCTGCTTCTTAACAACCTTCTTCTTCTTCTTCTTCCTCAACTTCTTCTTATTGTTCATTTTCTCATTATTATTATTATTATTCTTATTATTATTATTATTATTATTATTATTATTATTGTTGTTATTCTTTCTATTCTTCACCTTCTTCTTCGTTGTCTTCTTCTTCTT
>JAIUJO010000736.1:45000-52500 GCA_023846275.1 Vanilla planifolia | reverse complement strand
TTCTTCTTCTTCTTTACCTTCCTTTTCTTCCCCTTCCTCTTCTTCTTCTTCTACTTCTTTTATTTCCTCTTCTTCTTCTTCTTCTTCTATTTCCTCTTCTTCTTCTTGTTCTTCTTCAACTTCTTCTTCTTCTTCATTGTCTTCTTCTTCTTCTTCTTCTTGATTTCTTATTCCTCTTCTTCCTCTTCTTCTTCTTCTTCTTCGTCGTTTCCTTCTTCCTATTTTTCTTCTTCTTCTTCTTCTTCTTCTTCTTCTTCCTCTTCTTCTTCTTCTACTCCTTTGTCTTCATCTTCTTCTACCTCTTCCTCTTCTTCATCCTCTTCTGCTTCCACTTCTTCATAATCTTCTTCTTCTTCTTCTTCCTCCTCTACATCTTCTTCACAATTCTTTCTTCCATCTTCCTTCCTTCTTCTTTCGTCTTATTTCTTCCTTTTTCCATATTCCTTTAATTTCTTCCTTCTTCCTTTTTCTTTCTAACTTCTTCCATCTTCTTTCTTCCTTCTTCTTTTGGCTTTCTTCTTATTTTTTTTTCTTTCGTCATCTTTTTCTTTTTTTTCTTCTTCTTCCTCTTTTTCTTCTTCTTCTTCTTCCACTTCTTCTTCTTCTTCTTCTTCTTCTTATTTTTCTCCTTCTTTTTCTTCTTCTTGTTCTTCTTCGTCGTCTCCTTCTTCTTCTCTTCTTCTTCCTTTTCTTCATCTTCTCATTCTTCTTCTTCTTCGTCATAGTAATCATGATCTTCTTCTTCTTCTATTACTACTTCTTTTTCTTCTTCCTCTTCTTATTCTTATTCTTCAGTTTCTTCTTCTTCTACTTTTTCTTCTTCTTCTTCACTTCTTCTTGTTCTTTCTCTTTTTATTCTTCTTCTACTTCATCTTCTTCTTCTTCTTCTTCTTCTTCATCATCATCTTCTTCTTCTACGTCTTCTTCTTTTTCTTCTTCTTCTTCTTCTACTTCTACTTCTTCTTCCTCCTTCTCCTCTTCATCTTCTCCTTCTTCTTTTTCTTCTTTTCCTTCTTCTACTACTACTACTTAATCTTCATCTTCTTTTTCTTTTTCTTCTTCTACTGCTACTTCTTATTCTTCTTCTTTTTCTTCTTCTTCTTTAATCTCTAATCTTAATCCCTAATCCTTAATGCCAAATCCCTAATTCCTAATCCCTTTTTACAAATTTTGGTTTCCTAATTCCTAATCTTCAAACACTAACACCAATCATTAATTCCTAATCCTTAAACCCTATCCCAAATCCCTACTCTATAATTCCTAATGTTTAATCTTTAATCCATAATCCTAAATCCCTCTCTCCTAAATGCTTAATCCAAATCCCTAATACCTAATTCCTAATCCCTTAGTCATAGTCCACAAATCCATAGTTTCTCTTCTTCTTCTTCTTCTTCATTTACTACTACTTCTTTTCCTTCTATATCTTCTTATTTTTCTCCTTCTTGCTCTACTTACTCTTCTTCATTCTCCTCTATTTCTTCCTATTCCTCCTCCTTTTCTTCATCTTCTACTTCTTCTTCCTCTTCTTCTTATTCTTCTTCTTCTTTTTCTTCTTTGTCTTCCTCTACTTCTTTTTCTCGTCCTCCTCCTTCTTCTTCTTCTTCTTTTGCTTGTACTTCTTTTTCTTCTTTTTCTTCTTTATCTTCTTCTTCTTCTTCTTGTCTTCTTCTACTTCTTCATCTTCTTCTTCTTCTTCTTCTTCCTCTTCTTCTTCATCATCCTCTTCTTCTTCTTTTTCCTTGTCTTCTTCTTCTTCTTCTTCTTCTTCTTCTTCTTCTACCACTTCTTCTTCTTCCTCTTCTTCTTATTCTTCCCTTTCTTCCTCTTCATCTTTCTCTTCTTCTTCTTCTTATTCTTCTTGTTCTTTTTCTTCTTCTTCTTCATTAGGTTCATCTCGCCCTTCTTCCTCTCTTCTTTTTCTTCTACTAATTTTTCTTCTTCCTCTTCCTATTCTTATCCTTCTTTTTCTTCATCATCATCATCATCATCATCTTCTTCTTCTTCTACTTCTTCTTCTTCTTTTCCTACTTCTTCTTCTTCCTCCTCTTCCTATTCACCTTCTTCTTCTTTTGCTTCTTATTTTTCTTCTACATCTTCTTCTTCCTTTTCTTCTTCTACTTCATCTTCTTTTTCTTCTTCTTCTTCTTCACTTCTTCTTTTTCTTTCTCTTCTTCTTCTTCTTCTTCTTCTTTTGCTTCTCCTTGTTCTTCTTCTTCTTCTTCTTCTCTTGCTTCTTCTCCTTCCCCTTCTTCTTCTTCTTCAACTTCTTCTTCTTCTTCTTCTTCTTCTACTACTACTACTACTATTTCTTCTCCTTCTACTACTTCTACTTCTTTTTCACCTTCTTCTTCTTCTTCTTTTTTCTCCACTTCTTCTTCTCTTTCTTCTTCTTCTTCTTCTTCAACTTATTCTTCTTCTACTTCTTCATCTTTTTTTCTTTTTCCTCTTCTTCTTCTACTTCTTATTCTTCTTCTTCTACTTCTTCTTCTTCTTCTTCATCTTCTTCTTCTTCTTTTTCTTTCTCTTCTTTCTCTTTTTCTTCTTCCACTTGTTCTTTCTCCTCTTCCACTTCTTCTTCCCCATCTACTTCTCTTCTCCTTCTTCTTTTTCTCCTTCTTTTACTTCTTTGTCCCCTTCTCCATTTCCTCCTTCTTGTTGTCCTCTTCCACTTTTTCCTTTTGCTTGTCCTTCTTCTTCTTCTTCTTCTTCTTCTTTCTTCTTTCTTCTTTCTTCTTTCATCTTTTTTCTTTCGTCCTCCTTATTTCTTCCTCCTTTATTCCATCTTCCTTCCTTTTTCTTTCTTCTTTCTTTTTCTTCTTTCCTCTTTCTTCTTCTTTGTCCATCATTCTTCATCTTCTGTTTCCCTTCTTCTTCTTCTTCTTCTTTTCTTCTTCTATCTGTTCATCTTCTTCTTCTTCTTCTTCTTCATCATCTTGTTCTTCAAGTACTTCTTATTCTTTGTCATCATCCTCTTCCATCTTCCTTCTCACTTCTTATTTCCTCCTTCATTCTTCTTCTTTCTTCTTTTTCCATCTCCCTTCTTTCTCCTTTCTTTCTTCTTCCATCTACTTTCTTCCTTCTTCCTTCCACTTCCTTCTTTCTTCTTTCTTCTTTTTTATTCTTCTTCTTGCATTTCTACTTCTTCTTCCTCTTCTTCTTCTTCTTCTTCTTCTTCTTCCACTTCTTCGTCTTCTTCTTCTTCTTCTTCTTCTTCTTCTTCTTCTTCTTTTTCTTCCCCTTCTTCTTTTTTTCCTCTTCTTGTTTTTCATGTTCTTCTTCTTCTTTTTGTTCCCCTTCTTCTTCTTTATCTTCTACTTCTTCCTCTATTCTTCTTCCTCTTCTTCCTCATCCCATTCTTTATTTTTTCTTCTTCTTCTTTTTCATCTTCTTCATCATCATCAAAATCATCTTCTTCTTTTTCCTCTTCTTCTTCTACTATGACTTTTTTCTTACTCTTATTCTTCTTCTTCTTCTTCTTCTTCTTCTTTTACTTCTTCTTATTCTTCTTTTTCTTCTACTTCACTTCTTCTTGTTCTTCCTTTTCTTATTCTTCCTCTTCTTTTGCTTTTGCTTCTTCTTGCTCTTCTTCTCCCTCTTCTTCATGTTCTTCTTCTTCTTCTTCTTCTTCTTCTTCTTCTTCTTCTTCTTCTTCTTCTTGTTCTACTTCTTTTTTTTTCTTCTTCTTCTTCTACTTCTACTTCTTCTTCTTCTTCTTCCTTCTCGTCTTTCTCCACTTCCTCTTCTCCTTCTTTTTCTTTTTCTTCAACTTCTTCTTCTTCTCCTTTCTTCTTACTCCTATCTTCTTTATTTTTTTCTCTTCTTTCTTCTTCCTTCTCTTTCCTCCTTCTGTCTTCTGCTTTCTTCTTCTCTTTTTCTTCATCTTTCTTTCTTCTTCTTTCTTTCTTCTTCTTCTCCTCCTTCTTCTTCCTCTCCTTCATCTTTATCCTTAATCTCTAATCTCTAATCCTACACTTCATAATACATAATCTATAATCTATAATGCCTTCCTATCTAATCCCTAATCCTCAATCTATATTCCTTGATCCCCAATGAAAATTTGTAATTTGAAATCCCTAATCTTTAATAACTATTCCCTAATTCTTAATCTTTAATCCATCCCTAATCCTTAATCACTAATCCTTAAACCCTAATCGGTAATACCTAAACCATAATTCATTGTCCTAAATTCCTAATCCTAAAGCTCTAATCATTAATCTCTAATTCATAATCTGTAATCCCAAATCCTTAATTCCTAATCCCTATTTTAATATTTAGTCCTAAATCCTTAATTCTTAACCCTTAATTCTTAATCTTTAATCCTTAATCCCTCATTCCTAATCAATTTTCCCAAAGCCCTATTCCTTAATCTCTAAACCCTAACCCTAATCACTAATCCTTAATCCCTAATTTCTAATCCCTAATTAGAAATCCCTAATCTTCAATCTCTAATCTTTAATCCCTAATCAATAATCCAAAATCCTTCCTTACTTATTGCCTAATCCCTAAGCCATCACCCACTAATCCACAACCTATCTTCCTTTTTTTCTTTCTTCTTTATTCTTCCTCTTCGTCTTCTTCATCTTCTTGCTCTTCTTACTCCTCTTCTTCATCCTCCAACTCTTCTTCTTATTCCTCCTCATCTTCTTGCTCTTCTTCTTCTTCTTCTTCCACTTCTTCTTCTTCTTCATCATCTTCATCTTCATTTTCTTCATCTTCCTCTTCATCCTCTTCTTCCCCTTCTTCTTTTTCTTCTTCTTCTTCTTCTTCCTCTTCTTCTTTTTCACTTGTTCTTCTAATTCTTCTTCCTCCTCTTCTTCATCTTTTTTTCCTCACCTTCTTCTTTCACTATTTTTCTTGTTCTTTCTATTCTTCTTCTTCCACATCTTCTTCTTGTTTTTTCTCTTCTCCTTCCTCTTATGTTTCTTCTTCTTTCTCTTCTTCTTCTTCATCTTCTTTATCCTCTTTTTTTTCTTCCTCTTGTTCCTCATCTTCCTCTTCATCTTCTTCTTCTTCTTCATTATTTTCTTCTTCTACTACTTTTCCTCTTCCTCTACTTCGTCTTCTTCTTCTTCTTCTTCTTTTCTTCTTCGACGTCCTCCTCTTCTTCTTCTTCTTCTTCTTCTTCTTTGTCTTCTTCATCATCATCTTCTTCCTCTTCTTGTTCTTCTTGCTCTTATTCCTCTGCTTATTCTTCTTCTACTTCTTCTTCTTCATCCTCTTCTTCTTCTTCATCTACTTCTTCTTCTTCTACTTCTTCTTCTTGTTCTTCTTCTTCCTCTTCTTCTTCTTCTTCTACTTCTTCCTTTTCTTCCTCCTACTTTGCTTCTTTTGCTTCTTTTTTCTCTTCTTCTTCTTCTTCATCTTCTTCCTCTTCTTCACCTTCTCCTTTTTCTTCTTCAATTTTTTCTTCTTCTTCTTCTACAACTTTTTCTTCCTCTTCTTCATCATCATATGGTTCTTCTTCTTGTTCTTGTTCTTCTTCTTCTTCTTTTATTTTTCTTCTTCTTCTTCTTCTCCAACCACTTCTTCTTCTTCTTCGTCTTCTTTTTCTTCCTGTTCTTCCTCCTCTTCTTTTTCTTCTTCTACTTCTTTTTTCCTCATCTTCGTCTTCTTCTTTTCTTCTTCTTCTTATTCTTTTTCTTCTTCTTTTTCTTCTTCATATTGTTCTTCCTCTTCCTCTTCTTCAAATTTCTCTTCCTCTTCTTCTTCCTTTTTTTGCTTCTTCTTCCACTTCTTCTCCTGTTTCCTCATCTTCTTCTTCTTCTTCCTCATCTTCCTCATCTTTTTCTTCTTCCTCTTCTTCTCTTTCTTCCCCATTTTCTTCTTCTAGTTCTTCTTCTTTCTCTTCTACATCTTCTTCATCTTCTCCTTCTTGTTCTTCATCGTCCTCTTCTTCTTCTTCTTCTTCCATTTCTTCTGCTTCTTCGTCTTCTTCCTCTTCTTATTCTTCTTCTTCTTCTTTTTCATCTTCTTTCCCTACTTCTTCTTCTACTTCTTCTTCTCCTTCTTCTTCTTATTCTTCTTCTTCTCTTCTTTTTCTTCTTCTTCTTCTTCCTCTTCTTCTTCTTCCTCTCTTCTTCTTTTTATTCTTCTTTTTCTTTTGCTTCTTTTTCTTCTTCTTCTTCTACTTCATCATCTTCTTTTTCTTCTTCTTCTTTGCTTCTTGTTGTTCTTCCTCTTCTTATTCTTCTTCTTCTTCTTCTTCTACTACTACTACTACTGCTACTTCTTCTTCTTCTTCTTCTTCTCCTCCTCCTCCTCCTTCTACTTCCTCTTCTTCTTCTTCTTCTCTTCTTCTTCTTCTTCTTCTTCTTCTACTTTTTCATCTTCTTTTCTTCTTCTACTTCTACTTCTACTACTTCTTCTTTCTTATCTTTCTACTCTTCTGCTTCTCCTTCTTTTTCTTCTTCTTTTTCTTCAAGTTGTTCTTCTTCTTTCTTCTTTCTTCTTTCTTTTTTCTTCTCTTCTTTTTTCTTCCTTCTCCTTATTCCTTCTTCTCTCTCCTTTCTTCTTCTTTCTTTCTTCTTCTTCTCCTCATTCTTCTTCTTCTTCCTTTGCTTCTTTTTCTTTATCCTTAATCTCTAATGTCTAATCCTGCTCTCCATAACACCTAATCTATAATCCTTAATGCCTTCCTCCCTAATCGCTAATCACCAATCTCTATTCCCTAATACCCAATGCAAAATCTGCAATTTGAAATCCCTAAATCCCTAATTCTTAATCTTTAATCACTAATCCCTAATTTTTAATCTTTAATTCATCCCTAATCCTTAATCACTAATCCTTAAACTCTAATCCCTAATGGCTAAACCTTAATCCTTTGTCCTAAATTCATAATCTGAAATCTCTAATCTTTAATCCCTAATTCATAATCTCAAATCCCCAATGCTTAATTCCTAATCCCTAATCTCTGAGACTTAATCCTTAATCCATTTATCCCTAATGGCTGATCCCTAATCCATATTTTAATATTTAATCCCTAATCCTTAATTCTTAATCCTTAATCCCTAATGCCTCATTCCTAATCTATATTCCCAATCACTATTCCTTAAACCCTAACCATAATCACAAATCTTTAATCCTTAATTCCTAATACTTAATCTAGAATCCCTAACCTTTAACCTTTAATCCCTAATCCATAACCCAAAATCCCTCCCTCATTTTTGCCTAATCCCTAATCGCTAAGCCCTACCTACTAATCCGTAGTCAGTCTTTTTCTTCCCCTTCTTCGTCTTCTACTTCTTCTTCTTCTTTTACTTCTTTGCCCTTCTTACTCTTCTTCTTCATCCTCCTTCTATTCTTTTTATTCCTCCACATCTTCTTGCCCTTCTTCTTCCTCTTTTTCTTCTTCTTCTTCTTCTTCATCTTCTTCTTCCACTTCTTCTTCTTCATCTTCATCTTCTTCTTCCTCTTATTCCTCTTCTTCGTTTTCTTCTTCTTCTACTTCATCCTCTTCTTCTTTTTATCCTTTTCCTCTTCTTCTTCTTCTTCCGCTTCTTC
>JAIUJO010000736.1:0-42500 GCA_023846275.1 Vanilla planifolia | reverse complement strand
CGACTCCACCTCCTTCTCCTCCTACTCTTTTTCCTTCTCCTTCACCTTCTCCTTATTCTTGTACTTCTTCTTTCTTCTTTCTTTTTTCTTATTCCTTCTTTCTTCTTTCTTATTTCCTCTTCCTTCTTTATTTTTTTTCTTACTTCTTCCTTCTTCCATCCTTCTTCTTACTTCCTCCTTCCTTCTTCTTTCTTCCTTCTTCTTTCTTCTTTCTTATTTCTCTTTAATCACTAATCCCTAATCTGTAATCTCTAATCCCTAATCCTAATCCAAATCCCTTAATCACAAATCTCTAATCTCTAACACCTAATCTTGAATCCTAAATCTAGAATTCTTAATCACTAGTCTCTCCCTATCCTCCTCTTTTTCCATCTCCTTCGTCTTAGTCTTCTTCCTTCTTTCTTCTTTCTACTTTCTTCTTTCTTCCTTCTTTCTTGCTTCTTCCTTCATCCTTCCTTCTTCCTTCTTCCTTCTTCCTTCTTCCTTCTTCTTTCCTCTTTACTCTTCCCCTTCTTCCTCTTTTTCTTCTTCTTATTTTTTTTTCTTCTTTATCTTCTTCTTTATTCCTTCTTCTATCTTCCATCTTCCTTCTACTTTTTTTTCTTTTTCATTCCTTCTTCCTTCTCCTTAACCCCTAATCACTAATCCCAAATCCTTAATTTTTAAACCATCCCTAATCTCTAATCGAAAATCTTTAATCCTTAACCCCTATTCCCTAATCTTTAATCCCTAATCTATAATCAATAACCCATAATCCCTAATCCATAATCTGTAATCCCTAATCCCTAATCCTCAATCGCTACTCATGAATCCCTACCTCCTTAATCCGTAATCCCAAATCCCTAATCACTAAGCCCACCCTCCCTAATCCATAATCCATCTTTTCCTTCTTATTCCTTGTCATCTTCTTCTACTTCTTCTTTTACTTCTAGTTCTTCTTCCTCTTCCTCTTTATCTCCCTCATCTTCAACTACTTCTGCTTCTTCAAATTCTTCTTCTTCTTCTTCTTCTTCTTCTTCTTCTTTCTTCTTCTTCCTCCTTCCTTCTACCTCCTTCCTTCTTCCTTCTCCTTAATCCCTAAACCATCCTTAATATCTAATCTTTAATCTTTAATACCTAACCTTTAATTCTTAATCTTTAATCCCTAAACTCTAATCTTTATTACCAAATTCCTAATCTCTAATCTCTAATTTGTAATCCATAATCTCTAATCCTTAATCTTTAATCCCTATACCCTAATCCTTAATCTTTAATCCATATACCCTAATCCTTAATCACTAATCCCTAATATCTAATCCTAATCATAAACAATTAATCCCTTAATTCACAAATCTTAATCTCTAATCCTTAATCATTAAACCCTTCATCCTTAATCTCTAATCACTAATCCTTAATCATAAATCATTAATCCTTAATCACCATTACTTATTCCCTAATCCTTAATCCCAAATCTCTAATCCTTAAACCCTAATTCGTAATTGCAAACTCCCAAATCCTTAATCCCTAACATGTAATGCTATCCCTTATCCCTACCTCCCTATTCTTTAATCCATATTCCCTTATTCCTAATCCCTAATCCTTCCTTCCTTAAGCCCTAATCCCTAATCCTTAACCTCAAATCCCTAATCCATCTCTTACTCTTCTTTTTCCTTTTCTTCTTCTTCTTCTTCCTCATCTTCTTCTTCTTTTTCATCCTCTTCTTCCTAATCTTCCTCTTATTCTTCCTTCTTCCATCCCCTTTCTTCTTTTTTCTTTCTTTATTCTTCTTTCTTCTTCTTTTTTCTTCTTTCTTTCTTCTTCTTTCTTCTACTTTCTTTCTTCTTCTTTCTGTCTTCTTCGTTCTTTATTCTTCTTCTTCTTCTTCTTTCTTCTTTCTCTTATTCTTCTTTTTCTTCTTTTTCTTCTTTTCTTTCTTCTTCTTAATCCTTAAACTCTTATGCTTAATGCCTACCAGCCTCATCTCTAATCCCTAATCTCTTACCTTTATTCTTTAATCCATCCCTCCATAATCTATAATCCCTAATAGATAATCCTTACCTAATCCCTAATTATTAATCTATAATTCTTAATCTCTAATCCTAAATCTCTAAAACCTAATCCCTTATTCTTAATCCCTAATTATTAATCCTTAACCCCTAATCCTTAATCCATAATTCTTAATTATAAATACTTATTCCCATAATCTCAAATTCTTAATCCCTAATCTTAAATCCTTTATCATGAATCATTAATCTTTGATTACTAATCTCTAATCCCAAATCTTTAATCCATAATCCCTAATCCTTAATATTTAATTCTTATCCTTTAATCCTTAATTCATAATCCCTAATCCTTAATCCTTAAACCCTTAATCTTTAATCTTTAATCCTAAATCCCTAATACTTAATCCTTAAACTCTTCTCTCCAAGTCCTATTCCTTAATCCCTAATCCCTAATCCATAAACACATACACAAATCACTAATCTAGAATCCCCAATTTATAAATCCTAGTCTTTAAAATCTAATTTTTTATCCTTAATCAAAAATCCCTAATCTCTCTTTCTTTAATCATTAATGATAAATCCATAATAATTAATCCATAAGCCCTCTTTCCGTAATCCATAATCTTCTTCTTCTTCTTCTTCATCTACTTCTGCTCATTTTTCTTCTTATCTTTCTTCTTCTCCTTCTTCTACTTCTTCATCCTCTTCTTCTTCTTCTTCTTCTTCTTCTTCTTTTTCTTTTCTTCTTCTACTTTTATTCTTCTTCTTCTTCTTCTTCTTCTTCCTCTTCTTTTTCATCATCATCATCTTCTTCTTCTTCTTCTTCTTCTTCTTCTTCTCCTTCTCCTTCTTCTTCTTCTTCTTCTTGTTCTTCTCCTCTTTTTCTTCTTCTCCTTTTTCTTCTTCTTCTTCTTCTTCTTCTTCTTCCTCTTCTTCTTCTGCTTCTTTTTTCCCATCTACTTCTTCTTATTCTTCTTCTTTTTCTTTTTCTTCTTCTCCTTCTCCTTCTCCTTGTTCATTTTCTTCTTCTTCTTCATCTTCTTCTTTGTCATAATCCTTAATCTCTATTCCTTAATCCCTGCTTAATATTCCCTCCCAACCAATTCTCTAATCCCTAGTTCTTAATCTATAATCCTGAGCCATCATTCAATAATCCCTGATCCCTAATTGCCAATCCTCAATCCTTGATCTTTAATTTCTAATCTTTAAGCTTAATCACCAATCTCTGCCCTCTTATCCTTAATCCCTAATCTCTAGTCCACTGTTAATTTTCAATCCCTAATTCCTAATCTCTAATCCTTAATCCTTAACCTCTCATCCCTAAATTCTAATATGCAATACTTGATCCCTAATCTTTAATCCCTAATCTATAATCCATAATACCTAGTCCCTAATCTCTAATCCCTAATCTTTATTCCTTAATCTGTAATCCCTAATCCCTAATCACTAATCTCAAATCCCTAATCACTAACTTTTAATTCTTAATCCCTAATCTCTATTCCATAATTTATAATTTCTAATCCTAAATCCCTAATTCTTAATCCTTAACAATTAATCTATTAATCGTTATCCCAAATCGCTAATAATTAATCCCTTCATCCCTAATCCTTAACCCTAATCTTTAATCATTAATCAATGCTCCCAAGTTCTTACTACATAATTCTTAATCCCTTCTCGCTAATCTTCAATCATTAATCCCTACACCTTAATCACTAATCCCTTAAATAATCCTTAATCCCTAAAACCTAGTCCCATATCCACCCTTCTTTAATCCTTAATCCTTAATCCCTAATCTATATCCCCTAATCTTTAATCCCAATCAATCTCTTCTTCCTCTTCTTCTTCTTCTTCCTCTTCCTCCTCCTCTTCTTCTTTTTCCTCAACTTCTACTTCTTCTTTTTCCTCATCTTCCTCTTCTTCTTCCTCTTCTTCTTCCTCTTTTTCTTCTTCTTCTTCTTCTTCTTTCTCTTCTTCTTTTTCATCTTCTTCTTCTTCTTCTTCTTCTTCTTCTTTTTCTTCTTCTTCCTCTTATTATTTTTATTCTTCTTCTTCTTCTTTATCTTCCACTTCATCTTTTTTTTCTTCTTCTTTTTCTTCTTCTTCTTCTTCTTCTTCTACCTCTGCTTCTTCTTCCCCTACTTCTTTTTCTCTATTTTCTTCTTTTCTTGTTCTTCTTCTTCCTATTCTTCTTTCTCTTCTTCTTCTTCTACTACTACTACTTCTTCTTCTTCTATTTCTTGTTCTCCTTCTTCTTCTTCTTCTTCTTATTCTTCATTTCCTTGTTCTTGTTCTTGTTCTTCTTCTTCATCTTCTTCTCTTTCTCCTTCTTCTTCTCCTTCTCTTTCTCTTTGCCTTTCACATTCTCCTTCTCCATCTCCTTCTCCTTCTCCTTCTCCTTCTTCTTCTCGATCTCCTTCTCCTTGTCATTCTCATTCTTCATCTCCTTCTCCTTCTTCTCCTCCTCCTTCTTGTTCTCCTCCTTCTCTTTCTCCTTCTTCTTCTTCGTCTACTTCATTCTTCTTTCTTCATTTTTCTTTCTTCTTTCTTCTTTCTCCTTCCTTCTTCCTTCTTCATTCTTCTTTCTTCCTTCTTCCTTCCTTCTTCCTTCTCTATTCTTCCTTATTCTTTCTTTTGTCTTTCTTCTTTCTTCTTTCTTCTTCATTCTTCCTCTTCTTCTTCTTCTTCTTCTTCTTCTGTTTCCTCTTCTTTCATCATGTCTTCTTCTTTCTTTCTCATCCCAAATCCCTAATCCATAATTCCTAATTCCTAATCACTAATCTCTAAACCCTAATCCTCATTCCTTAATTTTTAATACCTAGTCCATAATCTCTAATCTTTAATAATTAGTCACTTAACTCTAAATCCCTAATCCCTGAACCTTAATCAATAATCCCTTCATGCATAATTCCTAATTCTTAATCATTATACTAATTCCCTAATCCTTACTATCAATTATGTAATAATTAATCCTTAAAACAAAATCTATAATTATGAATGATAGTCCCTAATCCCTAATGCCTAATACTTAATACCTAAACGCTACCTCCCTAATCACCTAATACCTAATCTTTAATTGTCGATCCCTCCCTCTCTAGTTTGTAATCCATATTCCCTAATCTTTAATCTCTAACCAATAATACCTAATCCTTAATCCATCTCCTTTTTCTCATTTTCTTTTCTTCCTCTCCTTCTCTCTCTTCTTCTTCTCCTCCTTCCTTTTCTTCTTCTACTTCTTCCTCATTGTCTTCTTCTTCTTGTTCCTCCTCTTCTTCCACATCTTCCTCATCTTTTCTTCTTCTTCCTAGTTTCTTCCTTTTCTTCTTCTTCTTCTTCTACTTCCTTTACTTCTTTTCCTTCTTCTTGTTCTTCTTCTTCTTCTTTGTCTCCCTCTTATTCTTTTTTTTCATCTTCTTCTTCCTCTTCTTCTTCTTCTTCCACTTCTTCTTCCTCTCCTTCTTCTTTTCTTGTTCTTCTTATTCCTCTTCTTCGTTCCCTTCTTCTCCTTCTTCTTCTTTTTCTTCTTCTTCTTCTTATTCTTATTCTTATTCTTCAATTTCTTCTAATTCTTCCTCAACTACCCCTTCTCTTTATCTTTCTTCTTCTCCTTCTCCTTCTTCTTCTCCCTCTCCTGCTCCTTCCCATTCTGCTTGTCCTTCTCTTTCTCCATCTCCTTCTTCTTCTTCTTCTCCCTCTCAAACTCCTTCTCCTTCTCCTCATCCTACTTCTCCTTCTCCTTCTCCTTCTCCTTCTTCTTCTTCTTCTTCTTCTTCTTCTTCTTCCATCTTTCTTCTTTCTTCTTTCTTTTTCTTTCTTCCTTCTTCCTTCTTTCCTCCCTTCTTCCTTCTTCCCTCCCTTCTTCTTTTCTCCTTCCTTCCTCTTCTTATTCTTCTTCTTCATCTTTTTCCTCTTCTTCTTCATCCTATTCTTCTTCTTCTTTTTCCTTCTTCTTTCTTCTTTCTTCCTTCATTCTTCTTCCTTCTTCCTTCTCCTTAATTCCTAATCCTTAATCTCTTATCTCTAAACTCTAATCCCTAATACCTAATCTTTAAACTTTAATCCCTAATCAATAACCCATAATCCATAATCTTTAATCTCTACTACCAAATCCTTAATCCCTAATCCTTTATCGTTAATCTTAAATCCCTAATCCCTAATCTCAAATACTTAACCTAGTCCCTTAAACTCGAAATTCTTATCACTAATCTCTAATCCTAAATCCCTATTCCTTATTCCCTAATCCTTAATCTCTAATCCCTTATCACTAATCCTTAAAAATTAATCCTTTAATTCTTCATCCCTAATCTTTAATCCCAAATTATTAATCCTTTCATCCCTAATCCCTAATCTTTAATCCCTATTACTTATTCCCTAATCCTTAAGCCCTAATATCTAATTCTTAGGCCATACTCCCTTATTACTAACCCTCATATCCTTAATCATTAATCCCTAATTCCTCTCTTCTTAATCTTTAATCTATATTCCTTGATCCCTAATCCCTCATCCTTCATTCCTTAATCTCAAATCTCTAATCCCTAATCCCAAATCCATCTCTTCCTTTTTTTTTCTTTTTCTTTTTCGTCCTCTTCTTCTTCTTCCTCTTCGTCTTCTTCTTCTTCAACATTTTATACTTCTTCTTCTTCTTCCTCTTCTTTCTCAACTTCCTCTTCTTTTTCTTTTTCTTCTTCCTTTTCTTCTTTTTCTTCTTCTTCCTTTTCCTCTTCTTCTTTTTCTTCTTCTTCTTCTTCATCATCATTTTTAATTCTTCATCATCTTCTTCTTCTTCTTCTTCTTCTCTTTCTTCTTTTATTTTTTTCTTATTCCTCTTATCGTCTAACTTCTTGTACTTCTTTCATTTCTAACTTCTTCATCTTCTTCTTCTTCATCTACTTCTTCTTCTCCTTCTCCTTCTACTTCTCCTCCTAATCTTTCTCCTTCTCCTTCTCCTTCTCCTTCTCCATCTTCTTCCCCTTCTCCTTCTCCTTCTCCTTCTCCTCCACCTCCTCCTTCTTTTTCCCCTTTTCCTACACTAACTTGTTCTTCTTCTTCTTCTTCCTCTTCATCCTCATCTTGCTCTTCTTCTTCTTCTTCTTCCTTTTCTTCTTCTTATTCTTCTTCTTCATCTTCTTCTTCTTCCTCTTCATCTTCTTCTTTCTCTTCTTCTTCATCTTTTTCTTCTTAATCTTCTCTACTTCTTCTTCTTCTTCTTCTTCTTCTTCTTCTTCTTCCTCTTCTTCTTCTCTTTCTTCTTTTCTTGTTCTTCTTATTCCCCTTCTTCTTCCACTTTTTCTTCTTCTTCTTCTGCTTCTTCTTCTACTTCTTCTATTTCTTCTTCTTCTTCTACTTCTACTTCTTCTATTTCTTCTTCTTCTTCTTCTTTTACTACTTCTACTTCTTTTATTTCTTCTTCTTCTTCTTCTTCTATCTTCTTTTACTTCTTCTTTTATTACTTCTTCTTTTTCTTCTTCTTCTTCTTCTTCTTCTTTTTCTTCTTCTCCTTCTTCTTCTTCTTCTCTTTCTTCTTCTCCTTCTCTATTTTCTTCACTTTCTTCTTCTCTTTATCTTTCTCCTTCTCCATCTCCTTTTGCTTTACCTTCTCTTACTCCTACTTCTCCTTCTCCTTCTCCAACTCCTTCTCCTTCTCCTTCTCTTCCTCCTCCTCCACCTCTTTCTCTTTTTCCTTCTCCTTCTTCTTCTTCTTCATGCTCTTCTTCCTTCTTCCATCCTTCTTCTTTTATCTTTCTTCTTTCTTCTTTCTTCTTTCTTCTTCCTTCTTCAATCCTTTCTCTTTCGTCCTTCTTCCTTCGTCTTTATTCTTTCTCTTCTTCTTCCACTTCTTCTTCTTCTTATTCTTCTTTTTCCTCTTCTTTTTCTTCCTCATCTTCTTCTTCCTTCTTCCTTCTTTTTAATCCCTAATCCCTAATCCTTAATAAGCAATCACCAATACATCCCAAATCTTAATTCCTTAGATATTTAATCCTAACCTCTAATCCTTAATCTCTAATACCTAAACTCTAATCCTTAATACCTAATCCCTATTCCCTAATCCTTAATAAAAAATCCATAATCTCTAATCTCTACTCCCTAATCCTTAATCTCTAATCCATAATAATTAATTCTAATCTTTAATCTTTAATCTTTAATCTTTTATCTTTAATGCTAATATTAATCCTTCAATCTCTAATCCTAAATCTCTTTTCTCTTATCCTGAATCCAACTTCTCATATCTCTAATCTCTAATCTTTAAAACCTATGCCCCAATCCCTAATTCCTAACCCTAAATCCCTAATCTCTAATCCCTAATCAAAAATAATAAATCCCTTAATTTTTAATTTCTAATCACTAATCCCTGATCATTAATATCTTTATCTTTAATCCATAATCCATAATCCCTAGTCCCTATTACTAATTTCTTTGTCCTTAAGCCCTAATCCCTAATCCCTCCCTCTCTAATCTTTAATCCATATTCCCTGATATCTAATCCCTATTCCTTAAAACCTAATCTCTAATCCCTGATCCCTAACCCCCAATCCTTAATCCAAAATCCATCACTTCTTCCACTTCTTCTTTTTCTTCCCCTTCTTCTTCCTCTTCTTCTTCTTCCATATTTTCTTCTTCTTCTTTCTATTCCTCTTCTTCCTCATCTTCTTCTTTCTCATTTTCTTCTTCTTCTTCTTCTTCTTCTTCCATTTCATCCTCATCTTCCTCGTCAACTTCTTCTTCTTCTTCTTATCCTTTTTCTTCCCTTTCTTCTTCTTCTTCATCATCTTCTTCTTCTTCTTCTCCTTGTTGTTCTTCTTCTTCGTCTTCGTCATTGTCATTTTCTTCTCCATCTTCTTCATAATAGTTAATCTTTATTCTGTAATCCATAATCCTTAATCTCTCCCTCCTTAGTCACTAATCCATAAATGAATAATGTCTAATCCATCTCTCATTAACCCCTAATCCATCCTTAATCCATAATCCATAATCACTGATCTCTAATCAATATTTCCTAATCCCTAATCCTTAATCCCAAATTCCTAATTTTTAATGCCTAATCCCTATGCCTTAATCCTTAATCATTAATCTTTAATCTCTAATTGTTAATCCTTAATCTCTAAATTTGAATCCCTAATCTCTTAAACACTAATCCTTAATACCTAATCCCTAATCCTTAATCTATAATCCATAATCCCTATCCCTAAAATGTAATCCATAATCCTTAATAACTAATCCTTAATCTTTAATTCTTAATCCTTAATCTATAATGCTAATCATAATCTATTAATCTTTAAGTCTTAATGTTTAATCTCTAATCCTGAATCTTACATCCCTAATCTCTAATTTCTAATCCCTAACCCTAATCCCTAATCTTATTCTTTAATCCCAAATCTCTAATAAAAAATTCTTAATCTCTAATCCCTAATCATTAATAATTAATCCATCAATTCATAATTCATAACGATAAATCCCTAATCATGAGCCCCTTCATCTCTAATCCGTAATCTCTAATCCTTAATCCCTAATATGCAATCTTTATTACTTATTCCCTAATCCCTACTCCCTAATCCCTAATCCCTAATCCTTAAACCCTAATCTCTAATCGCTAACTTCCAAATCCCTAATCCATAATCCTTCCTTCTCTAATCTTTAACCCATATTCTTTAATACCTAGTGCTTAATCCTTTATTCTTTAATCCTTAATCCTTAATCCCTAATGCCTAATACCTTATCCCCAATCTATCTCTTCTTCTTATTCTACTTTCAATTCTTCTCTTCCTTTTCTTCTTCATCTTCTTCTTCCTCCTCATCTTCTTCTTCTTCTTCCTTTTTTCTTCTTCCTCTTCTGCTTCTTCCTTTTCTTCTTCTTCCTGTTCTTCTTCTTCCACTTCTTCTTCCTCTTCCTCTTCCTTCACTTGTTCTTCTTCTTCATCTTCTTCTTCTTTTCCTTCTACCACTTCTATTTCTTCTTCTTCTTCTATTTCTTCTTCTTCATCATCATCATCTTCTTCTTCTTCTTCTTTTTGTTCGTCTTCATTCTCGTCATCATCATTTTCTTCTCTTCTTCTTCTTCTTCTTCTTCTCTTGTTCTTCTTCTTCGTCTTCTTCTTCTTCTCTTTCTTCATATTCTTCTTCTACCTCTATTTCTTGTTCTTCTTCTTCTTTTTCCTCTTCTTCTTCCTTTTTTTTTTCCTCAGCTTCTTCTTCTCCTCCTTCGTCTTCTTGTTCTTCTCATCTTCTTCTTCTCCTTCTCCTTCTTCTTATTCTTCATATTCTTCTTCTTCTTCATCTTCTACTTCTTCCAATTCTTCTTCTTCTTCTTCTTCTTCATCTTCTCCTTGTTCTTCTTCTTCTTCTTCTTCACCTTCTTCTCTTCACCTCCTTCTTCTTCATAATCCTTAATACCAATTACTTAATTCTTACACGTTAACCCCTCTGTATCTAACCTCTAATTCTTGATCCTTCATCTATAATCCTTAATCCATCCTTCATTAATCACAAATCCTTAATCCCCAATACATAATCCCTAATCTCAAACTATAATCCTTAAGCTTAATCCTTAATGCTTACTCTTTATCCCTTAATCCCAAATCTCTAGTGCATCATTAATCCCTAATCCCTAATTATTAATCTCTAATCCCAAATCTCTAATCCTTAAACCCTAATCCATAATCCTTAATCCCTAATCCTTAATCCTTAATCTATAATCCATAATATCTTGTCCCTAATGCCTAATCTCTAATCCATATTCCTTTATCTATAATCTCTAACCTCTAATTCCTAATCTATGATCCTAATCTTAATCCTAATCACATAATCTCTAATCTCAAATCCCTAATCCCTAATCTTTAATCCATAATCTTGAGTGGCTAAGAACTAATCTCTAATCCTTTCTCTAATGCTTAATCACTAATCTTTGACCCATAATCCCTAGTCCTTAATCACAAATCCCTAATTCTAATCTCTAATCCTTAATCCTAATACCAATCCCTTATTCTCCAATCCTTAATCCTTAATCTATAAAACCTAATTCTTAATCTAACATGTCTAATTATATATCAGTAATCCCTAATCCTATTCCCTAATCTGTAATCCCTAATCTTTAAAAATTAATAACTTAATTCTTAATCGCCAATCCCTAATGATTAATCTCATAATCTCTAATCCTTAACCCTAATCCCTAATCCTTAATCCATAATCCCTATTACTTATTCCTTAAACCTTACTCCCTAATCCGAAATCCTTAATCCCTAATCCCTAATCGTTAATCCTTAATTGATAATCCTTAACCCCTAATACTTAACCCCATACCACTCCCTCCTTAATCTATGATCCATAATAACTTGCCCCTAATCCTTAATCCATCTCTTCTATCTATTCTTCTTCCTCTTCTTTTTCTTTTTCCTCCCCTTCTTCTTTTTCTTCCTCATCTTCTTCTTCTACTTCTCCCTTATCTTCCTCATCTTCTTATTCCTTCTAATCTTCTTCTTTTTCTTCTTCTTCTTCTACTTCTTCATCTTCCACTTCATCTTCTTTTTCTTCTTCTTTTTCTTCGTCATCTTCTTCTCCTTCTTCTTCTTCTTCTTCCTCTACTTCCTCTTCCTTCTCTTCTTCTTCCACTTCTTCTTTTTCTTTATTTTCTTCTTTTCTTGTTCTTCTTCCTCTTCTTCTTCTCTTTCTTCTTCTTTTTCTTCTTCTTCTTCTTCTCCTTCTTCTTCTTCCTCTTCTTCTGCTTATTCTTTTATTTCTTATTCTCTTTCTATTTCTTTTTCTTCTTGTTCTTCTTATTCTATTTTTTGTTCTCCTTCTTCTTCTTCTTCTTCCTCTTCTTCTTTTTCTCTTTCTCCTTCTTCTTCTCCTTCTTTTTCTCTTTTTCTTTTACCTTCTCCTACTCCATCTCCATTCCCTTCTTCTTCTCCTTCTCCATCTCTTTTTGCATCTCCTTCTCCTCCTTATTCTCCATCTCTTTCTCCTTCTCCTTGTGCTCCTTATCCTTCTCCTTCTTCTTCTTGTTCTTTTTCTACTTCTTCTTCTTCTTCGTCTACTACTTCTCTCTTCTTTCTTCTTTCTTCTTTCTTCTTTCTTCTTCCTTCTTTCTTCTTACTTATTCCATATTCTTTCTTCCTTTTTCTTTCTTCTTTCTTCTTTCTTCCTTGTTCTTTATTCTCTCTTCTTTTTCCTCATCTTCTTCTTCTTCTTCTTCCTCTTCTTCTTCCTTGTCTTCTTCTTCTCCTTTCTTCTTAATCCCAAATTGCTTATCCCTAATTCGTAATCCCTAACCCCTAATTTATAACCCACAATCCCTAATCCCTATTATATAATCTCTATTCTTTATTACTTAAGCCTTAATCATTAATCCATAATCTCAAAACTTTAATCTCTAATCCTTAGTCATAATACAAATCTCTTATTCTTTAATCCCTAACCCTTAATCTCTAATACCCAATCCTTAATCCAGAATCCTTAATCACTAATCTCTAATTCTAAATCCCTATTTCTTAATCCATAATCTCTAATCCATAATCCTTATACTTTAATAATTAATCCCTTAATCCGTAGTCCCTAATTCCTAATTCTTATTCATTAATCCTTTCATCCCTAATCCATAATTCTTATTACTTATTCCTTAATCCTTACTCTCTAATCTATAATCCTACATCATTAAACCAAAATTACTAATCCATAATCCTTAATGCTTAATACCTAAAACCTAATCCCTCCCTCCTTAATCCTTAATCCTTAATCCTTTAATCCCTAATCCTAATCCTTAATCTTTAATCCCTACTCTCTCATCCCTAATCCCTTATCCTTAATTTATAAGTCATAATCCCTAATCCCTAATCTCTAATCTCTAATCCCTAATCCTTATTCACTAATCCCTAATACCTAATTCCTAATCCTTAATCTCTAATCCCTAATATTAATACGAATCCATTATTCTGTAATCCCTAATCTCTAATATCTAAAACCTAATCCTTAATCTAGAATCCCTAATCAATATTCTCTAAACTTTAATCCTTATTCCCTAATCCGTAATCCATAAACTTTAACAATTAATCTCTTAATCATTAATCTTTATTCCATAATCCTTAATCATTGATGGTATTATCCATAATCTTTAATCCATAATTCTTATTCCTTATTTCCTAATCTCTATACTCTAGTACATAATCTTGAATACCTAAACTATAATCCCTAATTATTTACTCTTAATACCTAATACCTAATCTCTCCCTCCTTAATCTCTAATCTTCAATTCGTCCCCCTTAATTCATAATTTGTATTTCTTAATCCCTAATCCCTCCATCTTTAATTCCTAAACTCTAATCCCTAAGCCCTAATTCCTAATCCTTAATGCATCTCTTCTTCCTCTTTTTCTTCTCTTTCTTTGTCTTCTTCTTCCTCTTCTTCTTTTTCTTCTTCTTCTTCTTCCTCTTCTTATACTTCCTAATTTCCTTCTTCTTCTTCTTCTTCCTCATCTTCCTCTTCTTCTTCTTCTCCTTCTTCTTCTTCCTCTTCTTCTTTTTCTTTTTCTTCTTCTTTTCTTCCCCTTCTTTTTCCTCTACTTCCTATTCTTCATCTTCTTCTCCCTCTTTTTCTTCTCTCTCTACTTCTTTTCTTGTTCTTCTTATTCCTCATCTTCTTCCAATTCTTCTTCTATTTCTTCTTCTTCTTCATCTAATAATAAAAATAATTCTTCTTCTTCTCCTACTCTTTCTTCCTCTCCTTTTTTTCTTTCCCCTTCACCTTCTTCTTCTCCTTCCCCTTCTCCTTCTCCTTCTCTTTCTCCATCTCCTTCTCTTACTCCTTCTCCTTCTCTTTCTCCTTCTCCTTCTCCTTCTCTTCTACCTTCTCCTCGTCCTCCTTCTCCATCTTCTTCTTCTTCTTCATCATCATCTTCTTCTTCTTCCTTCTTTCTTCTTTCTTCTTTCTTCTTTCTCTTTTCTTCTCTTTTTTTTCTTGTTTCTTCTTCCTTCTTCCATTTCCTTCCTCCTTCCATCTTCCTTCTTCCTTATTCCTTCTTTCTTTTTCCTTCTTCTCTATTCTTCCTCCTCTTCTTCCTCCTCTTCTTCTTCTTCTTCTTTTTCCTCCTCTTCCTCAACCTCTTCCTCTTCTTTTTCCTTTATTTTTCTTTCTTTCCTATCCCTTCTTCCTTCTTCCATCTCCCTAATTCATAATCACTAATCCTTAATCCCTAATTGTTAATAAATTGCAATTCTCCAATCCATAATCTTTAATCTTTAACTTTTAATTCCAAATCTCTTAACCCTAAACTCTAATCTTTAATACCTAATCCCTAACCTCTAATCCCTAATATATAATCTATAATCTGTAATCTCTAATCTGTAGTGCCTAATTTTTAATCTCTAATCCTTAATCACTATTGCCAAGTCCTTAATCCCTAATCCCTAATGCTTATCCTAATCCCTAAATCTCTAATCACTAACCGCTAATCCTAAATCCGAACCCAAATCTCTAATCTCTATCCCTAATCCCTAATTTCTATTCCTTAATCCTTAATCATTAATCCTAAATCCCAAATCTCTAATTAATAATTCTCAATCCTTCTTCTTCTTCCACTTCTTCGTCATTTTCCTCTTCTTCTTCTTCTTCCTCTTCCACTTCTTCTTTTTCTTCTTCTTCTTTCTCTTCCTCTTCTTCTTTTTCTTCTTCTTCTTCATCTTCTTCTTCTTCGTCTTCCTCTTCTTCTTCTTCTTCTTCTTCCTCTTCTTCCTCTTCTTCTTCTTCCTCATCTACTTCTTCTCCTTCTTTTCTTATTCTTCTTATACCTTTTCTTCTTCCACTTCTTCTTCTACTTCTTCTCCTTCTTCTTCTTGTTCTTCTCCTTCTTCTTCTCTTTCTTTTTTCTTTGCCTTTCTTCTTCTACTTCTCGTTTTGCTTCTACTTCTCCAACTCCTTCTCCTTCTTCTACATCTCTTTCTCTTTCTCCATCTCCTCTCCTTCCTTCTCCTCTTTCTCCCTTCGCTTCTACTTCTTCTTCTTCTTCTTCTTCTTTTCTTCCTTCTGACTTCTTTCTTCTTTCTTATTCCTTTTTCGTTCTTCCTTCCTTCTTTCTTCTCCTTTCCTTCTTCTTCCTTCTTACTTCTTCCTTCATTTTCATTCTTCTACTTCTTCCTTTTCTTATTCTTTTTTTCTCCTTCTTCTTCCTGCTCTTTTTCTTCTTTCTTTCTTCTTCCTACTTTAATCATATTCCCTAATACCTAATCCCTAATCCTTCAATCCTTAATCCCTAATCTCTAATCTTTAATCCCTAACCCCTAATCCCAATTCTCTAATCCAACTCTTCTTCTTATTTTTTTTCTTTTTCTTCCTGATCTTCTTCCTCCTCTTTTTCTTTTTCTTCTTCCTCTTCTTCTTCTTCTTCTTCCTCTTCTTCATCATCTTCCTCCTCTTCTTCTTCTTTTTTTCTTCCTTTTCTCCTTTTTCTTCTTCTTCCACTTCTCCTTTTTGTGCTTCTTCTTCTTCTTCGTCATCATCTTCCTCTTCTTCTTCTTCTACTTCCTCCTCCTCTTCTTACACTTTCTCTTCTTCTTCTTCTTCACCTTCTTTTTTTGTTCTCTTTATTCCTCTTCTTCATCCACTTCTACTTCTTCTTCTAGTTCCTCTTCTTCTTCAATTTCTTCTTCTTCTTTTTCTTCTTCTTTTTCTTCTTTTTTTCTTCTTCTTTTTCTCTTCTCTCTTCTTCTCCTTCTGCTTCTCTGTCTTTCTTCTCCACCTTCTCCTTCTACTTCTCCTTCTCTTATTTCTTCTCCTGCTTCTTCTCCTTCTCCTTCCCCATCTCCTTCTCCATCTCCTTCTCCTTCTCCTTCTCATTCCCCTTCTCTTTTGCCTCCTCTTCTTTCTTATTTATTTCTTCTTCCTCTTCTTCTTCCTTCTTTCTTTCTTCTTTCTTATTTTAATCCAGAGTCCCTAGCCTCAAACCCTTGATCCATAATCCCTAATCCATCTCTTCTTCCTCTTCTTCTTCTATTTCTTCTTCTTCTTCTTCCTCTTCTTCATCTTCTTCTTCTTCTTCTTCTTCCACTTCTTCTTCTTCTTCCTTATCTTTGTCATCTTCTTCTTCTTCTTCTTCTTCTTTTTCCTCTTCTTCTTCTTCCTCCTCTTCTTCTTTTTCTTCTTCTTCTTCTTCTTCTTCTTCTTCTACATCGTCTTCATCTTCCTCTTCTTCTTCTTCTTCTTCTTCTTCTACTTTTCCTTCTTCTCTTTTTTCTTCATCTTCCTCTTCTTCTTTTTCCTCTTCTTCTTCTTCTTCTTTTTCTTCTTCTTCTTCTTCTTCTTCTTCTTCTTCTCTTTTTCCTTCTTATTCTTCTACTTCTTCTCCTCTTCTTGTTCTTTTTCTTCTTCTTCTTCTTCTTCTTCTTCTTCTTCTTCTTCTGCTTTATCTTCCTCATCTTCTTCTTCTTCTTGATCTTCTTTTTCTTCTTCTTCTACTTCTTTGCCTTCTTCATTTTCGTCTTCTTCTTCTCACTCTTCTTCTTTCTTCTTCCTTCTTCCTTCTTCCATCTTCTTTCTTCTTTCTTTTTCTTCTTTCTTCTTCCTTTTTTCTTCTTTCTTCTTTCTTCTTTGCTCTTCTTTCTTCTTATTCCTTCTCACTTCTTTCTTACTTTTTTCTTCTACTTTCATCATCGTCTTCTGCTTCTTCTTTTGCTGCTACAACTACTACTACTTCTTCCTATTCTTCTTCTTATTCTTCTCTTCTGCTTCTTCTTCTTCTATTACTTGTTCTACTTCATCTTCTTCTTCTTCTTCTTCATCTATTCCTCCACTTCTTTGACGTCTTCTTCTTCTTTGGTTTCTTGTTCATCGTCATCATCATTATCTTCCTCTTCTTTGTCTTTTTCTTCTTCTTCTTCTTCTTCCTCCTCCTCCTCATCTTCTTCCACTTCTTCTTCTTCTTCTTCTTCCTCTTATTCTTGTTCTACTTCTTTTTTTTCTTCTTATTCATTTTCTTCCTCTTCATCATCATCATCATGTTCTTCCTCTTCTTCTTCTTTGTTGTCTTCTTTCTCTTCTGCTTCTTTTACCCTTCCTCTTCCTCTTCTTCTACCTCCTTCACTTCCTCTTCGTCTTCCTCTTCTTTGTCTTCATCTTCTTCTCCATCTACTTCTTCTATTTCTTCATCATCTTCTTCCTTTTTCCTTCTTACTTCTTCCTTTTTCCTTCTTCCATCTTCTATCTTCCTTCTTTTTTCTTTCCTCTTTCTTCTTCATTCTTTTTCTTCTTCTTCTTCCTCCTCTTCTTTTTTTCTTTTTGTTCTTCTTCTTATTTCCCTTCTTCTTCTTCTTACTCTTCCTCTTCTTCTTTTCCTCTTCTTTTTTTCATCTTCTACATCTTCATCTTTTCCTTCTTCTCTTCTTCTTCTTCTTCCTCTTTCTCTTTCCATTCATCTTTTTCTTCTTCTTCTTCTTCTTCTTCTTGTACAACTTCTTCTTCTTCTTCTTCCCCTTCTTATTCTTCTTCTTCTTCTTCTTCTTCTTTGCTTCTTCTCCTTCTCCTTCTTCTTCTTCTTTTTCTACTACTTCTTCTTCTTCTTCTCTTCTTCTTATCCTTCCTTTTCTTATTCTTCTTTTTCTTCTGCTTCTTCTTTTGGTTCTTGTTCTTGTTGTTCTTCTTCTTCTACATCTTCTTCTTCCTCCACTTTTTCTTCTTCTTCTGCTTCATCTGCTTCTACTACTTTTTTTCAGTTCTTCTTATTATCCTTCTTGTTCTTCTTCTTCTTCTTCTTCTTTTTCTTCCTCTTTGTCTTGTTCTTCCTGAAGTGGGAGAGGAACTAAAATCTTTAATCCTCTCTTCTTCTTCTTCTTCCTCTCTTCTTCCACTTCTTCATCTTCTTCTTCTTCCAGTTCTTCTTCTTCTTCCTCCTCTTCTTCTTCTTCTTATTCTTCTACTTCTGCTTATTCTTCTTCTTTGTCTTCTTCTACTTCCTTTACTTCTTCTTCTTCTTCTTCTTCTTCTTCTTCTTCTTCCGCCTCCTCCTCCTCTTCTTCTTCTTCTTCCATTTCCTCTTCTTCCTCTTCTTCTTCTTCTTCTTCTTCTTCGTATTCTTCTACTTTCTCTTCTTCTTCTTCTTCCTCTTTGTCTTCTTTCTTCTTTCTTTTCCTTTTTACTTGTTCTTCATTTTCTTCTTCTACCTCATCTTCCTCTTCTTCTTCTTCTTCCTCTTTTACTTCCTCAACATCTTCTTCTTCTTCCCCTTCTTCTTCTTGTTCTACTTAATCTTCTTTTTCCTCTTATTACTATTACTATTATTATTATTATTATTATTATTGTTTTTATTATTATTATTACTGTTATTATTATTCTATGTCTTCTTCTTGTTCGTCTTCTTCTTCTTCTACTTCTTCTTCCAGTTCTTCTTCCTCTTCTTCTTCCACTACTTTTTTTCTTTTTTCTTCTTCTTCTTCTTCTTCTCCTTCTTGTTCTTGTCATCTTCCTCTTCTATTTCTTTTTCTTCTACTTCATCTTCTTTGTCTCCTTCTTGCCCTTCTTCTTTTTCTTTTTCTTCTTCCTCTTCTATTTCTTCTTCTTCTTCTTGTTCTTCTCCTTCTTCTTTTTTTCTTCTTCTCTTCTTCTTGTTCTTCTTATTCATCATCATAATTTTCTTCTTCTTCTTCTTCTTCTTCTTCTTCCTTTGTGTCTTCCCCTTCTTCATCCTCTTCTTATTCTTCTTTCTTCCTAAAATTTAATCCTTAATTCCTACCCCTTAATCTTTAATAGCTAATCTGTAATCTCTAATTCCAAATTCCTAATCCTTCGGTCGTAATCCCTAATCTCTAATCTTTAATCCTTTTCATGGATTCCTTATCTTAAATCTCTAATCTCCCATCCCTTATTCATAATCCCAAAACCTTAATCAATAATCCCTAATACTTATTACATAATCCATAATCCTTAAATCACTTATTTCCAATCCCGAATCACTAATCTAATCCATATTAGCTTATTTCAAATCATTATTCCCAAATCCCTATTACCTAATCCTAAATCCCTAAACCCTTACCCTAATTACTAATTCTTCATCCCAAATCTTTAATCCATAAACCCTAATCCCTAATCCCTAATCCCTTATCCATAAATCCAAATACCTCGCTCTCTAGCACATAATCCCCAATCCCTAATATCTAATTCTTAATCTTTAAGCCATCACCCACAACTCTATAATCTGTCTTCTTCTTCTTCTTCTTCTTCTTCCTCTTCTCCTTTCTCCTCTTCCTTCTCTTCTTCCTTGTGCTCTTCTTCTTCATCTTCCTATTCCTCTTCATTTTCCTCTTCCCCTTCTTCTACTTTCTCTTCTTCTTCTTCCTGCTCCTATTTCTCTTCTTATTCTTCTTCTAAATCTTCTTCCACCTCCTCTTCTTACTCTTCTTCTTCTTCTTTCTCTTCTTCTTCTTCTTTTACCAGTCCTTATTTTTTATCCTCCACTTTTTCTTCTTCTTCTTCATTTCTTCTTCTTCTTCTTCCTCTTCTTCTTCTTCTTCTTCCCTATCTTCTTCTACTTCTTCTCCTTCCTGTTCTTCATTTTACACTTCTTCTTCTTCTCTTTCTTCTTCTTTTTCATGTTCTTGTTTTTCTTCTTCTTCTTCCTCCTCCTTCCATACTTCTTTTTTTATTCTTCTTGTTTTTCTTCTTCTTCTTCTTCTACTACTACTTCTTCTTCTTCTATTTGTTCTTCTTCTTCTTTTTCTTCATCTCTTCTTCTACTTCTTTGATTTCTTCTTCATTTTCTTCTTCTTCGGTTTCCTCTTCATCATCATCTTCTTCTTCTTCATCGTCTTTGTCATCTTTTCTACTTGTCTTCTCCTTCTTTTTCTTTTTCATGTTCCTCCTCTGCCTCTTCTTCTTCCACTTCTTCTTCTTCTTCTTCTTCTTATTCCTCTTCTTCCTCCTCCTCTTCCTCTTCTTCTTCTCCTTCTTCTTCATTTTGTTCTTCTCCTTCTTCTTCTTCATTTCGTTCTTCTTCTTCTTCTTCTTCTTCTTCATCGTCTTCATCCTCATCTTCTTCCTCTTCCCCTTCCCCTTATCTTCTTCTACATCCTCTTCCTCTTCCTCTCTTTCATCTTCTTCTTCTTCTACTTCTTCATCTTCTTCCTTCTTCTTGCTTCCTTCTTCCATCTTCTCTCTTCCTTCTTTTTTCTTTCCTCTTTCTTCTTCTTTCTTTTTCTTCATCTTCGTCATCATCTTCTTCTTCTTTATCTTTCCCTTCTTCTTCTTCTTCTTGTTCCTCTTCTTCATTTTCTTCTTCTTTTTTTCTTCACCTTGTTCTTCTTCATCATCTTCTCCTTCTTCTCTTCATCTTCTTTTTCTTCTTCTTTTTCTACTTCCTCTTCCCATTCTTCTTCTTCTTCTTCTTCTTCTTCTTATTCTTATTCTCCTTCTTCTTCTTCTTCTTCTTCTTCTTCTTCTTCTTCTGCTTTTTCTTCCTCTTTGTCTTCTTCTTCTTCTTCTAGTTCCTCTCCTTCTACTTCTTCTTCTTCTTCTTCTACCTCACTTCTTCCACTTCTTCATCATCATCATCTTCTTCTTCTTCTTCTTCCTCTTCTTCTTCTTCTTCCTCTTCTTCTTCTTCTTCTTCATCTTCTTCTTCTATTTCCACTTCTCCTATTCTTCTTCTACTTCTTCTTCTTCTTCTTCTTCTTCTTTGTCTTCTTCTACTTCCTCTTCTATTCTTCTTCTTCTTCCTCCTCCTCTTCTTCTTCCTCTTCTTCTTCTTTTTCTTCTGTTTCCTCTTCTTCTTCCTCTTCTTATTCTTCTCCTTCTTCTTCTTTGTGTTCTTCTACTTCCTCTTCTCTTCTTCTTCTTCTTCTTCTACATTTACCTTAACTTTTTTTCCACTTCTTCTTCTTCTTCTTCTTCATCAACTTCCTAATTTTCTTCCACTTCTTCTTTTTCTTTTTCTTCTTCTTCTTCTTCTTCTTTTACTTCTTCCACATCTTCTTCTTCTTCTTGTTCTTCTTCATCATTTTCTTCTTGTTCTTGTTCTTTTTCCTCTTCTTCTTCTTCTTCTTCTTCTTCTTCTTCTTCTTCCCTTTCTCCTTCTTCTTACCCTTCCTCTTCATCTACTTCTACCTCTTCCTCCTTATCTTCCTTTTCCTTTTCCTCTTCCTCTTCTTCTTCTTCTTCTTCTTCTTCTTGATCTTCTTCCTTCTTCTATCTTCCATCTTCCTTATTACTTGTTCCTTCTTATTTCTTCCATCTTCCTTATTTTTTTCCTTCTTCCTTCTTCCTTCTTTCTTTCTTTACCCATCTTCTTTCTTCCTTCTTCTTTCTTCTTTCTTCTTTCTTCTTTCTTCTTCTTTTTACTTGTTCTTCTTTTTCTTCTTCTTCCTTATCTTCCACTTCTTCTTCCTCTTCTACTTCCTCAGCTTGTTCTTCTTGTTCCTCTTCTTCTTCTTCTTCTTCTTCTTACACTTTTTTTTCTTCTTCTTATTATTATTATTATTATTATTATTATTATTATACATCTTCTTCTTGTTCCTCTTCTTCTTTTCCCTCTTCTTCATCTTCTTTTTCTTCTTTTTCTTCTTCATCTTCTTCTTCTTCTCCTCCTCCTTCCTCTTCTTCCTGTTCTTCTTCGTCTTCTTCTTCCTCTACTTTTATTTCTTTTTCCTTCTTCTTTTTCTTCTCCTGCTTGTTCTTATTCTTTTTCCTCTTTTATTTCTTTTTCTTCTACTTCATCATCTTCATCTCCTTCTTCTCCTTCTTCTTCCTCTTATATTTCTACATCTTCTTCTTCTCCTTCTTCTTCTTCTTTTTATTCTTCTTCTTTTTTTCATCTTCCCTTCTTCTTGTTCTTATTTTTCATCATCATCATTTTCTCCTTCTTCTTCTTCTTCTACTACTACTTCGTTTTCCTCTTCATCTTCCCCTTGTTCATCCTCTTCTTCTTTTTCTTTCTTTCTAATACTTAAGCCTTAATTCCTACCCATTAATCTTTAATAGCTAATCTGTAATCTCTAATTCAAAATTCCTAATCCTTCGTTCATAATCCCTAATCTCTAATCTCTACTCCTTGTCTTGAATTCCTTATCATAAATCTCTAATCTCCTATCTTTGATTCATAATCCCAAAACCATAATCCATAATCCTTAATACTTAGTATTTAATCCTTAATCCCTAAATCACTTATTTCGAACCCTTAATCTCTAATCATTAATCTAGTCCCTATTGCCTTATTTCAAATCCTTATTCCTAATCCCTACTACCTAATCCAAAATCCCTAAACCTTAACCCTAATTACTAATTCTTAATCCCAAATCATTAATCCATAAACCCTAATCCCTAATCCTTAATCCCTTATCCATAAATCCAAATCCCTCCCTCCCTAACACATAATAACCAATCCCTAATATCTAATTCTTAATATTTAAGGCATCGCCCACAACTCTATAATCTATCTTCTTCTTCTTCTCCTTCTTTCTCTTCTTCCTTTTCTTCTTCCTTATCCTCTTCTTCTTCATCTTCTTATTCTTTGTCAACTTCCTCTTCTTCTTCTTCTCCTTTCTCTTGTTCTTCATCCTACTCTTTCTCTTCTTATTCTTTTTCTTCTTTTTCTTGTTCCACCTCCTCTTCTTCCTTTTCATCTTATTCTTCTTCTTCTTATTCTTCTCCTCCACTTCTTCTTCTTCTTTCCTTCTTCTTCTTCTTCCTTTTCCTCTTCTTCCTCTTCTTCTTCTTCTCCTTCTTCTTCTACTTCTTCCCCTTAGTATTCTTCATCTTACACTTCTTCTTCTTCTTCTTCTTTTTCTTGTTCTTGCTCTTCTTCTTCTTCCTCCTCCTCTACTTCTTCTTCTTCTACTACTTATTCTTCTACTACTTGTTCATCTTCTTCTTCTTCTTCTACTTCTTTGATTTCTTCTTTTTCTTCTTCTTCTTCTTTCGTTTCCTCTTCATCATAATCTTCTTCTTCTTTATTTTCTTTTTCATCTTCTTCTTCTTCTTCTTATTTTTCCTCTTCCTCCTCTTATTCCTCTTCTTCCTCTTCCTCTTCTTCTTTTTCTTCTTCTTCTTGTTCATCATCATATTCTTCTTCTTCTTCTTCTTCATCTTTATCCTCTTCTTCTTCTTCTTCCCCTTCTGCTTATCTTCTTATACCTCCTCTTCCTTTACCTCTTCTTCATCTTCTTCTTCTTTTACTTCTTCATCTTCTTCCTTCATCCTTCTTCCTTCTTCCTTCTTCCATCTTCTCTCTTCCTTTTTTTTTCTTTCCTCTTTCTTCATCTTTCATTTTCTTCTTCTTCCTCTTCTTCTTCTTCTTCTTCTTCCTCTTCTTTATTTTCTTCTTCTTTTTCTTCATCTTCTTCTTTTTCATCACCTTCGCTTTCTTCTCTTCTTCTTCTTCTTTTTCTTCCTTCTTCTACTTCCTCTTTCCATTCTTCTTCTTCTTCAACTACTACCACTACTACTTTTTCTTCCTTTTCTTCTTCTTCTTCCTCTCCTTATTCTTCTTCTTCTTCATCTGTTTTTTCTTCTTCTTCTTCTTCTTCTCTTCTACTTATTCTACCCTTTATTGTCCTTCTTCTTCTTCTTGTTCTTTTTCTTCTTCTTCTTCATCATCTTTTTTTCTTCCTCCTCTTTTTCTTCTTCTTCTATTTCTTCCTCCTCTTCTAATTCTCATTCTTCTTCTTCTAATACTTTTCTTCTTCTTCTTCTTCTTCTTCGTATTTTTCTTGTTCTTCTTCCTCACTTCTTCTACTTCTTCATCTTCTTCTTCTTCTTCCACCTCCTCCTCCTCTTCTTCTTCTTCTTCTTCTTTTTCATCGTCTTCCTCTTCTTCTTCTTCTTCTTCTTCTTTGTCTTCTTCTACTTCCTCTTCCCTTCTTCTTTTTCTTCTTCTTCTTCTTCTTCTTCTTCTTCTTCTTCCTTGTCTTCTTTTTCCACTTCTTCTTCTTCTTCTTCATCAACCTCTTCTCATTCCTCTTCTTCTTCTTCTTCTTCTTCTTCATTTTCTTTTTCTTCTTCATCTTCTTCTTGTTCTTCTTCCTCATCATCATCTTCTTCTTCTTCCCCTTCTTCCTCTTCTTCCTCTTCTTCCTCTTCTTCTTCTTCTTCTTCCTTTTCTCCTTCTTCATCCCCTTCGTCTTCACCTTCTCCTACCTCTTCCTCTTTCTCTCCGTCTTCCTCTTCCTTTTCTTCTTCCTCTTCTTCTTCTTCTTGTTCTTCTTGTTCTTCATCATCTTCTTCCATCTTCTATCTTCCATCTTCCTTACTCCATTCTTATTTTTTCCTTCTTCCTTCTTCCTTTTCCTTCTTCCTTCACCCTTCTTCTTTCTTCCTTCACCCATCTTCTTGCTTTCTTCTTCTCACTTCTTTCATCTTTCTTCTTTCTTCGTCTTTCTACTTCTTCTTTTTCTTCTACTTTCCCATCTTCATCTTTTTCTTCTTCTTTGTTTTTTACTTCCTCATCTTCTTCTTCTTCTTCCTCTTCTTCTTCTTATGTTCTTCTTCTTCTTCTTTTTCCTTTTATTATTATTATTATTATTATTCTACGTCTTCGTCTTCTTCCTTTTCATCTTATTTCACTTCTTCTTATTCTTCTTCTTTTTCTTTTCATTCTTCTTCCTCAACTCTTTTTCTTCTTTTTCGTCTTCTTCTTCTTCTTCCAAATCTTTTTGTTCTCCTTCTTGTTCGTATTGTTCTTCCTCTTTTATTTCTTTTTCATCAATTTCTTGTTCTTCTTCTGCATCTTCTCCTTCTTCTCCTCTTCTTTTTCTTCTTCTTATATTTCTTCTTCTTCTTCTTCTTCTCCTTCTTCTTTTGTTCTTCTTCTTCTTCTTTTTCTACTTCTCATTTTCTTCTTCTTCTTCTTCTACTTCTACTTATTTTTTCCTCTTCATCTTCCATTTCTTCTTCCTCTTCTTCTTCTACTATTACTACTTCACCTTCTTTTTCTTTGTCTTCTTCTTCCTCTTATGCTTCTCCTTCTTCTTTCTACCTAATACTTAATCCTTAATACCAAATCCTTAATCTTTAATTCTTAATCCCTAACCTGAAATTCTTAATCCCCAATCCTTAATCCATAATCCCTAATCTCTAATCTTTAATTCTTGTCTTGAATTCCTAATCCAAAATCTGTAATCTCTAACCCCTAATAAATAATCCCAAAACCTTAGTCCTTAATCCCTAATACTTAATATTAAATCCTTAACCTTTTAATCCCTTATTTCTAATCCCTAATTCCTAATCTAATCCCTAATACCTAATTCCTAATTTTTTTTCCCAACTCCCTATTACCTAATCCCTAATCCCTAATCTTTAAACCCTAAGCCTTATTCCTAATTCTTAATCCCAAATCTCGAATCCCTAAACCCTAATCCTTTATCCTTCATCCCTAATCGATAATCAAAAACCCTCCCTCCTTAACACGTTATTCCCAATCCCTAATACCTAATTCCTAATCTACAGGACATCTCCCACTACTCTATAATCTATCTTCTTCTTCTTCTTCTTCTTCTTCTTCTTTATCTTCTTCTTCTTTCTCTTTTCCTTTTTCTTCTGCCTTGCCCTCTTCTTGTTCTTCTTCCTTTTCTTCCTCATTTTCCTCTTCTTCTTCTTCTTCTTCCTCTTCCTCCTCCTCTTCTTCTTCTTATTCTTTGTCTTCTTTTACTCTTTCCTCATCCTCTTCCTCTTCCTCTTCTTCTTCATTTTGTTCTTCTTCTTCTTCTTCATCACCATCATCATCTTCTTCTTCTTCCTCCTCTTCATCATCTTCATCCTCTTCTTCTTCTTCCCCTTCTCCTTATCTTCTACCTCCTCTTCATCTTCCTCTTGTTCATCTTCTTCTTCTTCTACTTCTTCAACTTCTTCCTTCTTCCTTCTTCCTTCTTCCATCTTCTCTCTTCCTTCATTTTTCTTTCTTCTTTCTTCTTCTTTCTTTTTCTTCTTCTTCTTCTACTACTACTTCTTCTTCTTCTTCTTCTTCTTCTTTCCCTTGTTCTTCTTCTTTCAATTCCTCTTCTTCATTTTCTTCTTCTTCTTTTTCTTCATCATCTTCTTCTTCTTCATCTTCTCTTTCTTCTATTCTTCTTCTTTTTCTACTTCTTCTACTTCCTCTTCCCATTCTTCTTCCTCTTCTTCTTCTTCTTGTACTAGTACTATTACTACTACTACTTCTTCTTCGTCTTCCTCTTCTTCTTCTTCTTCTTCTTCTTCTTTGTCTTCTTTTTCCACTTCTTATTCTTCTTCTTCATAAACTTCTTCTCATTTCACTTGTACTTCTTCTTCTTTTCCTTTTTCTTTTTCTTTTTCTTCTTCATCTTCTTCTTGTTATTCTTCCTCATTAACTTCTTCTTCATCTTCCTCTTCTTCTTCTTCTTCTTCTTCCTTTTCTCCTTCTTCTTCCTCTTCCTCTTCGTCTTCTCTTACCTCTACCTCTTTCTCTTCCTCTTCTTCTTCTTCTTCTTCTACTTCTTCATCTTCTTCCTTCTTCTATGTTTCATCTTCCTTATTCCTTCTTCCTTATTTCTTCCTTCTTCCTTCTTTCTTTTCCTTCTTCCTTCCTCCTTTTTCTTTCCTCCTTCTCGCCCATCTTCTTTCTTTATTCTTGTCACTTCTTTCATCTTTTTTCTTTCTTCTTCTTTCTACTTCTTCTTTTTCTTCTTCTTCCTCATCTACATCTTATTCTTCCCCTTCGCTTGTTACTTCCTCATCTTCTTCTTCTTCTTCTTCTTCTCCTGGTTCTTCTTCTTCGTCTTCTTCTTCCTCTTATTATTATTATTATTATTATTCTACATCTTCTTCTACTTTCTCTTCTTCTTTTTCCTCTTCTTCTTCCTCTTTTTCTTCTTCTTCTTCTTCTTCTACGTCTTCTTCTTCTTCTTCTTCTCCTCCTCCTTGTCCTTCTTCTTGTTCTTTTTTTTTCTTCTTCTATTTCTTCTTCTTCTTCTCCTCCTCCTCCTTCTCCTTCTTCTTTTTATTATTATTATTCTTCTTCTTTTTCTACTTCTCATTTCCTTCTTCTTCTTCTTTTTCATCATCATCATCAGCTTCATCTTCTTCTTCTACTTCTTTTTCCTCTTCTTCTTCCTCTTCTTCTTTCGCTTCTTCTTCTTCTTCTACCACTTCTTTACCTTCTTTCTCTTCGTCTTCTTTTAGCTCTTATCCTTCTCCTTCTTCTTTCTCCCTAATACTTAATCCTTAATTCATAGTCCCTAATCTTTAATGCCTAATCCCTAATCTTAAATTCCTAATACTAAATCCTTAATCCATAATCGCCAATCTCTAATCCCTAATCCTTTTCTTGAATTCTTAATAAAAAATCTCTAATCTCTAATCCCTAATAGACAGTCAAAAAACCTTAATCCCTAATACTTACAACTAAATCCTTAATCTTTTAATCCCTTATTTCTAATCCCTAATCCATAATCTATCCCTAATATCTAATTTCTAATTTTTTCCCAAATCCTTATTACCTAATCCCTAATCTCTAAACCTTAAGCCTTATTCCTAATTCTTAATCTTGAATCCCTAAACCCTAATCCATTATCCTTAATCCCTAATCGATAAAGCAGAATTCTTCGCTCCCTAATGCGTTATCCCCAATACCGAATACCTAATTCCTAATCTTTAGGATGTCGCCCACAACTCTATGATCTGTCTTCCTCTTCTTCTTCTTCTTCTTCTTCTTTCTCTCTTTGTTCTTTATATTTTCCTTTTTCTTCTGCCTTATCCTCTTCTTGTTCTTCTTCCTATTCTTCCTCATCTTCCTCTTCTTCTTCTTCTTCTTCCTCCTCCTCTTCCTCTTCTAATTTTTTGTCTTCTTTTTCTTCTTGCTCCTCCTCCTCTTCCACTTTTTCTTTTTCTTCCTCTTCTTCTTCTTCTTCTTCGTCTTCTTCTTATTCTTCTTTCTCTACTTCTTCTTCTTCCTCCTCTTCTTCTTCTTCTTTCTTTCTTTTTTTCTTCTACTTCTTCTTCTCCTTCTTGTTCTTCTTACTACTCTTCTTCTTCTTGTCCTTCCTCTTCTACTTCATTTTCATGCTCTTATTCTTCTTCTTCTTCTTCTTTTACTTCTTTTCTTTCTTCTTCTTCTACTACTTGTTCTTCTTCGTCTACTTCTTCTATTTCTTCTTCATCTCTTCTTCTACATCTTTGACTTCTTCTTCTTCTTTGGTTTCCTCTTCATCTTCTTCTTCTTCTTCTTCTTCTTCTACTACTTCTTCTTCTTGTCTTCTTCTTCTTCTTCTTCTCCTTCTTCCTCCTCCTCCTCCTCCTCCTCTTCTTCTTCTTCTTCTTTCTCTTATACCACTTCTTAATATTCTTCTTCTTCTTTTTAATCTTCGTTTTCATTTTCTTCTTCTTCTTCTTCTTCTTCTTCTTCATATTCTTCTTCTTCTTCATCCTCTTCTCCTTCATCATCCTGTTCCTCTTCTTCTTCTTCTTCACCTTGATCTTCATCTTCTTCCAACTTCTTCTCTTCCTCTCCATTTTCCTCTTCCTCTTCTTCATCTTCTTTTTCTTCTTCTTCTTCTTCTTCTTTTTCCTCTTCATCTTCTTCATTCCTCCTTCTTCCTTCTTCTTTCTTCCATCTTCTCTCTGCCTACCTTTTTTCTTTCCTCTTTCTTTTTCTTTCCTAATCAACTTCTTCTTCCTCCTCCTCCTCTTCTTCTTCTTCTCTTCTTCTTGTTCTTCCTTTTCTTCTTCTTCTTCTTATATTGCTTCTTCTACTTCTGCATCATATTCTTCTTTCTCCTATTTTTTTTCTTCTTCTTCATCTACTTCTTCCTCTTCTTCCCATTTTCCTTCTTCTTCTTCTTCTTCTTCTTCTTCTTCTACTTCTTCTTCTTCATCTTGTACATCTTTTTCATCTTCTTCTTCTTCCTCTCTTCTTTTACTACTTAATCTTCTTCCACCTCTTCTACTTATTCTTCTTGCTCTTCTTCTTCTTCTTCATCTTTTATTTCCTCTCCTTCCTCTTCTTCTTCTTCTTCTATCTTCTTCTACCTCCTCTACTCTTTTTCATCTTCTTCTTTTTCTTCTTCTTGTTCTTCTTCCATTTCTTTTTTTTTCCTCTCCTACTTCTTCTTTTTCTTTTGCTTTTCTTCTTCTTCTTCTTCTTGTTTGTCTTCCTCATCTTCTTCTTTTTATACTTCTTCCTCATCTTCTTCTTCTACTTCTTCTTCTTCTTCTTCTTCCCTTTCTCCTTCTTCTTCCCCTTCCTCTTTGTCTTCTTCTACCTCTTCCCCTTTCTCGTCCTCTTCCTTTTCCTCTTCCTCTTTTTCTTCTTCTTCTTATTCTTATTCTTCTTCTTACTTCTTCTTTCTTCCATCTTCCTTATTCCTTCTTCCTTCTTGTTTCTTCCTTCTTCCTTCTTCCTTTTCCTTCTTCCTTGTTCCTTGTTCTTTTCTCCTTCTCCCATCTTCTTTCTTCCTTCTTCTTTCATCTTTCTTCTTCTTTCTACTTTTTTTCATCTTTTTCTTCTTCTTCCTCATCTTCTTCTTCTTCTTCCTTCTCCTCTTATTATTATTATTATTATTATTACGATTGTTATTATTATTCTACTTCTTCTTCATCGTCTTCTTCTTTTTCCTCTTCTTCTTCTTCTTCATCATCATCATCTACTTCTTCTTCCTATTCTTCTTGCTCTTCTTCTTCTACTTTATTTTTCTTTTTCTTCTTCTTTTTCTTCTTCTTCTTCATCTTATTCTTCTTCTTCTCATTCTTGTTCTTATTCTTCTTCCTCTATTTCTTTTTCTTCTATTTTTTTCTTTTTCTTCTCCTTCTTCTACTTCTTTTATTTCTTCTTCTTCTTCTCCTTTTTTCTCTTATTCTTTTGCTTTTTCTTCTTCTTTTTCTTCTTCTCTTCTTCTTGTTCTTCTGCTTCTTCTTCTTCTTCTTCTTCTACATCTTTCCCTTCCTCTTCCTCTTCTTCTTCTTCTACTACTACTACTTCTTTGTCATCTTTTTCTTCTTCTTCCTACTCATGTCCTTCTTCTTCTTTCTCCAAAATCCTTAATCCCTAATTCCTAATTCCTAATCTTTAATACCTAATTCCTAATCTCTAATCCCTAATCCCTAATCCTTGATCCATAATCCCCAATCTCTAATCTTCAATCTTTGTCTTTAATTCCTAATCCTAAATCTCTAATCCCTAATCTCTAATTCATAATCCCAAAACCTTAATCCTTAATCCCTCATACATAATACTTAATCCTTAATCCCTTAATCCCTTATTTCCAATCTTTAATCTTGAATCCCTAATCTAATCCCTAATACCTAATTCCTATTCCTTTTTCCCAAATCCTTATTACCTAATCCCTAGTCCATAAACCCTAATCCAAATTCCTAATTCTTAATTTAGAATCCCTAATCCCTAAACCCTAGTTCCTGATCCTTAATCCCTAATCCATATATCAAAATCCCTCCATCCCTAACGCTTAATTGCCAATTCCTAATACTTAATTTCCAATCTTTCAGCCGTCGCCCACTACTCTATAATATGTCTTCTTCTTCTTCTTCTTCCCCTTCTCCTTTTTTTCTCTTCTTCTTTTCCTTCTTTTTTATCCTCTTCTTGTTCTTCTTCATATACTTTGTCATCTTCTACTTCTATTTCTTCTTCTTCTTCTTCTTCATCTTCTTCTTCCTCTTTCTCTTCTTATTATTCTTCTTCTTTTTCTTATTCCTCCTCCTCATCTTCTTCTTCTTCTTCTTCTTCTTCTTACTCTTCTTCTTCTTCTACTACTACTTCTTCTTCTAATTCAACTTCCTCTTATTATTATTATTCTTCTTCTTCTACTTCTTCCTCTTCTTCTTCTTCTTCTTGTTCCCCTTCTTCTTTTACTTCTTCTCCTTCTTTTTCTTACTCTTCTTCTTCTTCTTTTTCTTACTCTTCTTCTTCTTCTTCTTCTTTTTCTTGTTCTTCTTCTTCTTCTTCTTCATCCTCCTCCTCTTCTTCCTCTTCTTCTTCTTTTGCTTCTTCTTCTTCCTTTCTTCTTCTTCTGCCACTTCTTCTTCTTCTTGTTCTTCTTTTTTTTCCTCATCTTCTTCTTCATCTTCTTCTCTTTCTTCTTCTTCTTCTTCATCTACTTCTACTTCTTCTTCGTCTTCATCTTCTTCTTCTTCTTCTTCATCTTCTCCTTCTCCTTCTTCTTCTTCTTCATCTTCTACTTCTTTCTTCTTTCTTCTTTCTTCTTTTTTCTTTCTTCTTTCTCACATCTTCTTCCTTCTTCCCTCTTTCTTCTTCTTCCCCTCATCCTTATTCCTTCTTTCTTCTTCCTTCAGCCATCTTCCTCCTTGCTTCTCACTTCTTTCTTCTTCCTTCTTCCTTCTTCCTTCTTTCTTTCTTTTTTCTTCTATCATTTTTCCTCTTTCTTCTTTCTACTTTCTTCTTCTTTCTTCTACTTTCTTCCTTCTTCCTTCTTATTTCTTTCTTCTTCTCCCTTCTTTCTTCCTTTCTTTTTCTTCTTCTTTCGTCATCGTCTTCTTCTTTTTCTTCTTCTTCTTCTTCTTCTCCATCTTCTTCTTCTTCTCAATCTTCTTTTTCTTCTTCTTCTTTATCCTAAAACCATAATCCTTAATCTTGCACTCCTTTATGCATAATCCATAATCTGTAATCCCTAATCCCTCTCTCTAATCTCTAATCCTTAATCCCTAGTCGCTAATCCCCAATGTCAAATCCTTAATCACGAATAACTAATCCTTAATATTTAGTCTTTAATCCATCCAAAATCCTTAATGCCTAATCCCTCATCCTTAAACCCTAATTCCAAATCTTTAATCCCTAATGTTTCATCTTTAATGTCTAATTTTTCATACCATATCTATAATCTCTAATTCTAAATCCTTAATCCCTAATCTTTTATCCTTGTTCTGAATTCCTAATCCTAAATCTATAATCTCCAAATCCTAATTCATAAACCTTAAATCCCAATCTATAAATCCCTAATACCTAATCCTTAATCCCTAATACGTAATCCTTAAACCATCAAATAAATAACTCCTAATATGTAATCCTTAATCTAATCTTGAATCCCTAATTCTTAATCCCAATTCATAATCCCAAATCCCTAAACCCTAACTCTAATCACTAATCCATAATCCCTAATTCCTAATTTTTAATCTTGAATCCTTATTCCCGAAACCCTAATCTCTAATCCTTATACCTTAATCCATAATCTTGAATCCCTCCCTCCCTAATGCCTAATCCCAAAACCATAACACCTAATTGATAATCCCTAAGTTGTCACACATTAATCCATAATCTTTTTTCTTCTTCTTCTTCCTCCTCTTCTTCCACTTCTTCATTTTTCTCTTCTTCTTCTTCTTCTTCCTCATCTTCCTCTTGTTCTTCATCATATTCTTCGTCATCTTTCTCTTTTTTTCTTCTTCTTCTTCTTCCTCCTCCTCTTTCTCTTATTCTTCTACTTCTTCTTCTTCCTCTTCCTCCTCCCCTTGATCTTCTTCTTCTTCTTCCCCTTCTACCTCTTCTTCTTCTTCTCAATCTTGTTCTTCTTTCTCTTGTCCTTCTTCTTTGTCTTCTTCTTCTTCTTCTTCTTCTTCTTCTTCTTCTTCTCCTTCCTATTCTTCTTCTTCTTCTTCTTCGTCTTCTTCTTCCTTCTCTTCTTCTTCTTCTTCTTCTTCTTCTCTTTCTTCTTCTACTTCTTCTCCTTCTTCTTTTTCCTCATCTTCTTCTTTCACTTCTTCTCCTCCTCCTTCTTCTACTTCTCCTTCTGCTTCTTCTTCTTCTTCTTTTTCTTTAGTTCTTCTTTTTCTTCTTCTTCTTCTTCTTCTTCTTTTTCTACTTTTTTCTTGTTCTTGTTCTTCTTCATCCCCTCCTTCTTGTGTTTTGTCCTCTTTTCCTTCTTTATCCTCCTCTCTTTCTTCTTTTTGTACTTCTTCTTCTTCCTCCTCCTCTTGTTCCTTATCTTGCTCTTCCTCCTCTTCCTCCTCTTCTTGTTCTTGTTTGTCTTCTTGCTTGTCTTCCTCTCCTTCTTCTTCTTCTTCCTCTTCAATTTTTTCTTCCTCATGTTTCTCTTCTTCTTCTTCTTCTCCTTCTTATTCTTATTCTTCCTTTTGTTCTTCTTCTTCTTCTTCTACTACTAGTACTACTTCTTATTCTTCTTCTTCTTCTCTACTTCATCTTCTACTTCTTGTTCTTCTCCTTCTTCCTCTTGTTCTTCTTCCTCTCCTTTCTCGTCTTCTTCTTCTTCTTCTTCTCCTTCTTTGCCTTCTTTTTCTTCTTCTTCATCCTCTTCTTCTTCTTCTTTTGCTTCTTCTTCTTCTTCTTCTTCTTCTTTCCCTTTTCTTCTTCTTCTTCTTGCTCTTCTTCTTCTTCCTTTTCTTCTTCTTCTTTTTCTACTTCTTCTTCTTCTTCGTCTTTTCCTTCTTCTCTTCTTTTTTTCTTCTTTTCTTCTTCTTTTTCTTCTTCCACTTCTTCTTTTTCTTCTTCTTCTTCTTCTTCCTCTTCTTCTTCTTCTTCTTCTTCTTCTTCTCTTCTTCATGTTCTTCATTTCCTTACTCTTCTTCATCTTCTTCTTCTTCTATTTCTTCTTCTTCTTCTTCTTCTTCTTCTTGTACTTCTTCTTCATCATCATATTCTTCTTCCTCCATTTCTTCTTCTTCCACTACTACTACTTATTTTTCGTATTCTCCTTCTTCTTCTTCATCTTCTTCTTCTTCATCATCTTCTCTTCTTCCACTTCTTCTTCTTCTTCTTCTTCTTCTTCTTTTCTTCTACTTCCTCTTCATCATCAACTTCTTCATCATCTTCTTCTTGTTCTTCTTCCTCTCATCTTCAACTTCTGTATCTTCTTCTTCTACATCCTCTTCTTGTTCTTCGTGTTCTTCTTCTATTTCTTCTTCTTTGTCGTCATCTTCTTCTTCTCCTTCTTCTTCTTCTTTGACTTCTTCTTTGACTTCTTCTTATTCCTGTTGTCTTCTTCTTCTTCTTCTTCTTCCTCATCACCATCATCATCATCATTTTCTTCTTCTTCTTCTTCTTTTTCTTCTTCTTCTTCTCCCTCATCTTCTTTATCTTCTTCTTCCTATTCTCCTTCCTGTTCGTCTTCGTTATCTTCTACCTCTTCCTCTTCCTCTTTGTTTTCCTCTTCCTCCTCCTCTTCTGCTTCTTCCTTCATCTATCTTCCATCTTCCTTATTCCTTCTTCCTTCTTATTTTTTCCTTGTTCCGTCTTCTCTTCTTCCTTCTATTTTCTTCCTTCGCCAACCTTCTTTCTTCCTTCTTCTTTCTTCTTTCTTCTTTCTTCTTCTTTCTACTTCTTCTTCTTTTTCTTCTTCTTTCTCATCTTCCTCCTCTTCTTTTTCTCACTCTTCTACTAACCTCATCTTCTTCTTCATCTTCCTCTTCCTCTTCCTCTTCTTCTTCTTCTTCTTGTTCTTCTTCTTCTTCTTCTTCTTCTTTTTTGACTTCTTCTTGTTCTTCTTCTTTTACTTCTTCTTCTTGGTCCTATTCTTCTTCTTCTTCATTTTTTTCTTCCTGTTCTTCTTCCTCTTGTTTTTCTTCTTTCTATACTTTTTCTTCTTCTCCTCCTCCTCTTCCTCCTTCTTATTCTTATTCTTATTCCTCTTCTATTTTATTTCTTCTATTTCTTCTTCTTCCTCTCCTCCTTTTTCTTTTTCTTTTTTTCTTCTTCTTTTGTTTCTTCTTCTTCTTCTTCTTTTTCTTTTTCTACTTTTCTTCTTCTGTTCTTCTTCTTCTTCATTATCTTCCTCTTCTTCTTCTTCTTCTTTTCCCCTTTATCTTTTTATTCTTCCCACTTCTTCTTCTTCTTCTTCTTCTACATTTTCACCTTCTATTTCTTCTTCTCCTTCTTCTTTCTCTCTTATCCTTAACCCCTAATCCATATTCCTTAATATTAAATACCTAATCTCTAATTCTTAATCCCTAATCCTTAGTTCATAATTACTAATCCCTAGTTTCTAATCTTGAATCCTTATCCTGAATTCCTAATCTTAATCTCTAATTTCTTATCCCAAATTGATAATCCCTAACCCCTAATCCCTAATCCTTAATAGTTAAATCTTAATCCTTTAATCCCAAATTTCAAATTCCTAATCCCTAATCTAATACCTAATAACCAATTCTTAATCCTTATTCCAAAATCTCTATTCCCTAATCACTAATCACTAAACCTGAACCATAATTCTTAATACTTAATCCCAAATCCCTAACCCCTAAACCCTTATCCCTAATCCTTAATCCCTAATCCATAAATCCGAATCCCTCCTTCCCAGATGCTTAATCCTCAATCCCTAATACTTAATTCCTAATCTTTAAGTTCTCGCCCAAAACTCTATAATCTATCTTCCTCTTCTTCTTCTTCTTCTTCCTCTTCTCCTTCTCTCTCTTTTTCTTATTTTTTCTTCCTTTTCCTCTTCTTGTTCTTCTTCCTATTCCTCCTCATCTTCCTCCTCTACTTCTTCTTCTTGTTCTTCTTCTTATTCTTCTTCTTCTTCATCTTCCACCTCTTCTTCCTCTTCTGCTTCTTCTTCCTCTTCTTCTGCTTCTTCACCTTTTTATTTTTCTTCCTCCTCCTCCTCCTCCTCCTCTTCTTCTTCTTCTTCCTCTTCTTCTTCCCCTTCTTCTTCTTCTTCTTCTTCTTCTCCTTCTTATTCCTCTTCCTCCACCTCTTCTTCTTCTTCTTCTTCCTCTTCCTCCTCCTCTTCTTCTTCTTCTTCATCTTTTTTCTCATCTTTTTCTTTTTCTTCTTCCACATGTTGTTCTTCTTCTTCATCATCATCATCATCATCTTCTTCTTCTACAACAACTTCTTATTCTTCGTCATCTTCTTTTTCTTCATTTTCATCTTCTTCTTGTTCTTGTTCTGCTTGTTTCTTTACTTCTTCTTCTTCTTCATCTTCTTCTTCTTCCTCTTTCGCTTCTTCTTCTTCTTAATGTTCACCTTCATCATCATAATCATCATCATCTTCTTCTTCTTCTTCTTCTTCTTCTTCTTCTTCTTCCTCTTCTTCTTATTCTTCATCTTCTTCTACCTCTTCTTCTTCTTCTTTTTCTTTTTATTCTTCCTCTTCTCTTCTTCATATTCCTCTTCTTATTCTTCTCCTTCTTTTGCTTCTTCTTCTTCTTCTTCCTCCTCCTCCTCTTTCTCTTCTTCTTCTTCTACTACTTCTTCCTCTTCTTCTTATTCTCCTTCTTCTTCTTCTTCTTCTTCTTCTACCACTACTACTTCTTCTTCTTCATGTTCTTCTTCTTCATTTTCTTCACCTTGTTCTTCTTCTTCTTCTTCGACTTCCTCTTTTTCTTCTACTTCTTCTTCTTCGTCTTCTTCTTCTTCTTGCTCTCTTGTTCAACTTCTTCGTTTTGTTCTTATTCTTCCTCATCTTCTTCGTCCCCTTCTTCTTATTCTTGTTCTTGTTTTGTTTTCTCTTCTTCTTCTTCTTCTTCTTCTTCTTCTTCTTCTTCTTTCTTCTTCCTCTTCTCTTCTTCTCCTTCTCCTTCTTTGTCTTCCTTGTCTAATTTTTCCACTTCTTCATCTTCTTCATCTTATTCGTTTTCCTCTTCTTCTTCTCCTCCTCCTTCTTCTTCTTTTTCTTCTTCTTCTTCTTCTTCGTCTTCTTCATCTTCTTCTTCATCTTCTCCTTGATCTTCCCTTTCTTCTTCATCTTCTTCTACCTCTTCTTCTTCCTCTTCCTCTTCCTCTTCTTCTTCTTCTTCTTCTTCTTCTTCCTTCTTCCTTCTTCCAACTTCCTTATTCCTTCGTCTTTCTTATTTCTACCTTCTTCCTTCTTCCTTTTTCTTCTTTCTTCTTCCTTCATCCATCTTTTTTCTTTCATCTTTTTTCCTCTTTCTTCTTTCTTCTTTCTTATTCTTTCATTTCTTTCTTTTTTTCCTCTTCTTGCTCATCTTCTCTATCTTCCTCTTCTGCTTCCACATCTTCTTCTTCTTCCTCTTCTTCTTCTTCTTCTTCATCTTCTTCCACTTCTTCTTCTTCTTCTACTTTTTCTACTTCTTCTTCCTCCTCTTCTTCTTTTTCCTCTTCTCCTTCTTCTTCTTCTTCTTCTTCTTCTACATGTTCCTAATCCAATTTCTCTTCTTCTTCTTCTACTTGCTTTTCTTGTTTTTCTTCTTATTCTTCTTCCACTTCTATTTCTTATTTCATCTTCTTCAACTTCTCCATCTACTTCATAATTGTTAATCTTGATTCCATAATCCTTATCCTTAATCCCTCCCTACCCAATCTATCATCTCTAAATCTATAATGCCTAATCCATTCCTCCCGAATCCCTAATCTCTAATCTCTAATCGGTCCTAAATCAATAATCCCTAATCTCTAATCCCTAATCCTTAAACCCAAATCCCTAACCTTTAATTCTTAATCCCTAATCCATAACTCGTAATTCTAAATCCCTAATCCATCATCCTTAATTGCTAATCCTTAATCCATATTCTCTAATCTCTAATACTAAATCTCAAATCCTTACACTTTAATCCTTAATACTTATTCCCTAAGTCCAAATCTATAATCCATAATCGTCATCCCAAATCTCTAATCACTAATCCATAACCTTTATTGCTAATCCCTAATCCCCAATCTCTGATGCTAATCTTATTCCCTTAATCTTTAATCCCTAATCTCTAATCTATAATCTTAAATCTTAAATCCTTAATCTCTAATCTATAAGCCCTAATCCCTATTCTCTAATCCCTAACCCTTAATCCTAAATTCTTAATCTTCTTCTCTTTTGTCTTCTTCTTCCTCTTCCATTTCTTCTTCTTCTTCTTCTCCTTCTTCGTCTTCTTCTACTACTTGTTCTATTTCTTCTTCTTCATCATCATCTTCTTCTTCTTTTCTTCTTCTTCTACTTCTTCTTCTTCATCATCTTTTTCTTCTTATCTTCTTCTTCTTCTTCTTTTTCTTCTTCACCCACTTCTTCATCTTCTTCTTCTTTTTCCTTTTCATCTTCCTCCACTTCTTCATCTTCTCTTGAACTTATTCATCTTCTTCTTCTTCTTCTTCTTCTTACTCTTCTCCTTCTTCTTCATCTTCTTATTCTCCTTCTTCCTCCTCCTCTTCTTCTTCTTCTTCTTCTTCCTCTCCATCTTCTTCTTCTTCTTCTTCTTCATCTTCCATGTCTTCCTCTTCTTCTTCTACTACTTCTTCTTTGCCTTCTTCTTCTTATCCTTTTTCATCCTTTTCTTCTTTTTGTTCTTCTTTTTCTTCTTCTTCTTCTTATTCTCCTTGTTCTTCTTCTTCTTCTTCTTTATCTCCTACTTGTTCTCCTTCTTCTTCATAACCTATAATCATCGTTCCCTACTCTTTACTCCTTATTCCCATGACCTTAATCCTTAACCCTTAATCCCTAATCCATCTCTTCATCATCCTCTTCTTCTTCTATTACTATTTCTTATTCCACTTCTTCTACTTCTTCTTCTTCCTCTTCCTCTTCATTTTCTTCTTCTTTGTCATTTTTTTCTTCTACTTTTTCCTCTTCCTCTTCTTCCTCATCTTCCCCTTTCTCTTGTTCTTCTTCTTCTTCTTCCTCTTCTTCTTTTCCTTCTTATTCTTTTTCTTCTTCTTCTTCTTCTTCTTCTTCTTCTCCTCTTTCTTCTTCTTCATCAAGTTCTTCTTCTTCTTCTTCTTCTTCTTCTTCTTCTTCCTCTTCTCCTTCCACTTCTTCTTCTAATTCTTCTTTTTTTATTCTTCTTCCTTTTCTTCTTCTTTCTCTTCTTCTTCTCCTCCTCCTCCTTCTTCTTCTTTTTCTATTTCTTCTTCTTCTAATTCTTCTTCTTCTTCTTATTCTCCTACTCCTTCTTCTCCTTCTCCTTCTCCATCTCCTTCGCCTTCTCCTTCCCCTCTCCTCCTCCTTCTCCTTATATTTTCCTTCTTCTTTTCCTTCTTCTTCTTCTTCTTCTTCCTTCTATCTTCTTTCTTCTTACTTCTTTTTTGTTTCTACTTTCTTCATTCTTCTTTCTACTTACCTCTTCCTTCTTCCTACCTCCTTCCTTCTTACTTCTTATTTCTTACTTCTTTCTTCTTTCTTCTTTACTCTTCCTGTTCTTCTTCTTCCACTTCTTCTTCTTCCTTCTTCCATCTTCCTTCTTCTTTCATCCTTCTTCTTTCTTCTTTCTTTTTCTTCTTCCTTCTTCCTTCTTTCTTCTCCCTAATCCATAATCCTTAATCTCTAATCCATCCCAAATCTTTAATCTCTAATCTTTAATCCATAACCACTAATTTCTAATGTTTAATACCCAAACTATAATCTCTAATACCTAATCCCTAATCTGTAATCTATAATTCGTAATCTTTAACCTTTAATCTATAATCCCTAATCCATAATCTAAAATCCTCAATCCCAAATTTCCAATCCCTAAACCTTTATACATAGTAATTACTCATAATCGTAATCCCTTAACCTCTAATGCTTAATCCCTAATCTCTAATGCTGAATCCTACATCCTTAATCTCTAATCTCTAATCAATAATCCCTAATCCTTATTCCCTAACCCCTAATCTCTAATCCTAAGTCCCTAATTTCTAATCCCTAATTTTTAATATTTAATCATTTAATTCTTAATCTATAATCATTAATCTATTCATCCCTAATCCTTAATCTATAATCCATAATCCTTAATAAAAAATCCTTAATCCCTAATCCCTATTACCTATTCTGTAATCTATACTATATAATCATTAATCCCTTATCTCTAATTACTAATCTTTAAACCCTAATCCTTAATTGATAACTCACAAAACCCTAATCCCTAATCCTTAATACATAATCCCTAATCCTTCCCTCCTTAATCTTCAATCCATTTTCCCTTATCTTTAATCCTTCCTTCCTTAGTCCCTAATCTCTAATACCTAACCTCTAATCCCAAATTCTTAATTTGTCACTTCTTCCTCTTTTTCTTCTACTTATTCTTCTTCTTCCTCTTTTTCTTCCTCTTCTTCTTCTTCTTCCTCATCATCATCATCTTCTACTTTTTCTTCCTCTCCTTCCTCACCTTCCTCTTCTTTTTTTTTCTTCTTCTTCTTGCACTTCTTCTTCTTCTCATCCTTTCCCTTCTTCTTCTTCTTCTTCTTCTTCTGTTTTACCTTCTTCTTCTTCTTCTTTTTCTTCTGCTTCTTCTTTGTCGTGTTCTTCTTCTTTTCCTTTTTCTTCTTCTTCCTCTTTTTCTTCTTAATGTTCTTCTGCTTCATCTACTTCTGCCTCTTCTGCTTCAACTTCTTCTCCTCCTTCTTCTTCTTCTTCTTCTTCTTCCCCTTCTATTTCTACTTCTTCTTCTCCTCCTCCTCCTCCTCCTTCTTCTTCCTCTTCTTCTATTATTTTTATTTCCTCTTCTTCTTCTTCTTATTATTCTTCTTCATCTATTTATTCTTCGCTTCTTCTAGTTCTTCTTCTCCTTCTTCTTCTTCTTCTTCTTCTTGTGCAGCTTCCTCTTCTTATTCTTCTTCTTCTTCTTCTTCTTCTCCCTCTTCGTCTTCCTATTCTTCTTCTCCCTCTTCTTCTTGTTCTTGCTCTTCAGCTTCTTCTCTTTCTTCTCCTTCTTATTCTTCTCCTTCTTCTTCTTCTTCTTCTCCTCCTCCTCCTCCTTGTTCTTCTTACTCTTGCTCCTCTTCTTCTCCATCTTCATCTTCCTCATCATCTTCTTCTACTTTTTCTTCTTCTTATTCTTCTTCTTCTTCTTGTTCTTATTCTTCTTTTACCACTTCTTTCTCTTCTTCTTATTCTTCTTCTTCTTCTTCAACTTCTTCTTCTTCTTCTACATCATCCTCTTCTTCTTCTTCTTCTTCATCTACTTCCTCTTCTTCTTCTTCTTCCTTATCTTCTTGTTCTTCTACTTCTTTGTCTTCTTTGTCTTTCTCTTCTTACACTTCTTATTTCTCCTCTTCTTCCTCTTCTTCCTCTTCTTTCTTATCTTGTTCTTCCTCTTCTACTTCTTATTCTTCTTCTTCTTCTTCTTCTCTTTCTTCTTCTTCTTCATCTTCTATTCTACTTTTTCTTTTTCTTCTTCTTCTTCTTCTTCTTCTTCTTCATTTTCTTATTCCTTTTTTTTTTCCTCTTCTTTTTCTCTGTCTTCTTCTTCTTCTTCTCTTTCATCTTCTTCTTTAACTTCTTCTTCTTCTTCATCATCATCTTCTCCTTCCTTTTCTTATCATTTTTCATCTTCACCTCCTTCTTCTTTTTCCTCTTGTTATTTTTATTCTTCTTCTTTTTCTTCTTTTTCTTCATCTTCTTCATCATTTTCTTTTTCTTCTTCTTCTTTTACTACTTCATCTTCCTCTTCTTCTGTTCTAATCCCCAATCCATCCTTAATCCCTAATACTTAATCCCTAATCTCTAATCCTTATTCTTATCCCTAACCTTAAACCTTAATCCATAGTCCCTAATCCCTAATCCCTAATTCCTAATCTCTAATCTTTTATCTCTGAGGCTAAATCCCTAATCCCTCCCCACAAAGCTCTAATCTCTAATCCCTTATCCTTAGATTGTAATCCTTCAACCCTAATCCTAATTATGGCCATTTAATCTCTAATCTTTAATCTGTAATCTCTAATCACTAATCTCTAATCCTTAAGCTAAAATCCCAATTCCCTAATCTGTAATCGTTAATTCTAAATTCCCAATCCATAATCTTTTGTAATTAACCTTTTAATCCTAAATCTCTAGCCCCTAATCATTAATTGCTTTATCCCTAATCTCTTCTTCCAAATCCTTAATCCATAATCCCATTTTACTTATTCCTTAATCCTAACTCTTGAATCCCTAATCCGTAATCCCTAAACTATAATACCTAATTGCTAATCCATAATTCCTAGTCCCTGATCATTAATCCCTAATTGATAATCCCTAATATCTAATCCCTAATCCCTTCCTCCTTAATCCTTAATCTCTAGTCCCTAACCCCTAATACCTAATCCATCACTTCATCCTCTTCTACTTCTTCTTTTACTGCTTTTTGCTTGTCTTCTCCTTCTTGTTCATCCTTTTCTTCTTCTTCATGTACCTCATTTTCTTCTTCTTCTTTTTCTTCCACTTCTTGCTCATTTTCCTCTTCCTTTTCTTCTTCTTCTTCTTCTTCTTCTTCCTCTTCTTCTTCTTCATCTTCTCCATCTTCATCTTCTTCTGTTTTTACTTCTTATTCTTCTTCTTCTTCTTCTACTTCTACTTCTTCTTCCTCTTCCTCTTCTTCATCTTCTTCTTCTTCTTCTTCTTCTTCTCCTTCCCCTTCTCCTTATTCTTCTTCTTCTTCTTCTTCTTCCTTCTTTGTTCATTCTTATTTCTTCTTTCTTCTTTCTTCTTTCTTATTCCCACTTCCTTCCTCCTTCCTTCTTCCATCTTTCTTCTTCTTTCCTCTTGCCTTCTTCCTGTCTTCTTTCTTCTTCTTTCTTCTTTTTTTTATTCTTATTTTTCTTCTTCTTCCTCTTCTTTTTCCTCCCCTTCTTCTTTTTCTTTCTCTAATCTTTATTTGTCCTTCTTCCTTGTCCCTAATCCTTAATCCTTAATCCCTAATCATTAATCTATAATCACTAATCCATCTCTAATCTCTAACCCTTCATCTTTAATTCCATTCTAAACTCTAATCCTTAATACTTAATCCCTA
>JAIUJO010001108.1:0-401375 GCA_023846275.1 Vanilla planifolia | reverse complement strand
ACTTTAAAAATATAAAATTAAACAATTAGTTGGATAGAGTTCAATGACATTCATTTTGTCTCAATCAAACCACATTGAAATTTCTACTAAGTCCACAATTAAATTTGAATAAAAAAATTAATTCATTATTTTGATATTATTGAAATATATATTAAAGTTGAAGTAACATAAACGAAAAGAATATAATATAACATAATGAATGCAATGTATGATCACACAAGAGAAAAATTAGAGTTACATAGTGATATAATAAAATAAATTCAAAACATTTTAAGAAATGAATTATATTGTATAAGTAATTTGCAGCACAAGATACTAAGAGGATCAAGTGAAACATACATGATTTTGAAGTCATTTGCAAATGAAGATATCTTCTAAAGAGCATCGTTACAATAGAAACAAAAATATTTTCTATAAATATGTATATATATTTTTATATACGAATATTTAATTATATAGAGGTTATTGAAATGTTATTAACATCATTTGTTTAATGTTGATCATGCCTCGTTCAGAATTATAGAAAATTACAATAATAAATTAATATCTTGACATTAAGTAAACATATATTAAAACAAAACTAGGACAAATTGTGTTAGTTTGAAAAAACCAAATTAAAGAGATTTGAAGGTCACATAAAAGACATTAAGAGTTACATAATAATAGGAGTACAAATTCATAAAATTGAGATAAATTATAAGAAAAAGTTTCTTTCCTTGATTCTTCAGAGCTCAATCTTAAACTGCACTACCATAAAATGTAAAATATTTATAGAACAGAAAAAATATTTAACTCAATAGACATTATCAAGAATAATCAAATAACCTTTATTTCGTCTTGATTAGACCCCTTTGGAATTATGCAAAGTTATTAAAATAATGAAGAATAAAAATTAATAAATCATAATTTAATATTAAGAAAAAATATATTAAAATTGAAATGATAAAAATGAAAAAAATTCATGTAACTAATGAAAATAAGGGGCACATGAGAGATGATTTAAGGTTACATAATAAAAAAAGAAAATTAGACAATTTAAATTATACTAAAAAGTTTCACTACAAGACACTAAGAAGATTAAGACGGTGAGGCGTGATCAAAAATGAAATGTTTTAAATGTCATTCAAAAAAAATATAAAATAAAATATTTAAAATAATAAAAATAAATGTTCAATTAGATAGAGCACATTTAGAAAAGTAAAGCAACACTTGTTTCAACTCCATCAAACAAAAAATGAAGTTATTCTCATATTAGGTAAACTTATAATAAGGATAAAATATGGTGAACTGAAGGCAAGTAATACAACCAAATGAAATAAAAAAATGTCTCTTTTGAGTAAGATTTGCATTTCTCAAGTTATTTATGAAAAGAAATGTCTCTTAAAATGTTTCAACAATAATAAATAAAATATATGAAAATATTAAAAACTATTTAATTAGGTTGAGTACATCCAAGTTAGCCCAACAATGCTAGATTTGTACTAATAAGAATATTGTCTGAACTACTGCGAATTACTAAAGCAAATAATCATAAATAATAAAATATTATTATTTAAATATTAAGTAAATACATATTAAATATGAAATAAGATAAATTGTAGTGAATTATAGCTAAATTGAATTCATCTAAAGGCAACATAATGGAAGAATTAGTGTTTCATGGCAATATAAGAAAATTAAAAAAAAAAACTGAAAAAATTATGTAAATTATATGAGAATGTTTTATTTGAGGACACTAAAGAGGTTGAGTACAACATCCTCAATCATCAAAAAAGGTATAAATTCAAATTCCCCAGAATGCATCCCATAAGTCTTGGAAATAAAACATTTGAAAAATTAAAAATCAATAATTAAGTTTATATTATTTTTATCAAACCTTTTTCGAAATAACTGTGAATTGTTAAAGTAAATAAGTTGTGATAGTAATAAGTATTATGATAATATTAAATAGATTTGTATCAAAACTTAAAATAAAAAAATTAAAGTTTTTTAATATCACAAAATCAAAGCAGCATAAAAGCTGACACGAGAGGTGAACTTGAGTTCCATTTTAATATATGCACATAAAAGATAAAGATTTGAAGAAAAAATATAAATTAGAGAAGAAAGTAATATTTTAAAAATTGAGATATAACGTAACATTCTTAATCATCAAATCAGTTATGAATCAAAATATCATGTAACGTGCACCAAAAAATTAAATTAAAATATTTAAAATATATATATATATATAAGCATATTTAAATAGATATAACTGATCAAAATGAGTCCAGTAACTTTATTTTATGTTCATCTAACCACGTTTTGAGATACTACGAATTCTTCAAAAAATAAGAATGAATATTTTTAAATTCTTATTTTAGTATCAAGTGAAAATATATTAAATCTAAAATGAGATAAATTGAAGTAATATTGTTTAACCAAATCTAGGAAATTTTAAGGTCATGCGAGTGGATTATTGAAGTTTGATAATAATAAAACTAAATAAAAAAATGTTAAAAAATTACAGACATTGGATGAGAAAGTTTCACTCCTAGATGCAAAGAAGATTAAATGTAACATTCTTTATTATAAAAACAAGTACTAGTCAAAATGTCTCGTTAAGCCTATAAAAGCTATTAAATATAAAATATTTAAAAATATTAAAACAAAAATATAGATTAATGGACCTCATTGAGATGAGTCAACTAACTTTTATTTTGTCACTACTATACCACTTTTCGATTATGCTTAATTATTGAAATAAGTAAGTATAAATAATAACAAATTATCATCGAATATAAAAATAAAGAATTATCAAAACTAAATTGAAGTATTGTAATATAACATAATCAATGCAAATTGAAGTTTAAATAAGAGAATATTTGGAAGTACATAATAACACAAGAAATTTAATGTGAAACATCCAAAGAAAGGAGATAAATTATAATATAAAGTAAAAGCCAAAGGTATTAAGAATATTAAGTGAAATATCCTTGATCATCAAACTAGGTATAAATAAAAATGTCTAAAATAGTATAGTAAACAAATAGGAATTAAAATATTTTTAAATATAAAAATAAATTTTCAAATAGATAGAACTCGTCGAGATAATTTTGACAGTGTTTGTTTCATCTCCATCAAACCAAGTTTGAAATTACTAGAAACTACAAAAATACTTAAACAAAAAGAATAACTATCTATTGTTTTAATATTAACTAAATTTATATTAAAGTCTAATATTGTAAATTTATGGTAGGTCAAAATAAAAGTTATGTAAACATCACAAGAGGTGACAATTAGAGTTTCATAAATATATAAAAAAATCAATAAGAAAACATTTAGGTAACAAAATAAATTATGCAAGAAAGTTGTATTGTGGCATTCTATTGATATCGAGTATAGTATTCTCCTTTATAAAATTTGGTATAAAGGAAAATGCCTCATAAAATCTATTGAAACAAAAAAAAAATAAAAAATTTAAAAATATTAAAAGAAAGTTTTAATTATAATGAGCCAGTCAATATGGGCTCGACATTGTTAGGTTTGCTTCGATCATCCTTTGTTTAAATTTGCTATGAATTACTAAAAAAATAATCATAAAAAATAATAAATTAATATTTAAATATAAAGTAAATATATAATAAAGCTTAAATAATATAGATTAAAATAATATGTTATAATCAAATCAAGAATTACAAAGGTCACATTTAGAATTGGAGTTTCACTGTGATATGTAGAAGATTTAAAATTACCAAGTGATATAATAAAATCTTAGTGAAGGGTTTGATAAAATTATGTAAATTGTATGAAAAAGTAGCATTCCACGATACCAATGGCATAAAGTGTAAAGTCCTTGAACATCAAATATTTTACAAATTTAAATGCCTCAATAAAGCACACTAAAATAATAGAAGATAACGTATTTAAAATTTTAAAAATAAATATTCAATTTGTTAAAATCATTTCTTTATTCTTAGTTGAACCTCATTTTGAATTATTGTCAAAATACCAAATTAAATCAACATGAATATCAAATAAATAATTTTAATAAATTAAAAAAAGTTTTTATGTAACTATATATTAAAAAATACTAAGAAGATCCAGAGTAACATTCTTGAATGCCAAATGAGATTTGAAAAGAAATGTCGTATAAGTAAAAGAACTCTACAAAATCCAATACCTTTAAAATAAAGAACTGAATGCTTAATTGGATAGAGATTGATGAGAGGAGTCTAACCTCATTTTTTTTCCAATCAATAAGACCTCATTTAGAATTTCTACAAATGTCTAAATTAAATAAACAGAAATAAGATAAAATTATTATTTTAATATCAAATAAATATATGAAAGTTAAAATGAGATAAATTGAAGTAATAAAATACAATAAAAGCAATATGATGTAAAGGTTACATTAGTAGAGAATTGGAGTCATATATTAATATAACCAAATCAAAGTAAAATATTGAATGAAATGAGTTCAATTAAATGGAATCTTTTCATTACAAGTTTTTAAGATGCTCAAGCATTGCATACATAATTATCAAATCAAATACAAGTTAACACATCTAGTAAAGAGTGCAAAATTCTAAAAGAGAGTATTTAAACATATATAACAGAATACTTAATTATATGATGCTCATTAAGATGATAGTATTGCCATTTGTTTCATCTCAATCACACCTATATTGTAATTATTGGGATTTCAAATAATAAATAATTATATATAATAATAAATTACCACGTTAATAACAATTATATATTAGGGTTGAAATGATGCAAACTATATCAATGCAAAAATCTAAAGAAAAGCAATACAAAAGACACACAAGAAGAGATTTAAAGTCAATATTATATTAAATAATAGTGAAAACTAATAGAAATCAAGAAAATTCTTTCAATCAAACTCCTGTTGGAATAAAGGTTGATTGAGCAAAGATTAAGTGTCAACTAAAAACTATAGCAAATTAATGCAAAACCTCTTTAGAAATGAGATAAATAGAAATGCAAAGTTTAATTCTAATAGATGAGGAAGATAGAGGGTAACAACCTTAATTGTTAAATAAAGTACAAAGGAAAAAACTTCAAAGGCATGCCAAAATAATAGGAAATAAGATATTTAAAATTTTAAAACAAAATATTCAATTAAATAGAGCTTATTGACACAAGTCTAATAACAATTGTTCCATCATCATTAAAGCTCATTAAAAATATTGTAAATTACAAAAATTGTTAAACATAAATAAAATAAACTTTATGTTTCATCTAATGTAAAATTTATAATAAATCTATGGTGTGATAAATTAAAGAAAAAAAGTATAACCAAATAAAAATAGTGTTAAGGTCATAAAAACTACAAATTATAGTTTCAAAATAATGTAAGAATATCAAGGAGAAAAAATTTGAAGAAACTAGATTAATTGTACTAGATAAGTGCATTGCATGATAACAAGGAGATGGAGTGCAACATTACAATTTTTCAAATTATGTATGAAACAAAATATCTTGTAAAACATTTAAAAAAATAAGAAAATAAAATATTTTAAATTATAATAATGTTTTAATTAATTTTACATGTCTAGATTAGTCCATTAACATTAGATTTGAGTGTTGAAATCCCTTTTCATATTACTAAAATTACTAACAAAAAAATCTTAATTAAAAAAATAATTTAAATTTTAAATAAATATATAGTAAAGTTGAGATAAGATAATTGAAAAAATATATTGTAACCAAATAAATTGTATGAGAACAATTATAGTGTCTTCATGGAACCAAATTGAAGCAAAAGATTTGAAAAAATGAAATAAATTATACAAGAAAGTTTCATTTCAAAATACAAAGGAAATCCAACATGAACAAAGTACAATTTAAAGCATACTATAAAGCATGCCATAAACCTAGGAAATAATATATTTGAAAATTTGAAAAAGAATATTTAACTCAAAACAGCTCATTGAGATGAGTCTAATGTTGTTTATTTTTTCTTGATAAAAACTTTTTCTAAAATACTATGAATTATTAAAGTAAAATAGAATAAATAATAATAAAGTATTATGTCAATATTTAATTGAACTATATTAAAATTTAAATAAGATAAATTATAAAAGCTGAATATAACAAAAAAAAGTAAGTAAATGTCACACAAGACATTAATTAGAATTTCATTACAATATATTCAAATAAAATAAAAAGATTTCATGAAATGTGATCAATTGTACGAGAAAGCAATAACGTAATATACAAACGAGGTCAAGCGTAACTTCCCCAATAATAAAATGAAGTAGGAATCAAAATAATTTATAAATCATACCAAAAATTAGAAAAGAATAATTTTTGAAAATATATATAAAAAATTCATATTTAATTGGAAAGAGTTCATTGAAATGGCCATAAAACAATTATATTTGATATCTATTACACCAAATTCAAAATTATAGCAAATTATTTAAGTAAATAAACATAAATAATAAAAATTTATTATTCTATTATCTAGTAAAAGTATATTTATCCTAAAATAAGATAAATTAAAGTAATATAATACAATCAAATCAAAGTGATGTAAAGTTCCTATAAGATAAAATAACAAAAAAGTCTTCATTCTAAGATAGTAAGGCCAATGTGTGTAACATGGTCTACTATGAAATATATAGAAATAATTAAGCATGTCAAGGACTGAAAAAATTTAATATTTAAAAATATTGATAAGGTTAATTTAATATATGTTATTGAGAAAATTCTAATGACGATTATTTCATCGTTATTACCCCTTTATTTGAGTTATGTTCAATTATTAACGTAATAAGAATGAGTTGTCTTTAATGATCATTTAAATATTAAGTAAAGATATATTTAAACTAAATAAGATAAACTGAAGTAATGTTTTATAATAAAATCAAAGAAAATTATAGGTTACGTAGAAAAACATTTAGAGTTACATAAAAATATATGCAATTTAATACAAAACATTTTAAAAATAAGACAAATTGTATAGTAAAATAGCATTACAAGATACAAAAAATATTGACCGTACAATTCTTCAACACGAAATAAGTACAAATAAAAGTGTCTTGCAAATGCATGCTTAAATAATATGAATGAAATTACATAAAAATATAAAAAACATTCAATTGGAAAGAGCTCATTGAGACAAATCCAACTAGATTTGTTTTAACTACATCAAGTCTCGATAAAAATTACAATGAAATACGAAAATAATTAAACATAAATAATAATAAATAATTTTTCTCATACTAAGTAAATTTAAAATAAATCTCAAACATAAATATTTGTACATAGGTAAAACAAATAAACAAAACTAATGTAAATGTCACATGATGTGAGAATTAGAGTTTAATAGTAATATAAGAAAATAAAATAGAAAAAGTTAAAAAATAAGATAAAATATATAAGAAAGTTTCATTCAAAAATACTAAGGAGGTCAATATAACGTTCTTATTTGTCAAATTCGGTATGAAATAAATAAGTAAAGCCGAAAAAAATCTTAGAAAAAAATATTTAAAAAAAATAAAAATATATTTAAATTTGTTTGAATGTGTCAAATTGTCTCTAATGAAGTAAGACTTGCATCAATCAGAACTCATTTTGAATTACTACAAGTTATTTAAAAAATTAATCATAAATTATAACAAATTATTGTTAAATGACTGAGTAATTGAGCAACAAATAAAAAATAAAATAAATTGAAATAGTGTATTATAATCAAATGGAACTCATGTAAAGCTCAATAGAGAAGAGAAACAGAGTTTCTTGGTAATATAAGTAAATAAAAAACATTTAAAAAAAGAGATAAATTGTATGAGAAATCTTTAATTCATGATTTTATAGAGATCAAATGTAACTTTCTTGATTATGAAAACTTGTATGAATTTAAATATCTTATAAAACATATTATAAAGCAAGGAAATGTAATATTTAAAATTTTAAACTGAATATTTTAATTTATAGTGATAGTGAAGATGAGAAAAAAATGTTGTATTCATCTTGAGTAGACCTTATTCGAAGGATAGTTTAATTATTTTTTTAATATAAAGTAAATAATAACAAATTTTTACTTTAATATAAAGTAAAACTATAATACAACTTGAATATGAAAAGTTAAAGCTTTGTAATATAACAAAATCAAACAAGTGTATAGGTCACATGAGGTGCGAAGTAGACTTCTATAGCAATATATCCAAGTAAAAATAAAAAATTTGAAGAAATGAAATAAATAGTGTAGGAAAGCTACAATCCGTTATACTTAGGAGATCAAGAGTAACATACCTGATTGTTAATCAAGTATGAATCAAAATATCTCAAAAATTATGATAAATCCAAGGAAAATAAAAAATTTAAAAACATAAAAACAAATATTTAATTTAATAGACCTCGTCGAGTCTCATCCTACTAGCTTTGGTTGCTCTCAATCATAGCTCTTTTTGAATTTACTCATACTTACAAGATTAAATAAGTAAAAAAATAATGAACTATTTTTTGTAATATATGTATATATACATGTGTTTGTATATATATATATATATATATATATATATATATTTATGGTTGAATGATATAAGTTGTAGTAGTGTAATACTATGAAAACAAAGGTCTGAAATGCTTAGGGGTTTAGTACAAACAAATTATTATGTGACACTTCAATAAATGAAATAAATAGTATGAGAAAGTTTCCTAAAGATAATTGTTTTGTGAGGATATATTATCTAAAGCCAATACTCATCCTTTTTCTCACTATCTTAATTATAAATGTTCAAGAGGTAATCCTTTAGAATTTAATGATTAATGCTTTGTTTCTCTACAAAATGACATAACCTAATAAGGAAATCCCAAAATAATAGGCCATTTGATACAATCAAATAGATTGCCACATCAAGACCATATTTTTTTTTCATTAATATTTGAATGAAAAATAAATCCTCCATTTTATTTTGATTTAATATTCCAAGTTACTAACAGGAATGACTATGACATCACTAATCCTCAAGCTGGTTATGAACCAAAAAATCTAATAAGGCATGTTAAACACTACAAAATAAATTTTTTAAACATATAAAAAGTTAATATTTATTAGGATAGTTCTCGTGCAAATAAGTCCAATGATTTTTGTTTTCTCTTGATCAAAGCTCCTTTAGAATTACTACAATTTATAAAAGTAAATAGGCGGAAATAGTAATAAACATTTATTATTGACATTAGGTGAATATAATGTTTTCCAAATCAAAGTAACGAAAATGCCATACCTAAAGAGATATAATGTTACATAATGATAGAACCAATCCAAAGAAAAACTTTGAAGAAGCAAGAAAAACTTTAAATGAAAGTCAAATTGCAAGAAACTAAAAAGTTTCAATGTAATATCCATGATAATCAAACAACAAACCAATTAAAATTTATCATAAGGCATGCAAAAATTCCGAAGAATAAAGATTTTTATAAATGAGTCCAATGACATTTGTCTCTACTTCATCAAACCTTCTTCAAAATTACAAAAAATTATTAAAATAATTAACAATAAATAACAAATTTTTATTTTTCATATTAAATAAATTTATAATGAAACTACAATAATATAAATTTAAGCAAAGTAATATAACAAATCAAAATCAATGTAAAGTTCATGCATTAGAACAATTAGAGTTTAAAAGGGATATTAGCCAAAGAAAAAATATTGAGACAGTTAGATACATTTCGTGGTCAAGGTGCATTCCAAGATACAATGGAGAACAAGTATAATATTACCAATTACCAAATCAGATCCAAAAAAAATGTTCCATAAGACATACATAAACCCTTTGAAATAAAATATTTTAAAAAATTTAAAATAGATATTTAATTATGTAGAACTTGTTGAAATGAGTAAAAAACAATATGCTTCATTTTAATCGAACATTATTTATAATTACTATGAATGGCTATTATTAAAAAAACATAAATAATAATAAATTATCATTTTAACATCTGGTACATATATATTAAAATTGAGATAAGATAAATTAAAGAAATATTATTCAACAAATCAAACTATTGAAAAGGCCACATTGTAGGAGAATTGTAGTCTTCTAGTAATACTTCCAAACTATACTAGAAGGCTTAAAGAAATTAGATAAATTATATGGGAAAGCAACATTCAAAGATACTAAAGAGATTAAGCTCAACCTCCTCGATCAACATGTAATGGGTGATCAAAATCTTCTTAAAATGTGTGAAAATATTTGAAGTAGATATAGAAGTATTATTATATTTGATAGAGCTCATCAATAAAAGTCCCAAAACATTTGTTCCACATGCATTGAAGCACAATTAAAATTGCTTTGAGTTACATAATCAAATAAGAATAAAAATTAATAATTTAATATTCAAATATTATGTTAACATATATTGAATCTTAAATTGAGATAAATTGAAACAATGTGATCAAACCAAAACAAAGCAATGCCAAAAACACACAAGAAGAGAATGTGAATTGCTTGATAATATAACAAAATGAGAGCAAAACTTTTTAATAAATGAGAGTAGTTAAACTAGAAATTTTTTTGCAAGATACTAAAACAATTTAGTGTAACACCAAATATTGCAAAATACGATACGGAAAAATATCTCATTAAATGCACCAAACAATAGAATATAAAATATATTAGTATATTTAAAAAATATTTTAATTTTATAGAGTACAAGTCAAACTATGTTCGTTATATCTCCATTGTGCCTTTTCTATTATTAGTATGAATTACTTCAATAAATAAGCATAATTAACAAAACACTATTTTTTTAATATTATCTAAATATGTAAGTTAAAGGTTGCATTAGAAAAGTTATAATTATACAATATTAAAAAAATAAATGCAATTTAAGTGGCTATAAAAAAGAAGATTTGGAGTCACATTGTAACATAACAAAAAAAATGAAATATTTTAAAAATAAAATAAATTGTGATAAAATTAAAAAGTCTAGGATTCTAAAAAGATCAAAGTAACTTCATCGATCGACAAATTTTGTAACAATTGTAATGACTCATAATGCGTGGAATAACATCAGGAAATAAAATATCTAAAAATATAGAATGATTATTTATATTGATGAAGCATATTAAGATGAGTCACAATGTGCTTTTTTTATATCAATCATACCTTGCTTGGAATTACTACAAATTACCAAGGTAAATAATCATAAGTAATAAAAAATTATTATTTTAACATTATTGTAATATAAATCAAACCTAAAATGAGATAAATGAAAGAAATAAAGTATATCCAAATCATAGATATGTAAAGGTCACATGAGAAAACATTTAAAGTTAAATAATAATATAAATAAATAAAAAAAAAGTAGAATGAAATGAAGTAAATTGTACTTGAAAATTACATCAAAAGTACTATGGAGATCAAGTGTAACACATTTACTCATGGAATTCAATACAATTTGATATCTCCCATAAAGTATGTCAAACTTCCTAAAACAAGGTATTTTAAAATATAATAATGAGTATTTAAATGTTTAGAGCTATTAAAGAAAAATGCAATGAACTTTATTTCTTCTTGATCAGGCTTGCTTTGCAATTACTAATAAATATCATAAAAAATAACTAAACAAAATAACCAACAATTTTTTTAAATTAAGTAAATATATGATGAACATAAATAAAATAAATCAAAGCAATTTAACATTACCAAATAAAAGTGATATATAATTCACATGGGAGGAGAATAAGAGTTTCATAATAATATAAGCAAATCAAAGATTTGAAAAAATTAGAAATAGTACAAGAATGTTACAATCCACGATACTAACTATATTCAGTGTAACATCCTAGATAATGAAGTCAGAAAAAAATTAAAATATCGCTTGAACTACACTCGAGCCCTTGAAACTAAATTATTTATAATTATAAAAATGAATATTTAACAAGCTAAAGCTCATTGAAACAAATCAAACGATGCTGAATATTGATTAAATATTACTTAAATGTAAAAATGAGATAAATTAAAGCAAATTAGTAAATCAAAAGTAGAGCAATGAAAAGGTACATGATAGGAAAATAAGAGTTTAATTGAAATATAACAAAATAAAAGCAAAATATTTTTAGAAATGAGGTAAGCTATATGGGTAAATTGCATTCATGACACTAATGAGAATTAGTGTGATATCCATGATCATGAAAACTAATACAAATTAAATGTCACGTAAAGTACGCAAAAACGATAAAAAATATAAAATAAGTCTTTAAATGGATATAGCTCATTGATATGAGTCCAACAATGTTACATTTCAATTAAATGTTAATTTGATTTTCTATTAATTACAAAAGAAAATAAGCATAAAAAATAAACAAAGATTTATTTTAATGTAAATATTTATTAATGATAGATTGCGACAAATTGAATCAATGTAAAATAACTAAACCAATGTAATATAAGTGATACTCTACGAAATTTGAAAAAAATCATTGCAATATAAACAAATCCAAGAAAAGATTTTGAAGAAATGATATAAATTATACAAAGAAGTAGCATTTTATGATACAAATGAAATCAAGTAGAACAATCACCATCATTAATGAGGAAAAATCTAAATTTCTCTTAAAGCATGCCAAAATCATAGAAAATTAAATATTTAAGAGTGGATAAAGACATTTAATTGGATAGAGCTAATTTAGAAGAGTCCAACCAAGTTTGTTTCTTCTTGATTGAACTTTGTTTGGAATTTTTATTATTTCAAATAGTGAATAAGTATAATTAATAAAACATTATCATTTTAAATTTAAAAATATATATTTAAAATAGAATATATGAAAATTATACCTATATAACATAGGAAAATTAAACAAATATAGTTGGCAAACATGAATAAATTTATAGTTACGTAGTAACATAAAAAATAAATGCAAAGTATTTGAAGAAATGACCCAAATTGTGTGAGAAAGATTGATTACAAAACACATAGGAGATCAACTATAGTATCCTTGATCATTGAATTAGGTACAACTTCAAATGACTCAAAAATAAGAGCTTATGTAGAAGAATCAATAGAGAGCTTACCACCCCTTGAATTACTATGTATTACGAAATTAAACAATAAAAATAATAAAAAAATATTATTATAATCTTATGTAGATATTATTCTAATGGAAATTAGATAAATTTAAGAAATGCAATCTAAAACAAATTGAATGTGATGTAAATATCACAATAAGGGAGATTTAGAGTTACATCATAAAATAACCAAATTAAGAAAAATGTTAAAAAAAATTAAATTGCACCAAAAAGTTGAATTCTAATATATAAAAAAGATCAAGTGTAACATCCTTCATCATCAAATCAAAGAAAATTTGAAAATTTACATCTACATAAAAGCACATTAAAAATTATTTAAAATTATCAAAGTAAATTAGAAAAAATAGTCATAAATTATTATTTTAATATTAACAAAATATTTATTAAACTTGAAATAATGCTAATTGAAGAAATGTAATATTATTAAATCAAAGTGATGTAAATGTCATAGGACTTGAGGTTTAGAGTCACATAGCAGTATAACTAAATCAAAAAATACAAATTGAAAAAATACAATAAATTATGCCAAAAAACTTGTAATCTAAGACACAAAAGAGCTCAATTGTAACATCCTTAATCATGAAATTTGGCATGACCTAGATTCCTTTTACATTATGTAAACATCCAAGAAAATATAATGTTGAAAATTTTGAAAATGATGATTGAATGGGATAGAGCCTATCGAGGTGTGTCTTACAACTATTATTTCATCTAAATTTGACATTCTTTGAAATCACTATAAGCTACTAAAGTAAAAAAAAGATAATAAATTAGTTTTTCAATATTAAGAACTTATCTATTGACACTAAAAAAATTGATGCACTGTAACAAAGAAAAATCGAGGAAAGGCAAACATCACATGAGAGAAGAATTAGAGTTCATGGTGATATATCCAAGGCAAAAATTATAAGAAACAAAATAAATTTTACTCAAATGGTACCTTCCAAATTATTGAGAAGATTTGGTGTGATATCTTTGGTAATAAAATAAGGTAGACTTTAAAATACCTCATAAAATAAGCCAAAACCTAACAAAATAATATATTTAAAAACATAAAAATGAAACTATAATAGGCTAAAGCTCATCAAGATTTGTCCAATAATGTTTGTTTTACATGATGGAACATTGGTAAGAATTTTTTCAATATTAAATAAATATACATTAAAGCAAAAAAGATAAATTAAAGTAATGTAGTATAATAAAATTAAAGCAATGTAAAAATCATCGGATAGGAGACTTGGAGTAACATAAAAAAAAGTCAAAATAAAATCAAAATATTTAATGAAATGAGTTAAAGTTTACAAGAAAGTAACATTCTAAGATATGAAGGATATCTTATGTAACATCATTTGTTAACTTAGGTACAAACAAAAATCAATTGTAAAATACATGCAAAATGATATAAAGAAAATATTTAAAAATTCAAAATGAATATTTAATTTAATGTATTTGGTTAAGACAAATCTAAAGACATCCGTTTGGTTTTAAATGGACCTTACATAGATTTATTATGGATTTACAAGTTAAATAATAATAAATAAAAAGAAATTATTATGTTGATATTTAGTAAATATATATCACATTGAAATTTCTTAAATAAAGTGATGCAACATAGTTACATCAAGTCAATGATATGATCAAGAGAAAGAAGAATTATATTTACACAGTAATATAAGGTAATGAAACCGCAAAATTTTTTGTTATGAGATGAATTGTATTGGAAACTTCTATCAAGATGCAAAAGAGATGAAGTGTAACAACCTCTATTATCAAATTAATTATAAATAAAAAATATAATAAAACTTATGAAAATCTTACGAAATAAAATATAAAATTATAATAAGTGAATATTAATTTTGATAAATCTTATCATGATGTGTCATGTGACATTTGTTTCCTCATGAATTGACCTTGTTTTAAATTATTATGAATTGCAAAAGTAAATAATAAAAAATAAAAAATAATTATTACTTTATTATCAATTAAATATATATTAAAGTTGAAATAAGAAATTAAAGAAATGTAATATAATAAAAACTTAGTTTTGTAAAGATCATATGATAGAAGAGTGAGAGTTCCAATGAAATATAGTGAAATAGAAGGAAAACAATTTTAAAAAATAAGATAGATTGTATAACAATGTTACATTTTGAGATAATAAGTAAATCAAGTACAACATCTTTGATCATCAATGAGAGTATGAATGAAAATGACTTTTAAAGTGTACTAATACCAAAGAAAATAAAATATTTTAAAAAAAATAAAAAAAATGTTATTTAATTTCCAGAGCTCAACAAAATGAATTACCATGGTAACTAAGCTGAAATAATCATCAATTATTATTTTAATATAAAGTGCATGCATATTAAAAAAAGAATGATATATATGTATATATATATTGTAATAATGCATTATGTGTAAATTATAGTGATGCAATCGACAAGTGAGAGTTGATTTAGAGTTACACCGCAATATAACCAAATCTAAGCAAAAATTTTGAAGAAAGGATCTGAATTATTTCAAAAAGTTAAATTCTAAGACATTAAGTAGGTCTACTTTAACACTCTCGAATGCAAAATCACGTAAAAAATTAAAATATCTCACAAAAGGTGCAAGAACTACAAAAAATTAATAAAAGATGATAAAAAAATTATATTTAAGAAATTCTACATCTTCTTCGACTTCTTTCACTTCTTTTCCACCTCCTTCTTCTTCTACTTCTACTTCTTTTCCTCTATTTCTTCCTCCTCTTCTTCTTCTTCTTCATCCTCTTCTTCTTCTTCTACCTCAAAATCAGGTTGTTCATCTTCTTCCTCTCCTTTTTAATCTTCATCTTCCTCTACTTCTTCTTCTTGGTGATTCCAATGCTATTTGTTTCATCTAGACTACAGTTGATTTGGAAATATTATGAATTTAAAAAGTAAATAAACAAAAAAAAAATTATTTTAATGTCAAATATATATTTATGCTAAAACTAAATTGAGGCAAATTGAAGCAATCTAATATTACCAAGTCAAAGCAATGTAATATTCACAATTGGTGACAACTAGATTCACAAAATAATATATTCGAAACAAATTTAAAACATTGACAAAATAAGATAAATTACATGAGAAACTTGTATTAAAAAGTGCTAAGGCGATCGACTGTGACATCTTTAAAATCAAGTACAAATAAAAAACACTCATTATGACCTTGTTTAGAATTACTATTAATTGGTAAAGTAAATAACCATAAAAGAATAAAGTTGTTATTTTTTAACACTAAGTAAACATATACAAAAGCTAAAATAAGACAATTTTAAAAAAATATTATATAACCAAACCAGTGACATGTATGAATTACATGACATGTGATAACACATAACGTACTAACATAGTCAAATAAACAAGAAATATTTTTAAAAATTATATAAATGCATAATGGAGCATCCTTCCAAGATACTAAGAATGAGTGTAGTCTTCTGAATCAACAATTCAAATATGAATGGAAATATCTAATAACCAAGGCCAAAATCTTAACAAATAAAACATTTAAAACTTTTGAAAAAAGGTCATTTAATTACGTAGTTCTCCTCAAGATGAATCTAATTATGTTTGTTTCATCTAGATTGAACAAAGTATTGAATTACTATGAATAATAAAATTTAAAAAGCATAAAAAATAAAATATTTCTTAATATTAAGTAAATATATATTGAAGGTAAAAATTTCTTGAATTAAAATACCATAACATTATTAAATCCAAGCAATGTTAATGTCATATGAGCATAAATCTAGAGTGATTGAGTAATATAACCAAATCAAAGAGAAATACTTGAGCAAATCAAATAAATAATATTAGAAAGTTGCATTCAATGATACTAAAGAGATTTATAAAAACATCCTCAACCATGATATCAAGTATGAATCAAAATGTCACTTGAAGTGTGCTAAAACATTAAAAAAATTAAATATTTAAAAATTTAAAAAAGAATATTTATCTGGATGAAGTTTGTTGAGATAACTGCAACTGTATTTCATTCCACCTATTGGAATGTTTATTGCTGTTTTAGGGAATTACTAAATAAAATAAACATAAACAATTTCAAGTTATAAGTTTTTATTAAATAAAATATATTAAAGATGAATAGATAAATTGAAGAAATTAAATATAAGAAAATCAAAGCTATGTATAAGTCACCTGAGAGGAGATTTAATGTTACACAGTAATATAACAAAATGAAGGCAAAAACTTTTCAATAAATGAGATAAATTGTAAGTGTAATTTTCATTCCAAGTAGAATGATTGTTGAGTGTAACATCATTGATCATAATATCTGACATGAATAAGAAAATATCTCTTAATGAGTGTTAAAAGCCTAAAAGTAAACATTTATGAAAATATATAATTTAATATCCAATTAGATAGAGCTCATTTAGATAAGTAGAATGAGGTCTAATTTAATCTCAATCAAAACTCATTTAGAATTACTTCTAATTACTAAAGTAGATATGTATAAGTTATTAATTTTTCATTATTATTAAATAAATATATTTTAAATACAAAATGATAGAACATGAAAACATGCAATATCACAAAATAAATGTGATGTAATGGTGCATCCATGGAGATTTAGAGTTACATAGTAACATAAAAAAATAAAAGAAAAATATTTGAAAAATTGAGATAAATTGTATCAGAAATTTGCATTCTAGGAAACAAATGAGGTCAAGTTTAACATTTTTTTATCACCAAATTATGCTTTTATAAATCTATCTTGTGAAGTACGTAAAAACAAAAAATTAAAAATATTTGATATTATAAAAATTAAAATTATTGGACAAAGCACATATGATAAGTCGAATGTCATTTGTTTCTTATCGATTGAAGCATGTTTAGAATTAATGAGATTAAAATGAGTGTTTCATTATAAAATAACAAAGTGGGGGTAAACATTTTGAAAAAGTCAGTTATTTTTTTAAAAAATTTGCGTTCAAAGGTAATAAGGTTATTTAGTGTATTATGCAAAATTGTCAAATCTAGTACAAATCAAAATACCTCATAAAGGTAATTGAAATACATCATAAAGTATGGTAAACACTAAACATTATTTTAAAATGTACAAGTTAAAGTTCAATTGGATTGAGCACATCGAGATGAGTCCAATGATATCTTTCTTACCCTTGAGATATTGTTTGGAATTTTTATGACTTAGCAAAAACATAAGAATAAATATCAATATGTTGTTATATTAAAATTAAATAAATAATGATTAGGATTATTTGAGAAAAATTTTTGTAATATAATATGTAAAATTCAAAGAGGTGTAGTGGTCACATGACATGATTTAAAGTTATATAATAATATAATCTAATAAAAAAATGAGAAAATGAGATAAATAATAAGCGATAGTTATATTTCAAGATTTTATAGAGATCAACTGTGACATTCTATACTGTTAAATTAACAAAATAAATATCTTGTAAAACATATCCAAACATTAGAAAAAATATTTCAAAATATATAAAAATTAATATTTAATTAGATAAAGCAGATTCAATTGTGTCTAGTAACTTTTCTTCATCTTCATAAAAAATTACTTTTAATTACTATAAATTAACAAAGTAGATTAGCATAAATAATATAACATAATAATTTTTTAAAAAATTAAATGTATAATAAAGCTAAAATGAGATAAATTGAAGCATTGTAATATAACAAAATTTAAACAAAAAATTCAAAGAAATTAAGGAAATGTTATAACAATTTTGTAATTAATGATTTAACAAAGATTGAGTATAACATTCCATATTACTAATGTAGGTATGAATCTAAATGCCACTTAAGGCACATGATGGATATATATTAGTATAAAAAAATTTCAATTTAATAGAGCTTCTCGAGAAGAATATCATGAAATTTGTTTCATCTTAATTAGAGATTTTTTAAAGCTGTTATGAATTAGAATTTTAAATATGGACAAATAAAAATATATTATTTCTTCAACATTAAGTAATTATCTGTAAATGTTGAAATGAGATAGATGATAACAATGTCATATAACCAAGTCAATGTGATATAATGGTCACAATAGAGGAGATTTTTAGTTACACAATAATATTAAAAAATAAAAGAAAAACCATGAAGTTATAAGCTAAACTGTATGGCTAAACTCCATTATGAGATTCTATGGTGATTGAGCATAACCTTCAAAAATTTCAAATTAGCTATTAATTAAAATACCGAGTAAAGCATGTAAAAACCCTAACAATTTCAATATTTAAAAAATATAATATATAGCATTTATTGATAAAGAGCTCATCAAGAAAAGCTTCACGCTTTTTTTGGCACCATCAAACCTCTTTTAGAATTACCATGAATTATGAAACTAAATATATATGTATAGTGTTAAAATGTTTTTAAAATAGTGAATAAATATATTTTATTACTTAGATTAGGTAACTTAAAGAAATGTAACAAAATATAATCAAATCATTTTAATGGTCACACGAGAGGAGAGTTAAAATTTTATAATAGCATAACTTATTGTAAGTTAAAAAATTTAGAGAAATATGATAAATTACATTTGGAGATTGCATTCATAAATACTAAGAAGATGGAGAACATCATTACTGATTGTTAAATCTTCAACTAGAAAAAATGTGTCATAATACATGAAAAAAATGGAAATAAAATATTTAAAAAATTAGAATATATATTTAATTGGATAAACCTCATCGCTATGATTCTAACAGGATTTCTTTCACCTTAACTACAACTTGTTTGTAGTAACCCCATATTAATAAAGAAATTTTCTATAAAGAATGATTAATTTAATTTAAAAAATATGTAAACATATATTAAAGCTAGGATAAGATAAATTAGAACAACACAATATAGTAAAATAAAAAACATGTAAAGTTCACATGAGATCAACTATAATAGCCTTGATCATCAAATGAAATAAAAGTAAAATACCTCATAAAGGGTACTTAATCCCTAAAAAGTAAAATATTGAAAATATAAAATGAAATATTTAATTTTATATAGCTTGTTGATATGACTACAATACATTTTCCTTTTTTTGAATTGACATTCCTTTGAATAATAATAAATTATCAAATTAAATAATATTTTAATTTTAGTTAATTATATATTAAATTAAAAATGGGATATATTGAAGAAGTTTAATATAATAAAATCAAAGACAGATGGAGATGACATATAATGACATTTAGAGTTACGTAGTAAAAATAAATTTGTATATTTAAATTGATAGAAAAAATAATTTTATTTAAGCTTTAGAATTGCACTATAACAATGCCAAATAAAAAAAACTCATAGAAAATGAGATAAATTGTATGTCAAAGTTTCATTCCAAGATACTATTGAGATCAGTTGTAACATTACCAATCAACAAATTAGATACGAGTTGAAATTTTTGATAAACCTTACAAAAATCAAAGAAGATAAAATATTTTGAAACACTAAAGATAAATATTTAATTTGATAAAAATATTTCAAAGCATTTATTTCTTTTTTGTTAGACATTGTTTGGAATTATTACATATTACAAAATTAAATGAGAATAAATAATAACAAATTATTGTTAATATTTAAGATGTACATATTAAAACTAAAATGAGGTAAATTGAATCAGTATAATAAACACAAACTAATGCATTGCTACTGTGACATCAGAGTATATTTATAGTTTCTTAGTAACATAACAAAATTATAGAAATGAGACAAATTCTATGGGATTGTTTAATCGAAGATGTTATTGAGGTTAAATGTAACAACCTCAATAATCAAATAAGTTATGAATCAAAATGTTTAACAAAACATGCCAAAAACCTATAAAATAAAATAGTTAAATATATAAATATAAAATTTAATTTAATAAGGCTCATTGAGTGGAGTTACATAATAATATAAAAAGTGATTCAGAGCAACATAATAATATAACAAAATCAAAGTAAAAAGGACACATTCTTGAGCAAATGGTGTATAATTACATATTAACATATTTAAATTTACAAAGCAGCATAACCAAATAAAAGTGAAAATTTTGAAGAAATGACAAATTATATAGGAAAGTTTCCTTCAAATATACTATGTAGATCGATGGTAGTCACCTTGATTCTCATATTAGTTATTAATTGAAATATCTTGTAAAGTACCCCAAAATTGTGGAAAGGAATGTTCAAAGAAAAATAATGAATATTTTATTGGAAAGAGGTTATCGAAACAAGTGCAATGCACTTAGTTTCATCGTAATCGATTCTCAATTACACCTCGATTGATGTAAGATATTGAAGTCTTAAAAATGTGAGAGAAACACAAGTGGAGAATTAGATTTTCATAGTGATGTGAATAAGAGCAAAAAAGTTTAAAAAGTTTGATTAATTTTTTTAAAAATGTTGCATTCCAAGAAACGATGGTGATTGAGTGTGACAACTTATAACATCAAATTATGTATAAATTGAATATCTTACATCTCATAAGGTGTGCAAAAATCTAAAAAAATAAAACATTTAAAGAAAAAATAAATATGAGTATTTTATTATATATAACTTAGAGATGAGTCTAATGATGCCATTTTCATATGAATCAGACATCGATTAGAATAACTATTAATTGTTCATCTAAATTGTCATAGATAATAATAAATTACTATTTTAATGTCAAAAAATATATATATTAAATGTAAAATGAGATAAATTAAAGTAACATAACATAAACAATTCAAAGTATGTAAATATCACATGAAAAGAGAATTAGAGTTTTAAATTAATAAAATCAACAAATTTGAAAATTGAGGTATATTATACATAAAGATTATATTCAATGATTCTAAAAAGATTGAGTAAAGATTTTCCAGATCATAAATAAACATCAAAATGTCACATTAGGGTGTCATGAACCTAAAAAATGAAATATTTAAAAAAACAAATAAGAATAAATAAAAAAACATAAATAGTAATACATAATTATAAAAATTAATATTTAAATTAAAATAGACCATAGAAATATCCAATGACATTTGCTTTCTCTCATTGAGAACACATTTAAAAATATTTTCAATTGAAAAATAAAATAAGTATAAGTAGTTATAAATTAATATTCTAATATTAAGTAAATATATACTATTGTTTAAAAGAGAAAAATAAATGCAATGTAAGAAACCAAATCATAGCAATGCAAAGGCCACACAATAGGAGATTTTTAGTTTGATTATAAAATAACTAAATTAAAAAGAATGGCTTGAAGAAGTCAAATAAATTATATAGGAAAGTTTTTTAAAGTTCCAAAGGAGATCAAGTGTAACATCCATGATCATAAAATAATGCACAAATTAAAATATCTTATAAGGGTTATCAATGCACTACAAAAGAATATATTTTAAAAAATATAAATGAATAAGTAGTTGGATAGAGCATTAGAACTCATTTCATCTCTATCAAATGTCTTCTTAACTACGATAAATTAGCAAATTAAATAAGAAGAAATAATGATAAATTATTATTTTGATATAAAGTAACTATATATTAGTGCAAAATGAGATATATTAAAGAAACGTAGTCAAACGATCTGATGGCAATCTATGGATACACAAGAGGATATTTTGACTTACTAACATAATCAAATCATAGTGAAAATTTTTAAAAAAGATAAGTTTTATTGTAAAGTTCAATACTATAAGGCGATTCATTGTAAAATCCCCGATCATCACATCCGCTACAAATTAAAATACACTGCAAATCTTACCAATACTTTCAAAATAAATCATTTTAAAAATAAAAATGAGTGTTTAAATAAAAAGAGAACATTGAGATTAGTCCTTTGACTTATTTCGTCAACTTCATTAGGAATTATAGTAATATTGAAGAATAAATATCAATTAATAATAATAAATTATTACTTAATATTATTTTAGTACATCTTAAAGCTAGAATGTCATAAACTAAACTAATGTAATATAATAGAATCTTTGTGTAGGAAAGAAAAACCAAAGTGACGGAACAGTTTGAGAAATGTGACAAAATTATAACAAAAAGTTGCATTCTAATATATAAAGAATATACAAGTAAAACCCTCAACTATTAAATTAGGTATGAATTAAAATATATCATAAATAATTATAAAACCTAAAAAAGTATTTAAAAACATAAAATTAAATATTTAACTGCTTAGAGCCTATCAAGATGACGATAATGATGTTTCCTTAAGGTCGAAAGAACCTCATCTTGAATTAGAATTAATTACTAGATTAAATAAGAAAAAATTCATTATTACTTACTAATTTATAATTAATTAAACAAATATTAAAGTTGAAATAAGATAAATTAAAACTAGTTAAATTAATCAAGTTCGTGATATAAACATCATATAATAGGTTATTTAGGTTAGGATAGCAATATAACTAAATCAGTTTGAAAAATTCATAAAAACAAAGCAAATGGTGCCGGATAGTTGCATTCTCTTACAAAATCTGCTAACACCAAGGAAATTATTTTTTTTCAAAAAGTATAAACTAAAATTATACTAGATATGGCTCATTGGAATGAGTTCAAAGATGTTTGGTTTGTCACAATTAGATCTCATTTTGAATTTTGTTGAATTAACAAACAAATGAGCATAAATAGAAAGTATTAATTGAATATTAAGTATTTATATTTTCAAGGTTAAATGAGACAATTTAAGTAATATAATCTAAATAAATCAAGGCAATGCAAAGGTTATATAGTAGGAGATTGAGTTACATAGTAATATAAAAAATCCAAGCAAACATTTTGAAAAATGAGAAAAATTGCATGAGAAATTATTGTTGTAGATACCATAGAGAAAGTGTGTAACACCAAAAATCATTTGATTACCTATGAATCTCAAAGTTTTCTAAATTCTATAACCGTTGAAAATAAATAATTAAAATATATTGAAATTAATATTTAATTTGTTAGGATTTATTAAGTTGAATAAAACGATGTTCGGTTCGTCTCAATCAAACTTGTTTTTAGTTACATTAGTTTATCATTAATAGACATATACTATATTAAATTATTACTTTAATATTAAAAAAATATATTTTAAATCATAAGTAAAATAAATTTATGTAATGAAATCTATTAAAAATAAAATGACATAGTGTTCAGATGAAGAAAATTAGAATTACATAAAAATATAATAAATTCAAATTAAAAAATTTCGAAAAAATAATATAAATTAAAGATAAAGGTGTTCTCTAAGATTTTAAGGGATTTGGGTTCAATATCATCAATCATCAAATTAATTAAATTTTAAAATGTCTCAAACATTAGACAAAAAATATAGAAAATATTTAGAAATATGGAAACAATTATTTATTTTTATAGAGCCTCTTATGATAAGTGCAACAACATTTGTTTGATTTCAGTATAAAAGGATTGGAATTACTGTGAATTATCATATAAAAAAAGCATAAAAAATAATCTTACACTATTTTTAACATTCTGTAAACCATAATGTTGAAGTTAATTTTAGCTAATTTTAAAAATGTAATTTCCCAAAACTAATGCTAAAACTTCGAATAAGTGATTTAAATTTCATTTGAATGTTAAATTCAAAGATAAATGAAGATCAAGTCTAAAAATTTTGATCATTTACTAATGTACAAAAAAATTCGTTGTAAAGTGCACAAAACAATAAAAATTAAAATATTTAAAAAATAAATCTTTGATTTGACATAGCTCATCAAGATATGTCCAAAGACATTTGTTTTGACTCTATAAGACCTCATTTAGAATTATATGATGACAAAGTAAACAAACATAAATAATAAAAAAATATTATTTTATAATTTGAGAGATATATATTTATGTTAAATGATGTACTTAGAAGAAATGTAATTTAACATAGCCAAAGCCTTGTAAAGGACACACAATGGGAGATTTATAGTAACATTGCAGTATGACCAATTGAAAGCAAAAAATTTGAATAAATGAGATATATTATATATGTTAGTTTTGTTTGATGATACTAAAGACATCAAGCTTTACGTCCTCAATGGACAAGTCATGTAAGAATCAAAATAGCAGTTAAGGATTGCCAAAACAATCAAAATAAATACTTATAATCTAATGAAAAGTTTTAATTGAATTAACCTCGTCAAGAAGAGTTCAATCAATCTTGTTTTTTAATCAAATACAATTTGGAATTAACACAAATTAACAAAAAATCAGTATAAATAATAATAAATGATGTTTTTAATGTAAATTTAATATATGTTAAAGAAGAAATGAGGCAAATTGAAATTATGTGATATAACCAAATCAAAGAAAACTAAAACTCACATAAGACAAGATTTAGAACTACATAGTAAAATAACCAAATAAAAGTGAAGTGTTTAAAGCAATGAAATAACATTTATGAGAAAAGTTTATTGAAAGATGTATAGTAGACTAAAGTAAAACTCAAAATACCTAACAATGCAAAGAAAAAACTTTAGAAAATAAAATTTCTACAAATATAAAAAATGAATATGTAATTTGATAGAACTCGTTGATATGAGTCCAATAACTTTCGTTTTTCCTCAATTAGACCTCTTTTGGAGTTTTTTCAAAATTTAAAATAATACAATAACAAAAAACAAAAAATTACTATTTTAAAAGAAAACAAAATGAAGGCAATAAAAGAAAACAAAATGAAAGAAATATGAAGCTTGAACAATATAATAGTTAGAATTCATGTTATTACAAAAAAAATCAAAGTTAAAAATTTTATGAAATGGGATAAATTATATGAGAAATTTGCACTTGATACCAAAGTCATCGAGTGCAATAACCTTGATAAAAAAATCCATTACAAATCAAAATGTCTTCCAATGGCATAACCCTAAAATGTTCAATATTTAATATATATATATATATATATATATATGAATATTTAATTAGATAGAGCTTGTGTAGACTAGAATAATAACATTTATTTTCTTTTGATTGATAATCAATAGAAAATTATATGAATTACAAAAATAAATAACACAAATAATAATAAATTATTTTTTTAACATAAGGTAAATATACATTAAAGTTGTAAAGTTGAAAATTAATAAATGTAATAAAACCAAATCATTGCGATGTAAGTCATGTAAAATAAGATTTGGACAACTTACAAATATAATCAAATTGTTGCAAAACATATGAAAAAATGACAAATAAAAGGATAATGTTGCATTGCAAGGTAACAAAGTGATTAACTACAACATCATCAAGCATCAAATCTCATATAAAATGAGATATCTAGTAAAGCTTGCAAAAATACTGAAAAAAAAAATTTCTAGTTGTATAAATATAAGATTTAATTAAAAGAGCTCATTGACATGATTTTATGAACATTTTTTGACTCAATCAAACATCACTTAAAATTAATATGAATTTTTAAAGTAAATAAGCATAAATAATAATAAAATATTATTTTAATATTAGGCAGATATATATTGAACCTGAAATGGGATAAATTAAATTAGTGCAATATAACTAAATTAAAGTGATGTAAAGGTAATACAATGAAATAAATGCTAAACATTTCAATAAATAGGATATATTATGAATAAAAGCTCCTCTCAAAGATACAAAGGAGATTTAATATAACATTCTTGATCATCAGATTGAGTACATATTTAAATAAATACTTAATTGAAAAGAGATTATCAATATGAATATATGATTGTTTTATTTGTCTAGGAATTAATCAAAATTACCATAGTAAATAAGTAAAAATATCAATAAATTATTATCTTAATAATTAGTTAATATATGTTAAATTTAAAATATGATAAATTAAAGCTATGTTATATTACCAAATTAAATCAATGTATATGCCGCATAATAAGCATTAACTGTTACATAATAGTATAACAACATCTTAGCAAAATATTTGAAAAAAAGAAATGAATTTTATTTTAAAGCTTTATTTCAAGGTAATGAAGACCTTAAAAAATAAAAAATTTAAAAAAACTAAAATAAGTATCAAATTTGATATTCCTTGTGGAGATGTGTCTAATAATGTTTTTTTTATCTTGAGTGGACATCATTTTTAGTAATTAAGAATTACCAAAGAACCATTCGAATGAATAATAATGAATTCTTTTTTTAAATATATATATATATATCTTTGTGTGTGTCTCTGTGTGTAAGTTCAAATTCTATTAATCAAAGCAAAGTGTATGATTAAATTGAAGTGATGTAAAGGACACGTGTAGATGACAATTAGAGTGTCGTAGTGATGCAAGCCAACATAAGAGAAACATATGAAAAAAAATAAACAGTATGAAAAAATTGCATTCCAATAAGCATCTGAGAACGAGTGTAACAACCTCAATAGTCAAATGAAATATTAATCAAAATGACTCGTGGAACTCATCGACATTATTTCATGGACATTTTTTTAAACTTGATCAAATATAGTTTCAATTACTAGGAATTAACAAAATAAAGGATCATAAATAAAAATAAATTTTTATATAATAATATGAAAAAATAAAAACAAAAAATTGAAATAATATCAATTGAAGCACTGCAATATAACTAAATAAAAGCAAAATAAACAATAAATTATCCAACAAAGTGGCACTCCAAGATACTCTATAGTTCTTTTATTACATCACTGATCATTAGATCTACCGACATTGCATTGCAAAACGCTAAAATAAAAAAATTAAGAAATATTAAAAGGAATATTTAATTAGATGGAGCTCATAGAGAAAAGTCTAGCAATGTTTGTCTCATCTCGATTAAATCTAATTTTGAATTATGATAAATTACCTAATAAAACACTCCAAAATTAAAAATTATTATTTTATTATTGCTTATATATACATATATATTAATATTGAAATGTGATAACTCAATGTAATATAAAAAAAAATGAATGTGATGTAACTATCATGTGAGATTATATTTAGAGTTACATAGTAATATTGCTAATTCAAATGAATAATCTATATAATTGTGATAAATTGTATGAAAAGCTACATATAATGTATAAAGAATTACAAGTGTAACATCCGCAATAATCAAAAATTTTCTTTGATTTGGTTATAACACATCGCTTGAAATTACTTGATTTCAACTTTAAAAATATATTTTTTAAACTTAAGAAAGTAATTTGTTATTATTTATGCTTTTTTGTTTTGGTATTTAATAATAATACCAAATGAGGCCTAATCAAGATGAAACAAAACATCATTAGGCTTATCTAGATGTGCATTTCCTAATCAAATATTCATTTCAATTGTTTGAAATTTTTCATTTTCTAAGATTTTTGTGTCCTTGATAAGATATTTTGAATTGTAGATTATTTCTAAACAAGGATATCATGATCTATTTTTTTACATTCTTGGAATGCAACTTTCCAATGCATTTTATTATATTTCATTAAATTTTTTCCATTGAATTTGTTATTTTACTATGCAACTCTATATCTCCACTCATGTGACACTTACTTCGAATTGATTTTTATATATCACATTTTATCAATTTATCTTATTTCAACTTTAAAACATATATATTTTAGGTTAAAAAATACTATGTTATGATTCATGCTTACTTAATTTCGTAATTAATAGAAAGTCCAACTCACATCTAATTGAGACGAAATAGTATTTATTTGACTCATCTCAATGAGTTCTATCTAATTAATAATTTATTTCTATATTTTCTAATATTTTATTATAAAGGGATTTTCTCACAATTTAATGGATATTTAAATTCAATCCTTATTTATCCATCGATTATGTTGAACTCAATCTCTCTAGTATCGTTTAATGTAATGTTTTTGTTCAATTTACTTTAATTCAATAAACATTTTTAACTCCAATCTTTTTAATTTTTATGCAACTATAAATCATTTCTAATGTGACATTTATAGTGTTTTAGTTAGTTTATATAACATTAATTAAATTTATCTCATTTCAACTTTGATAAAAATTTACTTAATATTTAATTATAACTTTATTATTATCTACACTTATTTAATTTTATAACTCACAAAAAAGAAATAAATCTTATTTGACGAGTGCAAATATGCCCTATCCAATTGAATATTTGCTATAATATTTTAAATTTTTTATTTTCTAATATTTTAACAAATTTTGTAAGATATTTTAATTCATACCTGATTTAATGATTAAAGATGTTACTCTTGATCTTCTTATTATCTTGGAATACATTTTTTCTTATAATTTATTCATTACTTCAAAATTTCTTCGTTGATTTTTTTTACTATTTAATTATACATTTCCTCTTGTCCGACATTTACATCACCTCTATTTTGTTTTATCACATTTCATCATTTTTTCTTATGTCATCTTTAATCTTATCTTATATGACTATCTATTTCTTAATTTTAAATTTTTTATTTGGTTATAACACTAGAATTGACTTTTTTTATAGCTACTTAAAAGTCAACTTTCTTATATAGTTCACTAAAATTATAGAATTTTTATCTTTTTGGTTAAATTAATTTCTAACTATAAATCTCCTCTCATGTGACACCTATATCACTATCAATTACTTTAACATAAATAATCTTATTGTACTTCAAAGACACTAAGATGATCGAGTGTAACATCATCAATTATCAAATCATGTCAGAATTAAGATGTCTCTTAAGATATGTTCAAACCATAGAAAATAAAATTATTAAAAAATAACTAAATATATTATTAGAACAAGCGCATCATGACAAGTCTAATGTTGTTTATTTTCTCTTAATCAAAAATAAATTTGAGTTTTTTTCAATAGCCAATAACAATTATTTTAATATTAATTAAATATATATTAAAGGTAAAACAAGACAAATTGAAGTAAAATAAAACAACCAAATCTAATTTAAGTAATGGCCACAAGAAAATTTGGTAAGAAATTAGATCAATTATACATGAAAGTTCTATTCAAAAAAGGTAAGGATATCGAGTCTGTCATTACGAATCATCAAATTATGTAAAATTAAGCTTTCCTCTTAAAGAATTCCAAAACACTTGAGAAAAATTAAAAAAATAAAAAAATATATATTTCTTTGGATATAGTTCGTTGAGGAAAAATAGCCACATTATTTTTGTCCAAATCTAAGCTCGATAGAAGTTGCTATCAATTTCCAATATAATTAAGAACAAATAAAATTAAATTACTCAATTTTTATTAATTAAATATATAATAAAACAAAAGTGAGGAAAATAAGAGTAATGTAAATAATCAAGTGAAGGTGAAGGAAAGGCAACATGAGAAGGGAATTAAACTTTTATAATAATACACATATTAATTCCAAAATTTTTGAACAAATGAGATAAATTATACAAAACTATTACATTCTAATATATATATAAGATCGAATCTAACATCCTTGATTTTTAAATCACTTCTGAAACAAATTTTCTCATAAAAAATTAAAAAAACCTATCTAAATAAAATATTTAAAATTATTAAATTTAATATTTAATTTGATAGAACTCATCAACAAGAGTCTAATGAAGTCTATTTTGTCTCGATCAAACCTTGTTTTAAATTATCATGAATTACAAAATTAATTTAGCATAAATAATAATAAAAGAAATTTACTTAATGGTCTTAAAAGAAGAGATTTAGAGTTCCCTAGTAATACCACCAAATTTAGATAACAAATTTAAAAAATGAGATAAATTTTATAAGAAAGACGTTTTCAATGACTCTAAAGAGATAGAGTTTAAGATCATCGATTATCAAATGAGGTATAAATCAAAATACCTCAAAACACTTTCCAACATTTTCCAAAAAAATGTTCTAAATATTAAAATGAAAATTTAATTTTATATAGCATGTTGGGGGAGTCAAACGACCTTTTTTTGTTGTCAATTTGATCACATTTTTCTTTACTACAAATTTCCAAATGTAAATATGCATAAATAATAATAAAGTATAACTTTAATATTAAATTAATATATATTAAAGAAAAAATTAGATTAATTGAAGTGCTTCAATATAACAAAAAAAGACATTTTGATATCAAATGAGAGCAGATTAAGAATTACATAATAACATTGCCCAAAAAAAGAAAAATAACTTATTAAATAAGATAAATTGTGGAAGAAAACATCATTCCATGTTACTTTGGAGATTGAATGCAACATCACCAATAATTGAATAAGATACAAATGGCAGTATCCATAAAGTGCATCAAATGTCTATAAAAAATATTTAAAAATAAAAAATCAAATATTCACCTAGATATTAGCCGTTTAAGTGGGTCCAAATTTATTTATTTCATCTCATGTGGACCTCGTTTTGAGTTTCTAAAAATAGCCATAGTAAATAGGAATAGAAAAAGTAATTTACTTTTTTAACACTAAGAAAATATATATTAAAGAAAAAATAAGATAAATTAAAATAATAAAAATAATCAAAAGAAAACGAAGCAAAGTGTGTAAGAAGAGAGTTAATGTTTTATAGTATATAGCCAAACCATGACAAAAAAACTTGAAAATTGAGATAAATTCTATTTTAAAAATCTTATGAATCAAATCAAATAAAATTAAAATTTTCTTTTATGGGTTGTTAAAAAACCAATTAAATTTTTAGTTGCATGGAGCTTATGTGGAAGAGCAAAATGAGGATTATTTCAACTTCTTTGAGTTTTTTTAAAAAAATACTATGAGTTACAAAAATAAATAAGTTGAAATAATAATAATTTTTTTAATACTAAGTATTTATGAATGCTAAAAAATTAAAGTAATATAATACTGCCAAATAAAAATAATGTAACAAACACATGCAAGAGATTTAGAATGGCTTAGCAATATAACCAAATCAAAGGGAAAATTTTAAAGAAATAAGAAAGATTTTATGAAAAGATTGCATTCTTAGAATCTGGACAGATTAGTTGTAGTATCATCAATGGTTAAAAGATGTAAAAATCAAAATATCTCATAAAATGTTAAAAAATGATGGAAAATAATATAATTAAAGAAATATAAATAAATACTTAATGAGATATTTTGCCAAGATTAGCCAAATGTCCTTTGTTTCATCTCCATTAGACATTGTTTGGTGCTACTATGAGTTACCAATGTAACAAATCTCTAGCAATATCAAATTATTTTTTTAATATTTATTCAAAATATATGAAACCTAACAAAAGAAAATTTAAAATAATGTAATATATCCAAATCTATGCAATGTTAATGGTCACACTAGAGTTGATATAGAGTTACATAATGATATAACAAAATTGAAGTATATATTAGAAAAATTTAGAAAAATTATTTAGGAATGTGGAATTCCTATACCAAAATATAATCAATGTAACACACTAGAATGTAAAATCATTAGCCAATAAGATATCTCAAAAAATCAGTACCAAACTTTAAAAAATAAAATATATAGAAACATAAAGAATAAATATTTAATTTGAAAGAGATGGTTGAGGTGAATTAAATGATGTTTGTTTTATCTCAATCAGACCTTATTTGGAATTAATATGAAATATTAAATCAAATAAGTATAAAAAATTAGTATTTATTATTAATAAAATATACAATAAAGTTAAAATGAGTTAAATTGAGAAATGTAAATTAACCAAATCAAAATATTATATAATGTCATATGAGATGATATCTACAGTTAAATAGTAATATAACAAAATAAAAGTTAAAAAAATTTAAAATGTGTTAAATTATAAAAGAAAATTACAATCTAAAAAAGCAAAAAGATTGAGTGCAACATCATGATATTCAATTAAAATTACATAAATTGATGTATTGTAACATAATTAAATCATTGTGATGTAAAGGCCATACACGATGTGAATTAGACTATCATATTGTTATAGTCAAATAAAAAAAAGAAATTTGGATGAATAAGATAAATTTTATGACGAAGTTGCATTTAAATATACTAAATAGATTGCTTAGAATATTCTTAATCCTTAAATTAAGGATGAATACAAATGTCTAAAAAAGCATACCAAAACCCTAAAAAATAGAATATTTAAAATTATACAAATGAATATTTAATTTGATAAAGCTCATCAAGCTTAGTTATGTGACGTTTACTATGTCTATTTGATTTTGCTTGTAATTACTATGAATTACTATGATAAATGGACATAATAAAATAAATTATTATTTTTATTATTTAAAAAATATAAAATAAAACTCAAATATGATGGATTATAGAAATGTAATATAACTAAATCAAAGAGTTACAAATGTCATATGACAAGATATTTAATGTGATATACTAATATAACCAAATGAATAAAAACATTTTCAAATGAGACAGATTGTAATAAAAGTTCCATTCAAAAACACTAAGGAGATCGAGTCTAACGTTCTTAATCATAATTTTTGTTAAAATCAAAATATCATATAACACATGTCAATATTACAATAAATTAGAACAATTTAAATTTTTAAAATAAATAATTAATTAGATAGTGCTCATTGAGATGAGTCCAATGACATTTATTTCGTGTCAATCAAATTATATTTAGAATTACCAAAAATTATCATGGCAAACAATTGTAAATGATAACAATTTGTAATTTTAATTTTTAGTTCATATATATTTTATTTGAAATAAGATAATTTATACAAATTTTATGTTGCCAAAAAAAATTAATTTAAAGATTATTTAAGAGGAGGTTTGAAATTACATAGTAATATAATCAAATAAAATTAAACAATTTCAATTGAGATAATTTGTGCATGAAAGTAGCATTAAGTGATACAAAGAAGATCGAGTGTATCAACCTTGTTTGTCAAATATGGCAGCATAAAAAATAAAATAAAGAGACATAATACCTATGCCAAAAAAATATTTGAAAATATAAAATTAAATTTTCAATTGCATATAGCCCATCCTAACAAGTGTAATGACAATTTTCTCATCTTGGTTGGACCTCATTTAGACTTAAAAATTACTAAAAAGACATTAACATACCTAATAATAAGATATTATTTCAACATTAAGAAAATATATGTTAATGTTGAAATGAAATGATTTGAAGTAATATAATATAACTAAATCAAAGCAGCTCAAAGGTGATTTGGTAAGAGATTTGAAGTTATGTTGAGATCTAACGAAGTCTAGGCAAAATGTTAGATGAAATTAGATAAATTATAAAGGATTGATGCATTCTAGATATTAAGAAATTGAGGGTGACATCCTTAATCGTTAAATCATGTACGATTTGAAATGTCCTATAAAACATGCCAAAATACTAAAAAAAAATTTAAAATGGAAATTAATATTTAATTCAATAAAAATAATCAAGATGGGTCAAAAATTTCTTTTTATCTTGATCAAACCTCATTTATAATTATTACAAATTACCAAAGTAAATAAGCATAAAAAATAGTAAAGTACACTATTACTATTAACTTAATATATATTAAACAACAAATAAGGAAAATTGAAGTAATATAAGAAAACCAAATCAAATGCACATATAGGAACATGAGAGGAGATTTAGAATTTCATAAAAATATAACAAAATCAAAGTGAAGAATTTGAAGTAATGAGATATATTTTTTTGAAAATATACACTCCAAGAAGCTTGATCAAGTGCAACACTATCATCATCAAAATACCTTATAAAGCCTGAAAAAATATTTGAAAATTTTATTAAGAAATATAAAAATAAAAGAAACAAATTTGAAGAAGTGAGATAAATTATGTGGAAAAGTTGTGTTACATGATAATGAGATTGTGTTTGACATCTTTTTCATCAAATTAAGCACGAAATAAAATGACTCTTAATGCATTCCAAAATGTTATGAAAAAAATTAGGAAAAAAAAGGACACATTTCAATTGATAGATCTCGTCTGCACATGTCCATAGGGGTTTTTTTTAATTTTGATCAATACTCATTTTGAATTGCTACAAATTATTAAATTATATAAAAAAATAATAGTATATTATAGTTTTAATATTAAGAAAAATTTATCAATGTTGAGATGAGATATATTGGAAAATGGTAATATAATAAAATAAAAATAATATAAAGGTCACATGATTGGATATATAGAGTTTCTTAGTAATATAACCAAATCAAAGCAAAACTTTGAATATGGCAAAATGTTTACAATAAAGTGTCATACAAAAATACTAGCAGAATATAGTACGTCATCCTAAATCTTCAAATTAGGTACTAGTCAAAATGTTGTGAAGATGCAAAACCCTAAATTATAAAGGAATCAAGTATAATATCATAAATTCTGAAATTAGGTATTAAACAAAATGTATTGTAAGTAATGAAAAAAAATAACAAAATATTTAAAAAATACAAATGATTATATAGTTGCATAGAGCATGATGAGACAAGTCAAACAAAGTTTTTTTCCATCTCAGTGACGCTTTATTTGGCATTATTGTAAATTGAAAAAAGGAATAAAACATAAATAATAATAAATTAGTTATTTAAAAAATAAATGTTATAATTATGTTGAAATGTGATTAATTGAAGAAATGTAATGTAACCAAATATATCACATATGTCACAAAGAAAAAGATTAAGCATTATAGATTTATATATGCAAATCAAATCGAAACATTTGAAGAAAGTAGAACTAATTTCATGGAAAAGTCGCATTCAAAGATATTTAGGAGATTTAGTGTAACATCCTTGATCATTAAATTGGGTACAAAGAAAAATATTTGTTAAAGCAAACATAAACCCTAAAAAAAGAGATTTAAAATATAAAAATGACTATTTATCTGGATAAAGAACAATGAGAAGTGTCCAATGACATTTACTTGATCTTAATCAGACCTTATTTTAATTACTACAAATTGTCAATGTTAATAAAATAAATAATATTGATAAATTATTATTTTCTTATTAAATACTTATATAGAGAAGTTTATATGAGAAAAATTTTAACATTAAACTCTACACAAGGAGAGAATTAGAGTTTCAGTAATATATTCAAATAAAAATTTCTTTTAAGGTATACTAGAACTCAAAAAAACTATTAACAAGAATATAAAAGTAAATATTTAATAAGATAGCTTATTAAGATAAGTATAATGACATTTGTGTCATCATTATTAGGCCTTGTTTGGAGAAGTATGAATTACAAAAGAAATTAATAAAAATAATTAAAAAATATTTTTTATTAATAATTAGTTATATATCAAAACATTAACAAGATAAATTGAAGCAGTTTAACATAAAAAAATAAATGTGATGTAAATGTAACAATAGTAGAGTATTCTTTTTTTATTTTTAAAGTGAAAGTAGCAATCTAAGATATTACGTACATCAATTGTGACATCATTGATAATCAAAACATGTACGAAAAGAAATTCCTCAGAAAGCATGCAAAACTCAAATAAAATAAAATAATTAAAAATTTAGAAAACGAATAACCTATTAGAAAACGCTCAACCAGATTCGCTAAAAAACATGTTTCGTCTCCATTTATCCTCATTTCGAATTACAATGAATTAACAAACTAAAAACATAAAAAATAATAAATTATTAATTTAGCAAAATGTGAACATGTACTACGCTAAAAAATGATAAATTGAAGTAATGTCATAAGAATAAATAAAAGAGATCAGATTTTCATGTGTGGGGTGAATTCCTTTTCATAGTAATATAATAAAATAAAAAAAGTTAAAATAAATGAGTTGAATTATATATAAAAGATATATTACATTATACAAAATAAAATGAATGTATTATTTTTTATTGTTAAATCAACTATGAGTCAAAATACTTGTTAAGCATGTCAAAACCATAGAAATTAAAATATTTAAAGGTTTGAAAAAGAATATTTAATTGAAAAAAATTATCAACATATGTGCAATGAGATTTGTTTTGTCTCGATGAAAACTTGTTTGGAATTATTGTTAATTAAAAAAGTAGCTAAGTATAAATACAATACATATTATTTTAATTTTTAGTAAATATTTATGAAAATGCAAACAAGATAAATCAAAGTATTATACACATCTTAATTAAAGTGATGTTAAGATCACATGAGAGAAGTTTTATAGTTATGTGGTAATATAACAAAATCTAAAAAAAAGCTTCGAAAATTTATGATACATTATATGAGAAATTTTCATTCCAACGAACTAAGGAGAATGAGGGCAACCTCCGTCATTGTTAAATAAGATAGGAATAAGGATTTGTCATAAATCATGCTTTACATCTAAAACAATAAAATATTTAAAAAATGAATACTTTATTAGGTATTCCTTGTTAAGATGATAGACATAATGTTTATTTCTTCTTGTTAAACCTTGTTGTATTTATTACAAAGTACTAAAGTAAATAAGCATAAATAAAAATAAAATACTATTTTAATAAAAAAATTATATTATGTCTAAAATTAGAAAGTTAGAGGCAAAGAAAATTAATAAAATCAATACAAAGTAATTGTCATATGGGAGGACATTAAGAGATGCCTAGAAATATAAAAAAACTACAAGTGTAAAATATTTAGAAATGATATAAATGGTATGGAAATGGCTTTTTCCCATGACATTATTGGGATCAAGTGTAACATTCTCAGTCACTAAATATGGTATGAAAATCTAATTATCCCACAAGCATGCCAACATTCTCATAAAAAATATTTTAAAATTTAAAAATTAATAATTAATTTGATTGAGGAAATTAAGGTGTGTCCAACAACATATATTAGATCTCAATCAGGCATTCATTAGAAATACATTGAGCTAATATTAAGTTAATATTAAGTTACAATTATATTAAAGCTAAAACAAGATAAATTGAATCCATCTAAGAAAAGCCAAATAAGAGAAATGCAAAGTTAATGTGACAAAAAAATTTAAAGTTTGATAGCAATATAACAAAATTAAAGAAAAGAATTGAAAAAACAGATAAATTATATGTGAAAGATACATTCCAAGATACTGAGGAAATCAATGAAACATCTAATATTCTGAAATATAACACAAATGAAAAGTACTCATAAAATATGCAAAAAAACATAGAAAATAAAATATTTCAAAATGTAAAAATAAATTTTTAATTAGATAAAGCTTGTAGAGATGAAACAAATAACATTCATTTAATCTTATTTGCACTTTGATTCTAATTACAACAAATTAACAAAGAAAATTAGCATAAAAAATAGATTATTATTGTGTTATTAATGAAATATATATATACATATATATATACACCTATATATATAAACTTAAATGAGATAAAATTAGATAATATAATATAAGAAATTGAAACAAATATATTGATCACATGATAAGAAATTTTGACTTACCTTGTACCATAATGAAATCAAGGTTAAATGTATGAATAAATGATTTAAATTATATTGGAAAGTTCCATTCTAAAGTACTAAAGAGATTAAGTATAAAATCTTCAATCAACATATGTGATACAATTCAATTTAATATTGAAATAGATAGGGCCAAATGAGATGAATGTAATGATGTTAGTTACATCTCTAACAGATAGTGTTTAGAATTTTTATGATTTAATGAAAAAGACACCAATTAAAAAAAGTATTATTTTACTATTAAAAGAATGTATATTATAGCTTAAATTAAATTAATAGAATCATATAATATATTAAACAAAATTGAAGTGAAGATCACTTGATAAAAGAGATAAATTATATGGACAAAATGCATTATAGCATACTGAGAAGATTTATTGCAAATTACATAATGATAAAATAAGATGTGAATCAAGATGACTTGTAATGGATGCCATGGCGTAAAAATTAAAATATTTTAAGGTATAAAAATTATTACATAATTAGATAGACCACATCGAGAAAAGTCTAACAATATTTTTTTGGTCCATCAGGACATAATTGGAATTATAACAAATTACCAATGTAAATAAACACAGATAATAACATATTATCTTTCTTAATTTTAGTTAGATTTATATTAAAATGTAAAATAAATAACTTAAAGTGACATAATATAATAAAATAAACTGATGTAGAGCCCATGTGAGAGAAGAGTTAAGTTTTAGAGTAATATAAAAATTAAAAGAGTAAGATTTGAAGAAATCAAATTAATACTACATTTAAGCTGCATTCCATGATACAAAATGATTTGGAGTGACATTCTCGATCATGAAGGCACACACGAACCAAAATGTCCCAAAACATTTGTCAAAATGTAGTAAAATAAAATATATAAAAATATAAAACTAATATTAACTAGATAATGCTTTTTGAGATGAGCCCAATATCATTTCTTTTCACTTAATCAAGCCTTATTTAGAATTACTATAAAAATGCCAATAAAAGTAAATAATACAAAATTATTATTTTAATATGAAGCTTATATTTTTAAATATAAAATAATATAAATTAAAATAAAGTAATATAATTTAAAAGATGGTGATTCGAAGGTCATACTAGAGGAGAATTATAGTTACTTAGTAACAAATAAATCGATGCATAGGAAAGGAAGAAAATGAAGAAATTGTATGAGAATCTTGCAATGTAAGATACCAAGGAGATCATGTGACATTCTCAATTTTCGATTGTGAATGGCTTGTAATGTTTAGTAAAACATGCAAAAATTCTGCAATATATAATATTTTTGAATATAAAATTAAATATATAAGTACATAAAGATCATTGAGATGTTTCTAATGACATTTTTTATCTTCATTAGAACTCATTTCGAATTATAAGAATATAGCAATGTAAAAAAAGATAAACAATAATAAATTTCTATTATTAACTAAGTAGATATATGTAAAATTTTAAATAACAAAAATTAAAGTGTTGTAGCATAACAAAAATACAACATAAAAGTCTCATGTAATAAGAAGTAATGTTTCATAATAATATAACAAAATTATAGTGAAATATTTCTAGAATATGATAAATTTTATGGTACATTGGAATTCTTACATACGAAGGATATAAATATAATGTCCTCAATCATGAAACTATGAACAAATTAAAATGTCTCATAATGCATGTCAAAATAAGATATAATTAAGCAATTTCATATAAAAAATAAAATATTTAGTAATTCTAAAAAAATATTTATTTGCGTAGAGCTTATCGTGACATACATTGACATTTGTTTAGTGTTGGATGGATTGATTTTTGAATTAAAGGAATTTTCAAAGTAAATAAACATTTAAAAAAATTAATTATTATTTTAATATTAAATAAACTTATATTAAAGAAAAAAATAAGATATAATTAAGCAATGTCAAATAAAAAATAAATATAATCTAAGGGATAAAAGAAAAGAGAACTAAAGTTTCATAATAATATAACTAAATTGAAGCCAATGATTTTGAAATAAAAAAATTAATCAGAAAGTTGCATTCTAAGACACTAAGGAGACTATGTGCAATATCATCAATTATCACATCAATTACGATTTGAAATGTCTAATAAAACATGTAACGCTTAGATAAGAAAATATGAAAAAAATAATAAAAATTAAATCTTAACGGGAAAAGCTTGCAAGATAAGTTAAACGATATTTGTTTGGCGTTATCAAACTTTGTTTTGAATTACTATTAGTTACCAAATTAATTAACCTAAAATATTAATAATCCATTACTTTAATACTAAGTAAATATATATTTATACTGAATTGAGATAAATTGTTTGAATAAAGTATTATATAATTGAAGTAATAAAAAGGTCACACATGTTGATAATTAAAGTTTCTTTGTAATATAAAAAAATTAAAGAAAAAAAATTGAACAAATAAGAAAATTGGTATCAGGAAATCGAACTTCAAGATACCAATGAGAGCAATGGCAACATCCTCGACCATCAAATAGGTACGTATCAAAATTCTCATAAAGTACATCAAAACAAAAGAAAAAATATAGCTTAAAATTTCAAAATTAACATTAAATGGTTAGAGCTCAACAAGGCTTCTCCAATGACATGTTTATTCCTCAAGTAATTCTTTTTTTGACCATTACTAATTTGCAAAGTAAGTAAAATTAAGAAATATAAAATAACAAAATAAAAGGGATGCAAATATCACACATTTGGAGATTTACAATCGCATAGAAAAATAAAATAATTAAAATAATAAAATTTGTTTAGAAGATATAATCTATTCAGGATTATTGCATTTCAAGGTAATATGGTGATTGTGTCTGATATCCCAGATTGTCAAAATTTAGTCTAGTAAATTTTTTTATAAAATTTGCCAAAACCTAAGACAAGAAATTTGAAAATATTAAAATAAATATTTAATTTAATACATCTCATTTAGATGATCGTGATGATTTTTTGTTCCTATTGAAGTTCATTTGAAATACTACAAATAACAAAAGTAAATAATAATAAATAATTATTTTAATAATTGTAGATACAAAGTAATGGTGAAAATGAGATAAATTGAAATAATATAACATAACTAAAAGAATGTGATGTATTAGGTGGCATAAGCAGATATATTTAAAGAGGAGAAAATACTACAAATACAAGTTTAATTATTTTATTAAATTTAAAGTCATGCAAAACATATCAAGCAAATAACTAGTATATTTTTAACAAAAACCAATGTGTTGATCCAATGAAAATAAGAAATATGATGTACACATGATCTTCTGAGGTTTTTTAACTTGAATGGTTCCAATACCCACCAATAATCAACTTGATTAAGATTCCACTAAGCACTCCATTTGACTATAGCTAGTTGGTCTAAACTATTTACAATAGTGGTTCAAAAATGAGACACCAAAAATTTAAAGGTATTATTTATAGTAAAAGAATGTAACTCTTACTAACCAATACATACAAAAATGCACAGCTTTAATCATTTAAGAACAAATGTGGCCAAACTATATAGGAGTTATTTGTTACCAGTACGAGTCCAATGTCAGGAGATGTAGTAGCATGTGAAATGGAGGTCGAAAACCATGCAGATGAGTTAGCCAAATTGAAGTATGTTTACATTCTAGACCTTTTCTTAAACTTTAAGTTTTGTGATTTATTAATTTTAGCCTCTAGACTATCTACTGACAATCTATACTTATATGAAAATTGGTTCCAAAGCAACTTATGGATCTTTGAACAACTAAGTGTTTGATTTGAACAAGATAAAATAGCTATTAAGCTCTCAAATTCTATTCCTTTTAGTTTGATTTCAGCATTATCTTAAGATGTTAAAGCTTCTACTAGAATCATCACAAACATCACTATAATATGGCCAGTAGATGAATTTGGAAGACTTGTTGAACAAGTTCAACAATGGTCCTTCCATTTTGTGATACTGATTAACAAGGCGACACTTAATTCTTTTAAATATTTTATCAGATAATCAATCACACATTTAAGCTAATACGATACACTTCACCTTAATAGTTTATGCACACAGTAAATGTCTAATGGTTGTCACCATAATTTGTTGTTTATTTTCTTGATAACCAGTACTGTTATGAAAAATAGTTTAATGTAATGATGTAAGAAGTAGCACTCGTACAACCTTATGTTAATCATTTGAGGTAGTCTTGAAGAGATAGTCAAACATGTACAACAAACCTCACAAAATTTTATGACAACTATTTACAACAATTTATTTTGTGTTATGAAGTAACTCATCCTATAATAATAATACATAGATTAGAATTTTATAGCAGTAAAAAATTTAAGATTTAGTCCTAATGAATGATTATCATACTCACATGATTGAACTATTGTAATTATATGATAGCTATGAAAAAGTTTTAATTCAATGTCTTTTACGTGATAATGAATAATAAAAGATCAATGCATTAACTATCATATGAGTTTAAGGACTTCAATCATATTGACTCATGCAGTAGACCCCATAAGTATTATATTCATATAACAAAGTAAGTGAAATATTATTTCATGGCTTTTACATTATTTATGGATTAAAAAAAAATTTACAACAATGTTACTAGAGCATTCACTACATGGTATGCAAGCTATAAATATCACTCAACAATCAAAGAACTATCTTGTGTACAAATGAGCTAGTAGTGACAAGATATGATCATATGAGTGTAAGGAAGCTGCAATGATTGAAGAAAACCACATTAAATTTGAAAATGTTTTTTATTATGAAATAAAGTTTGAGCTTGTTGATCTTTAATCATAAGGCACATCTTTCAATTTCTATCAATTTCCAATCCTACTTAAGCATCCAATTACTAAAAAAATCTCTATGATTTAGTAAATGCATAGGATTCAATATTTTAATCCCTTAATATTTTTCTTGGTTAAATGTTATTTGTGCATCTCTACTAAATTCTATGTTATGTCAAACATTAAAATTTTAGAAAATTAAAAAGAAAATTTGTCAAAATTTTTATAATTTGAAAGAAAAAAATTACCTTAAGCCACAACCCAAGCATGTTCCTAAGGGCAATACTATCTAGTCGAGCAGGGCAAAATGGTTAATTGTGACATTGGGTCAGGAGATAGCTGGAAGAAAATTAGATGGTGCCAGGTCGTGGCCATTGTTCAACTTGAACTTATTTGAGGCAAAGAACTAATCTAGGTTCAACTCAATAAAAAAATGTGCATGTGGTTTTGGTTGAACCCATACTTGTAACATTCTATAAGAATAAAAATATGGATAATTGACAAAATCCAAAATAGACAAGTCAGAGCAGCCCTAACTTGGATTGTATATTCCATCTGCCCAATGCCATATAAAGTGTAAATCTCCTTTAGTACCTAATTCTTGAGGGAACAGTTGCCATCCAAGCTTTGTTCGAACATTTACTTTCACTCACATTTATGTTCCTTGCTTCAGTGCTTCAATTGGATGAAAGATCATGTGTGACTTAATGCAATGGCTATCATCATTCCCAACTTCATTATTGATAAATAAAATGGTCTAGAATTAAACCATCTTAATAAGATGTTCTAGATCTAATCTATCTCGATTCAACCATCAATAAGTCAATAGCATTTATAGCTTTTAATCTGATGGTTTAGAATGCCTCTAATTAGATTGAACAAAACCATTATATGACATCTAACAACTAACTCAATAGCCATTGTATTAACCATATTGTAAGAAATATTTTAAACTATTTCGAAATGTTTTTTAAGGTATTTTACAGCAACTTTTCCAACCATTTCTTATTGAATTTGTAATAGCAATGAGAAAAACTTTTCCACATAAACCTAAATCTTACTCATGGAAAAGGATGAACGTGAATCCATATACTTGACCATGAAATTAGTAATGAATCAAATTGTTTAATAAAGTGCAGATTAATATATACATATATATATATATATATATAATATTTTAAAATGTAAGAACATAATATCTTAAAAAATATAAATAGATATTTAATTAAAAAAAGCCTATTAATATTTATCAGAAAAAAGTTTTGTTTCCACTATTAGACCTCATCTCGAACTACAATGAATTATTAAAATAAAGTAAACTAATAATAATAAATTATTATATTACTACAACTAAAATATATAAGCATACTTTAAAATAAATTGTTATATTAAAATTAAGCAAACTTATATCAAACTTCAAATGAGATAAATTAATGCAATTTAGTATATCCAATTAAAAAAAATTTACAAAATGAGAACTATTTTCTAAGTAATTGCATTTCAAGAGACTAAGTAGATTAAGTTTAATACCCACAAATATCAAATTAGGTATGAATAAAACAACCCTATAAAAATTCCAATACCATTGAAAATAAAATATTTAAAAATATAAAAAATAATTTTTAATTTTTTATAGCTTGTTATGATAAAATGAGGCAATGTTATATTAAAAAATTAAAGTGATGCAATGGTCATACAAAATGTGATTTAGTGTTGGATAGTAATATCACAAAATCAATGTTAATATTTAAGAAATAAGAAAAACTATCTAAGAAACTTTCATTATATAGTAATGAGGTGATCGATTATAACATCATTAATAATGAAATTTGGTATAAATAGAAATGTCTCATAAAATATGCGAGGACCATAAAAATAATATTTAATAATATTAAAATGAATACTTAATTTTATATTTCCCAAAGAGACGAGTCCAAAAATGTTTGTTTCATATTGATTAGACTTTATTTAGAGTTACTATGAATTCGAAAAATAAATGCGAAAAATAGTAATAAATTATTATTTTTCTATTATGTTAATATATATTAAAGGCAAATTAAAATAAATTAAAATAATCTACTGTAACATCCTCGATTATCGAACCATGTGTTAATGAAAATGTCCTATAAAAATTAATAAAATTTTTAAAATAAAAATACTTAACATATAAAAAAGATTAATTAATTGAATCAAGCTCATCGAATGACTCTAATGAAATTATTTATTCGATTAGACCTCCATTAGCATTACTACTAATTACCAAAGTAAGCAAACAAAAATAATGATAAAGTATTATTATAATATTAAATATATATATATACATATGTTTACATTAATACCAAAAAGGGAAAAATGCAATCATTATAGTAGAGTGAAATCAAGGTGTTGTAAATGTTACATGAAAAGAAATTTAGGGATGCAAATTAATATAGCAAAACCAAAGAAAAAAATTAAAGAAATAACATAAACTACATAGGTAAGCTGCATTCTAAGATACTAAACAGATAACGTGTTACACCATCGATCGTTAAATCAAAAAGGAATCAAAATGTCATATAATGGTTGCCAAACACTTGTAAAAATATTTAAAAATATTGCGATGAATATTTAGTTTGTAAAATCTTATCTAGATGAGAGAAATGAACCTTGTTTCATCTCAGTCATACATTATTTGGAATTACTAATTTTGCCAAAAAAATTATAGAAATAAAAAATAATTATTTTAACATTTAACAAATATATATGTTGTAGTTGAATGGGATAAATTGATGCGATATAATATATCCAACTAAAGATAATATAAAGGTGACAAGTGAGGAGACGTAGAGTCACATTACAAATCAACTATTACAAGGCAAAACAACCTTTGAACAAGGAAGACAAGTTATACAAAAAAGTTGCATTCCAAGTAATTATAGAGATTGAATATAAGTTCTTAATCATAAAATTAGGTGCAAATAAAAAATGTCTCATTAATACCTTTTTATGGATTTCTACTAATTACAATAAAACTAATGATAAATAAAAATAAAATATCATTTCAATAGTTTATAAATATATATTAAAAAAAAAGATATCAATTAAAGTAATTTAGAATAAATAAATCATGGTAATATTAATATCACACGAAGAAATGTCTAAAGCTACATTGTAAAATAAGTAAATGTAAGCCAAAATTTTCAAAAAATGAGATACTTTTTTTGGGAAAGCACAACTTCCACATTGGTCAAATAATGTTCAAACAAAAATGACTCTTAGGGCATACTATGACCTCAAAAAAATATTTAGAAATATAAAATAAAATATTTAACTGGATAGAGCTCATCATGGCATGTCCAATAATATTTTTTTATCTCATCTACTACTCTTTTTGAATTATTATTAACTACAAAATTAAATAAGAACAAACAATGATAAATTATTATTTGAATGTTATGTTAGCATATACTAAAGATAAAATGAGATAAATTGAAGTAATGCAATATAACTAAATCAAAGCAATGTGTGGGGCACATTAGAGAAAATATATAATTAAAAAGCAATTCAATCAAAATAAATCTAAATCTTTTAATGAAATGACATACTTAAAAAATATTAAATATCATAGAAAATGCTTTAAAAATAAAATGCTTTAAAAATAAAATATTTTAAAAAGTAAAAATGAATATTTAATTTGATATACGTCCTTGAGTTGAGTTCAATGATGTTTGTCTCATTTAGGTCAAACCACATTTTGATATACTTAAAACTACAAAAGTAATTCAACATAAATAAAAATAATTAAATATTTTTAATACGAAGTAAATATATAATAAAGCTTAAATAAGGTAAATAGAACCAGTGTAATATAACTAAATAAAAGCTTTATAATGGTCATAATAAAAGTGATTTAGAGTTACATAGTACTATAAAGACATCAAAATAAACAATTTGAAGAAATGAGATAAAGTTTTTATGAAAGTTGCATTCCGTGATATTAAAATGATTGAGTGTAACGACATTGATCATCGAATTAGGTAAGGACAAAAATGCTTATTTCCTTTGCTAAAACGAAAAAAAAATAATATTTGAAAATATAAAAGTTCATATTTATTTAAATAATGCTAATCGAGAGGAGACTTAGAGTTACATAATAATATAATCAAATGAAGGACAAAAATTCAAATAAACTAAAGATATATTAAATCTCTGAAGATATAAATTGAAACAAGGTAATAAAAACAAGTCAAAGTGATGTAATGTTGACATAATAAGCAATTTAGAGTTACGTACTAATATCAAGAGATTGAAGTGGAAAACTTTAGAGAATAACAAATTATTTTGTAAATTTTCATTCAAAGATATGAAAGAGAACTAGTGTATCATTTTGTCAAAAAAACAAGCAGAATCATGAAGCACACATAAATATTTTGGTATGTTGAAATGAGATAATTTAAAAAGACTTGATATTACTAATTTAAAGCAACCTAACAGTCACATGAGAATAGATTTTTTGTTACAACATAAAATAACAAAATCAAAATAAAACATTTTAAAACTAAGAAAAATTGTCTTGAAATGTTGCATTCCAAGATGATAATGCCTTAAAAATTATTTTTTCGATCATCAATTTCGGTGCCAATCATAATGTCTCATAAATCATGTAAAACCTAAAAAAAAAAAACTTTTTTAAGACTAATGTTTAACTTGATATATCACATTTAAATGTGTCCAAAGTTGTTTGTTTCATTCAATTAGATCTCATTTTGAAGAACTACAAATTTTCAAAAGTAACTAAGCTTAAGTAAAAATAAATACTTAATATAGTGCTAAGAAAATAAATATTATGGCTAAAATGAGTAAAATTGAAGTAATGTAACGTATCCAAATGAAAAGTTTGAAAAAGTTTAAAAACTCTTGGAAAGTGTAGTAGAGCTTTATATTCAACGAGATTGAGGATATCGATTGTAACATTCTTAACTATCAGATCAACAATAAATAAAAATATCAACAAAGCATGCCAAAACTATGGAAAATAAAATACTTAAAGATATTAAAATGAATATTTTTTTCAATTTAAGTCATCAAGCCAAATCAAAAGACCTTTACCTCCTTTTGATCAGATCATATATGGTATTATAATGTTATAAAAAATAATAAATATTTTTTAATATTGATTAGAAATACATTAATTCTAATATATGATTAATAAATGTTCTTTAATATCACCAAATAAATGTGATGTGATATTTACTCGAGAAGAGAATTAAAGTTTCATAATAATATAACTAAATCTAATAGAAGAATTTGAAGAAATATGATAAATTATACTAATAAGTTAAGTAGAAAGATGCTAAGGAGATCTAATGTGATATCATCAATAATCAATTATTGTATCCTTCAAAGTGTGTGTCGCAAAGAAAGCAAAAAACCTATAATATGAAATATTTAAGATCTAATGAAAGAAAATTAACATAAATAATAATAAATTACTAATTTAATTAGAAGAAAATATATGTTAAAGAAGATTTTAGAATAATTGAAGCCCTGTAACATATCAAAATTAATGATATCTCACACAAGATTTGGAGTGACGACAATATAAACAAATCAAATTGCAAATTTTAAAAAAGGATATTTACTTTAGAAGAACATTGCATTTACTAATTTTTATATTAAGTAAAACAACATTAAATATGAAATTTGATAAATTGAACTAATACAATATAACTAAAACAAAGCAACAAAAAAGTCATAAGAGAAGAGACTTGGAGTGACGTGGTAATATAACCAAATCAATGCAAGAAAATTGGATTAATTAGATAAATTATATGAGAAAGTTGCATTCCAAGATGTTTGTTAGATTAAGCATAAAATTTCTCAAGCATTTAATGATAAGTGATCAAAAGGACTCATAAAGGTTTCCATAACCTTAGAAAATGAAATTTTTAAAATTGTAAAACATGAATATTTTGGTAGATAGAGCTCATCGAAATGAATCCAACTAAGTTAATTTTTTGTCAATGACACAACATTTGGAATTACCAACAATTACTAAATTAAATAAGCTTAAATAATAATAAATCACTATTTTAATATTAGTTAAATATATGTTGCAGCTAAGAAGGGACAAATTGAAGCAACATAATATAAAAAATAAAACAAATGTAATGGTCATCGAGATGAGTTGAAGAAGATTGTTTCTTCTCCATCGACATCAATTATAATTATTGGAAATTACAGAATTAAAGTAGCTTAAATTATAACAAATTATTTATTTGATATAAAGTAAATAAATATTCAAACAAAAAATTAAATAAATTTAAGCAACCTAATATTATAAATTCAAATGAAAATAATAGTCACACAAAAGGAGATTTTGTGTTGCATAATAAAATAACAAAATCGAGGTACAAAGTTTGAAAAATAAGAAAAATTGTATAAGTTTCATTCCAACGCATTAACTAACAAGAAAAAATTTTTTAGGCAATTAAATATGGTACAAATCAAAATGTCTCAATAATAATGTCAAAATTTTGAAAAAAAAATTTAAAAATATTAAAATATGCATTTGATTAGATGTTTCCAAACCAGAGGAGTCAAAAGATTTTTCTTTCCTCCTACTTTAACCTCATTTAGGTTTAATGCATATTAACAAAGTAAAATGACATAAATGATAATGTATAATTATTTTAATTTTATTTAAACAAATATTATGACTAAATTACAACAAATTGAAGTAACATAAAATATTCAAAAGAATTAGTTGTAAAGATCACAAGCAAGGAGATTTAGAGTTACATAATAATGTAGCTAGATTTAAAAAAAAGTTTAAAAGAATCATAAAAATTGTATGATAAAGTTGCTTTCAAGTATACAATGAAAACCAATTATGACATTCTTAATCAACGAATCAGGAACCAATAGAAAGATCTAGTAAAGAATACCCACAAAAAAATATTTAAAGATATACTAATAAATATTTAATTAAATAGAGGTCATCGAGATGACTCTAATATTGTTTTTTTTTCTCAATCAAAACTAATTCAAAATTATTATGAATTATAATTTTCAATAAGCTTGAATAATAATAAATATTTTTTATTATTAATTAAATTTGTACCAAGCTTTAAATAAGATAAATTGAATCTTGGTAATATAACCAAATCAAATTGATGTAAAGGTTAGAACAGAGAAGAATTAGAGTTTTCTATTAATATAACAATATTCATGTAAAAGGTAGAAGAAATAAGATAAGTTATACTAAAATGTTTAATTCAAAGATGCTACGGAGACGGTGTATAACATTATCTTTCATCAAATTGGGTATGAAAAAAAAAGTTTTGCAAAGCATATGAAAACCTTAGAATAAAAAATATTTAAAAATAAAAACATTTAATATTTATTTTTATAAAGCAAGATGTGGTTAATCTAATTGTGATTTTTTTATCAAACTTTGTTTGTTATTAATTTGAATTAGAAAATTAAAGTATCATAAATAATAATAAATTATTACATTGAACTAAATTAAAGCTATGTAATAAAATTAATTGAGGGAATTGGAGATATCACATGGGGTAAAATTTGTACTAACATAGTAATATAAGAAAATAAAAACAAAAAATTAGTAAAAAATGTGATAAATTATACAGCAGTGTAGCATTGCAAGATGTATAGAAGATGGAGTGCAACACCCTCGATCATCAAAGAAGTAATTAATTAAAGAAGTTTTTCAAGCAATCAAAATCTATGAAAATTAAATATTTATAAATAATAAAATAAAATTTTTATTCGATAAAGTGCAATACCCTCAATTATTAAAAAAGGCAAGATTCAAAAATTCCCATAAAGTATGCTAAACTCTAAAAACAATACTTAAAAAATATAAAAATGAATATTTAATTAATAGAGCAATACAAGATAAGTCCAGTGATATTTATTTCATCACTATAAGATGTCTTTTAAATAATTATGAATTATGAAAGTAAGTAAACATAATAATAATAAAATAATTTTTTTAATATCAAGTGAATGTGTTTTTTATTACTAACATGTAAAAAATAAAATAATTATAATATAATTAAATTAAAAAATTGTAATGGTCACACAATATGAGAATGAAAGTACATTGTAACACAATAAAAAAAAATTTGTAATTTTGGAAAAAAAATGATGTAAATTGTATGAGAATTTTGTATTATTGGATACAATAGAGATCTAGTGTGACATCCCAAATCGTGAAATCATGTACAAATTGAAATGATCATATAGCATGCAAATTAAAAAAAATACACAACACATAAACATAAAAATGGATGTGTAATTTGAAAGAACTTGTTAAAATGAGTACAATGATGTTTCTTTCATCTCCATTACACCAAGCCAAAAATAATTATCATTTAAAAAAATGCTTAAATAATAAGAATTTTTTTAATACAAAGTAGTAATATATTAAAGCTAAAATGACACAAATTAAATTAATGTAAAAAAACCCAAGTCAAAGTGATGTAAAGTGACATGAGAAGATAATTGGAGGTTCATAGAAATTAAACCAAATGAAAGAAAAAAATTTGAAAAAAATAAATTAAATTATATGGGAACATAGATGTCCAAGATTTCAAGAATATCATTCATAACATTCTTATTCCCAAAATCAATAATGAATCAAATTATCTTATAAATATGGATTCATAAAAGAAAAGTAAAATTTAAAGTTATAAAAATAAATATTTAATAGGATTAACCATGTCGAGACTTGTTGAATGATATTTGATTTGTCTTGATCGAACCTCATTTAAAATTGCTATGATTACAAAGGAAAATACGCATTGACAACAATAAATTACTCTTTTAATTCGAAGTAAATATATATTAATGTTGATAAAAGATAAATTGAACCAATATAATATAAATAAATCTAAGTGAAATAAAGGTCACTTAAGAGGACATTTGATGAAACATACTAACATAAACGAATTAAAGCAAAAACGTTTTATAACTATAATAAATTATTTGGGAAAGTTGGATTATGAGGTATTATGGAGATCTAGTGTAACATTCTTGATTATCAAGTTAGGAAAAATAAAATTATTTCATAAATCATATAAAATTACTAAAATATAATGTATTTGAAAAATATAAAAAATGATTATTAAAGTGATATAGATCCTCACGTTCATTCAAATGATCACAATGTGTTCTTTGTTGAACCTCATTTCGAATTACTATGAATAACAAAAAGAAAATGGAATAAAAAAAAATAATAATTATTATAATATTAAATAAAGATATGTCAAAGTTGAAATTAGGTATATTAAAGTAATGTACTAAAACTAATTTAGACGTAAGAATTTCATAAGAGGAGATTTAGTGATACAAGGAAAAATAACAAAATAATAGTGAAACAGTTAGCAAAACAAGAAACATTGTATACAAAATTTGCATTCTAGACTACAAAGAATATTAAGCATAACATCTTCAACTATCAAATCAAACACAAATAGATATGAGTTGAAAGCCAAGTCAAAACAAAAGAAAATTTATATTTATAAATATTATAATTAATCTTCAATTGGATAGAGCTCATGAAGATGTCTCCAACAATATTTTATGCATATAAATTTGACCTCCTTTGGCATTAGTATGAATTAAGAAATTTAATATGAATAAAAAATATCAGATAATAATTTTGTTGTTTAGCAATTAAATATTAATGTTGAAATAAGAACAATTAAAGTAACGCAATATATCAAAATTAAAACAATATATGAGAAGAGATTAAAAGCTACATAGTAATTTAACCTAACAAAGGTGAAAATCACATTCCAAGGTACTAAAGAGATAAAGTGTAATATTATAGATCATCAAATTAGGTACAAATCAAAGAATATTATAAACAATGCAAAAAATATAAAAAATAGTTTTGAAAAAAAATAAATATTTAATTGCATAGAGCTTGTAAGGATAAGTGGAATGATGCATAGTTCATCACAACTAGCCATTCTTAGAAATTACTACAAATTTACAAAAAAATAAGCAAAATAATAATTAATTTTATTTTAATGTTAAGTAAATATATATAAAAATTAAAAATGTCATAAATTTAAGTAATGTAATGCAACAAAATCTAGGCATTGCAAAGATGAAATGATAGGAGATTTAGGGTCACATAGTTATATACGAAATCTAATCTAAAAATTTTAAAAAATATAAATTGTACACTAATGTTAGATTCGAGGAAACTTAAGATCATAGTGCAATAACTATGATTTTAATGATAAAAGTATATCTAAATGTTTTGCAAATCATAACAAAATCCTAGAAAATAAAAACTTTAAATAAAAAATTAATATTTAGTTATAATATGGTCCAATGCTGCTTATTTCATCTTGATTATATGTTGTTTGGAATAACAAATCAAGTATAAATAATAATAAATTATTTTTAAATATTAAGTAAATATATAGTGAATATGAAGTGAGGTAAATTGAGGCACTATAATATAACTAAATCAAGGTCATGTAAAATTAATAGGTGCAAGATTTATAGTTACATAGTAATATACCAAATCAAAGTGATAAGGTTTATTTAAAGAGATAAATTTTATAAGAAATGACATTCTAATACTCAAGTGTTATTGAGTGTAACATTTTAAAAAATCAAAAAAGTTATGATTGAAATGTCTAGTAAATTTAACAAAATTCTAAAAAATAGACTTCTTAAAAATGAAAAAAAGAAAAGGTTATCACTTGTTGAGATACATCAAATGAAGTTTATTTTACATTGATTGAATGTCATTTGTAATTAAAAGAAATTTCTAAAATAAATAAGCATAAATAATTATAATTTGTTTTTTAATAATAAGTAATATATTAATTCTAGAATGTGCTCAGTTGATGGAATATAATATAATAAAATTAAACCACTGAAAATGTCATATAAGATGATATTTAAAATTACACAGTAAAATAACACAATAAAATAGAAATATTTGAAGTCATGACATAATTTATATAAGAATATAGAATTCTAAGATACTGAGTGGATCAAGTATAGTATCCTCGATCATCAAATTAGACATTTTTAAATGTTTTGTAATATGCATAAAAAACCCTTGAAAACAAAATGTACAAAAACATAATAATAAAAATTTAATCAGCTTTGGTAGCCTTCTTTAAGATTTTGTTGCAAATTATTAAATTAATTAAAAAATAATAATAATAAATTATTATTTTAAAATTAAATAAACGAATTTAAAAACTAAAACAAGATAAACTAAAATTATCTAATGTAATGAAATCAATGCAATTTATTGTTCATTAGAGATGAGCTTTAGTGTAATGAGGTAATTTAAGTATGTCAAAAAGAATCATTGATGAAATGAGATAACTTGTTTAGGAAAGGTTAATTCTAAGTTACTAAAGAGAATGAACATAAAATCCTATATAATAAAAAATGATGCATATAAGAATTTTGCATATACTATAAGAAAACCTTAGAAAAGAAAATATCTATAATATATAAGTGAATATATAATTGGATAGAAGCCATGGAGAAGAGTCTAATAATCTTTTCTCTACTTGATGAGATCTGATTGTGAATTAGTACAAATAACAAAATTAAATAACATAAATAATAATAAATTATTATTTATTTATAGTTAAATCTTTAGTCAAACTAAAATGAAATAAATTGAAGTAATTTAGTATACTAAAATGAAAGTAATGTGAATGACTGACATAAGTGCATAAATGGAATCTAAGATGATCGACTGTAGTATCATCGATGATCAAATTAGATAGAATTATGGTATTTTCTAAAAGTTAATAAAAGCAATGAAAAAATAACTAAAAAAGTATATTTAATTGGATAGAGATTGTTATGATGACAATAATGACATATATACCATCTACATCACATCACCTAGAATTAGAGGGAATTTCTATAGTAATTGCACATAAGTAAAATTAAATCATTACTTTCATATATGGTAAATTTATATCAAAGCTAAGATGTGATAAATTTTAGTAATGTAACATCTCATGTCTACAAATTTATTACATAACTCAAAATGTTCTCTCGTGTGAGCATTTCATGATTTTGATCCTTATATATTGTACTATTTTAATTTACCGCATTTGAACTTTAACATACATTTAATAAATAGTAAATTTATAATTTATTATTATTTTGGATTAATTACTTTGGAAATTCTCAATAACATAATAAGTGGTCTGAATTTAGACAAAACAGATATTGTTGTCTTGATGAGCTCTTTAAAAAGAAATATTAACTTTTATAAATTTAAATAATTTATTTTCTATGGTTTTTACATGCTTTATGATATATTTATGAGATTTGGCAAATATTTTTTTATTGATTTTTTCACATTACTATATAACTTTAAATGTCCTCTTTTGTGATCTTTATATCATTCTGATTCAGTTATAGTATTTTTCTTCAATTTATCTCGCTGAAGCTTCACTACACATTTCCATTATATATAAATTATAATTTTATTTATTTATTTTTGTTTACTTTTCTAATTTTCTATAGTTTCAATTGAGGGTTAATCAAGATGAAACAAATAAAATTTAACTAATCTTGTTGATGTGTATCTAACTAAATATTGATTTTTATATTTTTTTGAATATATTATTTTCTATAGTTTTATGCATGCATTGCAAGGGACTTTTTTGTGCCATGTTTGATAATCGATGATTTTATACTCAGGCTCCTTAGTGTCTTAGAGTGTTACTTATGCAATTTATCTCATTTATACAAGTGTTTCACTTTGAATTACTTATACTACTATGAAGCTCTTATTTTTTTTTGTGGTTAAAAAATTTAAATTATTTTCACTTAGACATATTTAATTACTGTAAGTTTTTTATTTCAACATTATTACATATTAACTTAATTCAAATATCATAATTTTTAATACCTATTTGTTTTGATAATTAGTAGTACTTATTAACAAGGTCCAATCTAAATGAAACAAATATAATCAAAGGCTCTCAACCAGTTATACTTAAATAAATATTCATTTTTATGTTTGTAAATATTTTGTTTTCTTGGTCTTTTGCATTGTTAATGAGATATTTTTATTTTTAGTTAATTTTGTTACATAAAATTACATCAGTTTATGTCAAATATATATATATATATATATATATATATATAAATTCATTATCATTTATGCTTATTTATTCTTGTAATTTAGACAAATTGCAAATGAGGTTGAAAGAGACAAAACAAATGTCATTGGACTCATCTTAATGAGCTTCATCTAATTAAATTTTTATGTTTATATTATTAAAGCATTTATTTTCTATGACTTTTGCATGCTTTATAAAATATTTTTATTTATACTTCATTTGACATTCGAGAATTTTACACACCATCTTCTTAATATCATGTCTCAAAATGTTTTGCTTTCAATTCATTGTAATGCAATTTAACACAAAATCTCCTCTCATGTGACCTTTATATTATTTTGATTTAGTTATATTATATTTCTTCAATTTATCTCATTCCATCTTTAATGAATATTTACTTAATATTGAAACACTTGTTTTTTAATATTTATTCCTTTTCAATTTTGTAATTTTTAGTAATATCAAATAATGCCTAATTTACACAAAATGAACGTTGTTGGACATGTCTTGATAGGCAATATTGAAATAAATATTTATTTTTATATTTTTAATTTTTTGTTTCCTATTAGTCGGCATACATTATGACACATTTTGATTTGTAACAGATTTGATGGTTGAGCATGTTACACTCGATCTCTTTTGCTTCTTGGAGTGCAACTTTCTAGTAAACTTTTCTACTTTTCTTCAAATGTTTTGCATTAATTTGGTTATTTTACTTTGAACTCTTACCTCTTCTCTTCTTACTACCACATAACTTCAATTTTATTATATTACATTTATTTGATTTACATCATTTCACAACGAATATATATTTACCAAATACTAAAATAACAATTCATTACTATTTATTCTTTCTTCTTTAATTTTATTTTTAATAATTTTTAGCACTATTTATGAGGCATTTTTTATTGTTCTTGATTTCAAGGTCGTGGATGTTACATTCGAGTACTTTACCATCATGAGAGGAACTTTAATGTGACATTTATCTCATTTTTCTAATGTTTTTCCCTCATTTGGTAGATTAGTATGAAATTGCAATTCTCCTCTTATAGGACATTTATGTTAGCTTCATTATGTCATATCATATTTTTGTAATTTATTTAGTCATAGCTTCATTATATGTCAACTTTACATTAAAAAAAATATTCTTTATTATCTATGCTTATTTATTTTGGTCATTTATAGTTATTCTAAATGAGATGCAATTGAGATAAAATGGAAGTTGTTAGGCTCTTCTATGTGGGCACTATCCATTTAAATATTCCAATTAAAATTTTTAAGTATTTTATCTCCCAAACATTTTAAAGACATTTTTATTTATATTAGAATTGATGATGATGGATGTCACACATAATTTTCTTAATTTCTTGGAATTAAACTTTCTGATAAAATTTATCTTATATTTCCAAATTTTGTGCCTTAATTTTATTATATTACTATGTAACACTAAATTTTACTACTTTATAAATATAGTAAGTATTAAAATAATAATTTTTAAAATTTTTACTTATTTGATTTTGGAATTCAAAGTAATTAAAAACTAGATTCTATTAAGGTGAAAAAATTATGTTTAATTCACCTATGTGAGCTTTTTCAACTTAAATATTTGTTTTTATATTTCTATGCTATTTTTCAAATTTTTAGCACTTTAATCAAGTATTGTGATTCTTACCTAATTTAATGATTAAGAATGTTATTTCACATCTCCTTAGTATCATTCAATTAAACATTCTTGAATAATTTACCTAATTCTATCAAATGTTTTACTATGATATAGTTACATTAATATGATGATTTAATTTTCATCTCATTTATCCTTTACAACATTTTCGTTTGGTTATGTTACATTTGTTCAAGTTATTATGCTTTAGTTACATTATATATTTAGTTAATATTAAAATAATTATTTTTTATTAGTTATGCTTACTGACATTGGTAACACTTTGCTATTAAAAATATTGTCTGGTTTCATTGAAGTCAATGTTGTCAGGCAAAGCTTGATGCGATCTATAAAATATAAAATTACTTTATATATTTGAAGTACTTTTTTACTGCTTTATGATCTTTATGAGACAATTTGATTCATAATGGATTTAATGATTTAGGATGTTACACTCGAACTCCATGGTAGCATGGTATGCAAATTTCACATTTAGTTTTTCTCCTTTGTTCAAATATTTCATATTTAATTAGTTAAGTTACCACGTAGCTATAAGTCTCCACTCATGTGATGTTTGCATCGCTTTGCTTTTGTTATTTTGCCATTCTCCAATTTGCCTTATTTCAAGATTAAAATAAATTTACATTACTGTGGATAAATTAAAAGTCATTCGACCCATCTCAAAGAGATCTATCAAATTAAACATTCATTTCTATATGTTTAAATATTCTTTAGTGTTTTGTGATTAGTGATGAGACATTTTTCTTTGTATCTTATTTCATGATCAAGGATGTTATACTTGATCCCCTTAGTAACTTAAGATGCAACTTTCACGTAAACATTATCTAATTTCTTAAAAATTTTCACTTTTATTTGATTTATTGTTATTTTTAAAATTTATGAATATTTAGTTTTATTTCTAAATACTTTATTTTCAAAATAATTTGTGTGCTTCATGAGGTATTTCATTTAATACCTTATTCAACAATTTATTTTGCTATAGTCCATCTCCTTAATATCTCAAAATGCTCCTCTTTTGTGCAATTTATCTCATTTTTTTAAATTTTTCTCTTTTATTTTGTTTTGTTGTTATCTTACAATAAATCTCTTGTCATGCATTCTTTAAATCGCTTGAATTTTAATATATAGTATTACTTAAGTTTATCTCATTTCAACTTATATATATATATATATATATATAAATATATGTAATTTATGCTTGTTTGCTCTGGTAAATAACAACAACACTAAATTTTTTTCAAATATTTTACTTTCCATTGCATGCTTATTAAGATATCATGAATTATACAATATTTGATGACCAAGGATATTACTATACCTCCTTCGTATCTTCGAATTCAATTTTCTTGTACATTTTAACACATTTCTTTAGTTGTTTAGCACTGATTTCATTATATTATTATTAGTAAAGTTTAACTCTCCTCTCAAGCAAACGTTGAATCACTTTTTACTTGTTATATTCTATAACTTCAATTAATTTTATCTCTATTTTAATATATATTTTGTTTACATTTAATTAATAATTTATTTTTTCCCTATTTTATTGTTTTTTTAATTCGCTATAATAAAATATTAAGACTAATCGAGAGGAAATAATTCATGTTTGACGCATCTGAGTGCTCTCTACTAAATTAAAATTCTTTGTTAAGAGTTAAATGTTGTATCTTCTATTAATTTGTTACATATTATGAGATATTATGATTTATTTCTTATTTGATAATTGAGGACGTTACTTTCAATCTCCTTGGTATCTGTTTCCAAAACATTCATATGTAATTTCTCTAATTTATCTAAAGGTTTCTTATTGATTTGGCTATATTACTATGTAACTCTAAATCTCCCCTCATGTGACCATCAAATGTTTTTGTTTTGGTTATATTAGAAAGCCATAATTTACCTCATTTCACCATTAATTTCTATTTTCAAAATGTTATATAGTAATTTATTATAATTTATACTTTTAAATTTTTAATTCACAACAGTTAAAACAAGTTCATTAGACTCCGCTTGATAAGGTGTATCAAAATAAATATTTTGTTAGTGTATTTTTAATATTCTATTTTCTAAGGTTTGAACAATTTTGACATGATATATTGATTTTTACATGATTTCACAACCAACGAAGTTATCCTCAATCCCTTTTGTATCTTGGAAGGAAGCTTTCATGTATAGATTTTTTAACTTTTTTTATATTTTTTCCCTTTACTTTATTTTGCAACTATAAAATTATTATTCTCCAATCATGTAACCTTTACATCATTTTGTTTTCTCGTTATTATATTTCTTCAATTTGTCACATTTTTATTTTAATATTTATTTAATTATATTAAAATAAAAATTAAATATTATTTTTTCTTATTATTATTGATAATTGATAGTTATTCTAATTGAGATCCAACATAGATGAATCAAATATAGTTACACTCACTTTGGCATCAACTATCCATTTAGGTATTCTTATTTGTATTTTTTTAATTTTTTATTTTCATAGTCTTGGCTTGCATTATGACACTATTCAATTCATACCTAATTGGATGATCGAGAATATTACAATCTATTCTCTAAGTATCTTGGAATGCACCTCTTTAGTTTCTCTCATTTTTCAAAAATTTTCCATTTTCCTTTTTAATATTACTATTTAACTGTAAATGCCGCCCCATGTGATATTTAGATCAATTTGATTTAAGTTTTTTACATTGCTTCAATTTAGTCCATTTTTTTGTTATAACATTAATAAATACAAGAATATAATTTATAATTGTTATGTTTATATGGTTTGATACTTCATAGTAATTTAGAAGGATGTTTAATATAGAGAAAAAATGTTGTTTAACTAATCTCAATGAGTTCTATACAATTAAATATTTATTATTATATTTTAAAATATTTTCCTATTATTTTAACATGCTTCATAAGTCGTTTCTATTAATACCTACTTTGATGATTGAGAATGTTGAACTCCATCTTTTTATTATCACGAAATGCAACTTTGTAATATAATTTATCTCACTTCTATAAATGTTTTTGTTTAATTTGGGTACACCATTTGATGTTTTCATTCACATCTCATTTAATGTTGACTTCTTTGCATTCAAAAATATTATATTTTTAAATTTATCATGTTAAAAGTTTATTATATATTGATTAAATTGTAAAGAAAATTGTTTACTGCTATTTATGCTCATTTATGTTTGTAATACGTGCAAATTACAAATGTGGTTTGATTAATATGAAACAAGCATTATTAGACCTGGCTCAATGACCACAATTTAATTATATATTTATTTTTACATTTTTAAATATGTTATTTTCTTTGTCTTTGGTAGGCTTTGTGGGGCATTTCAACTCGGATCTCATTTGACGATCGAGGAAGCTACTACTAATCTTTGTGGTACATTTGAATGCAAGTTTTCCAAACAATTTATCTTATTTCCTCAACATTTTCATTTTTATCTTTTTATATTTCAACTTAACTCTAAATCTACTTTAATGAAACTTACATATCATTTTCATTTTGTTGTACTACATTCCTCCAATTTATGTCATTTTAGGTTTAAGATACATTCCTATAATATTAAAATAATGATTCTTTTTGGTAACTCACAAGACATTAAATGGTGGTTTGATAGATGAAACAAATGTCATTGCACTCCTCTCAAAGAGGTTTATCAAATTAAATATTATTTTTTTAAAAATCTTAACAATTGTTTTTTATGATATTAGGAACATTAATGGGACATTTTGACTTGTAATTGATTTCATGGTTATAGATATTATAATTGATCTCTTTGGTATCAAAAAATGCAAGTTTCACATAAACATTATCACATTTTGTTTTAAATTTTCACACTTATTTTATATGTTGCTATGAGACTTTAATTCTATGCTTGTGTGACCTTTAAGTGTCTTTGATTTTGTCATATTATATTTCTTCATTTTTTTTAATTTGAGATATAATATATATATATATATATACATTTAATATTAAAGTAATAATTCATTATTTTTTATCCTTATTAGTTTGGTAATTCGTATGACAACGAAACAAATGTCGTTATAGTCATCTCGGAGAACTCTATCCAATTAAGTATTGTGTTCCAAATTCATAAACATGTTTTTTAGAATTTTGGAATACTTTACAAGATATTTTGATTTTAACTTGATTTCTTGATTAAGAATGTTACACTTGATGCCTTTAATATCATGCATTACATCTTTCCCAAATTATTTGTCTCATTTCTCCAAATTTTATCTTTGATTTAGATATAATGCTGTCTTTGGTAATTCAAAGTTTTTCCAAACACATTTTGAATTGATAAAACAAATATTGTTTGACTCCTCCAAGGAGAAAAAGAAAAATAAATATTTATTTTTATATTTTAAAAAGCTTTTTTATGTTTTGAAAGTTTTTAAGAGACATTTCAAATTGTTCCTAATTTGACATTCGATGATGTCACACTCAATCTCTCTAGTACCTTGGAATGCAACTTTTTCATACAATTTATCTCATTTTTTTTTTTATTTTGATTTCTTAAGGCTACTATGAAGCCATAATCTTATTCCCATTTGCACTTTACATTACTTTTATTTCTTTATATTACATTACTTGAAATGTTCTCGTTTCGGCTTTATTCTATATTTTGGTAATAATTAAGTAAAATTTCATTATTATTTATGGTTATTCAATAGATATGAAAAAAATCATTGTACTCATCTAGATGAGCAACACCCAATTAAATCATAAATTTTATATTTTCTCATATTTAATTTTCTAAGATTTTTACATACATTACAAAATAGTTCAATTCATAACTTATTTTAACATCTTTGAAAGAAATTTTGCCGTAGAGTTATTCTTATTTCTAGAACATTTTCATTTGGATTTTCTTATGTTGCTACGAATCTCAATTTCTTCTACATTGCAACCTTTGCATGACCTTCATTTTTTATGTTATATTTCTTCAATTTATGTAATTCTGTTGAATTATTTTGGCAATTCAAATAGATTCTTCATGAGTTCCAATCAGGAAAAAGGATATAACATTCAACTCATTTAGCCAAAATCTATCAAATTAAATATTAATTTTTTAAATTTATTTAATTTTTTTATATTTTAAAATGTTTTATGCGACATTTCTATTTGTTTATAATTTGGTGATCGAGGATGCTACAATAGTTAATTTCAAATTTAGATTTTTTCATAATTTGATCATCGAGGGTGCTAAACTTGACATCTCTAGTATCATAGAATATAACGTTCCAATACCATTTATCACTTTTTAACTTTAATATATATTTGCTAAATATTAATAAAATAACTTATTATTATTTATTTATATCTTCATAATTCTTAGAAATTGAAAATGATGTCTTATTGAGATGAAATAAAACTAGTTTAATTCATATCGATACCTACACAACTAAAATTATGATTGAGGATGTTATACTTGATCTCCTTAATATCATTTAAGAGAACATTTAGTTATAGTTTGCCTCACTTCTTCAAATGCCTTTCTTTAGTTTGGCTACATTATAATGAAACTCTGATCCTCCACTTTTGTAACCTTCAAATAGCATTGATTTTGTTATATTACTTTGATTAAATTTATTTTACTTTAGAATTAATATATATATTTATATAATATTAAAATAAAAATTCATTATTATTTTTAGCTGTTTAGTTTTTTGATTCAAAGTAGTTCAAAATAGAGTTTGTTGGACATGAAAAAATTTCACTTTACATGCCTAAATGAGATCTATAAATTTAAGTATAAGTTTTTATATTTTTAAATGTTTTATATTTTATCCCCTTAACATGTTTTATAAAATATTTTTAGGGGCAATTGATTTCATAATTTTTGATGTTACACTTGATCTTTTTGTATCTCATAATACAACTTTCATACAAATTTTAATTTATTTTCTTCAAATTTCTACTTTTACTTCATTATATTACTATAAAGCACTAATTCTTCTCTCATGTTACCTTTATATTATAATAGTTATGTTACATCATATTGCTTTAATTTGTCTTATCTAATCATTGATACATATTAACTTTACATTAAAATACTTATTTATTCTTACTTAAGTTTATTTAATTTTGTAGATCATATTAATTCTAAAGAAGGTCTAATGAAGATGAAGTAGACATTATTGTATTCCTCTTGATGTTCTCTATCTAATTAAATATTTATTTCTATATTTTTATATATTTTATATTCTAATATTTTAACACAATTTATGAGATAGTTTAGTTGCAGTAAGTTTAACAAATAAGGACATTTCACTCATCTCCTTTGCATTTTAAAACGAAACTTTTGTATATAGTTTATCTTATTTTTCAAATATTTCCCTTTAATTTTTGTTTTAATATAAAATGCAAACTACTCTCTCATGTTGCCTTTATATCAATTTTTTTTTTATATTAAATTGATTCAATTAATCTCAATTTAGCTTTAACATTTATTTAATGAATAGTAAAATATTAATTTATTGTTATTAATGTTTGTTTAATTTTGTAAATCATAGTAATTACAAAAACGTTTGATTGGGATAAAAGAATCGTCATTGGACTTCTCTCTACGTGCTGTATCAAATTAAAAATTAACTTTAATATCTTTAAATATTTTATTTTTAAATATTTTAACAAGCTTTATGAGACATTTTGAGTAATACATTACTAACAATTAATGGTGTTATAATTGATCTCTTCAATATTTTGAAATCTAACTTACCCATGCAACTTAACTCTTTTATTCAAATTATCTTCAATTTCATTTAGATAATTACTTTAATAGTCTATATCTCTTCTCACATGATCTTTACATTTCTACAATTTGGTTATGCTATAAGACATATTTAATTAATATTAAAATAATATTTTACTTTTATTGATGCTTATTTCTTTATTAATTAATAAGAATTCCAATTAGAATTCAATTGATAGGAAAGAAAATCCTTTCAACTCATCTCAAAAACTTTCGTCCAATTATATATATTTATCTCTATATTTTTAGATATTTTATTTTCCAATGTTTTGGGATATTTTGTTAGGCATTTTAACTTATAGCTGACTTGATGATCAAGGATGTTACACTAGATTTTCCTAGCATCATGGAATGTAATGTTCCAATTCTTTTTAACTTTTTTTCTCAAATATTTTACTTTGATTTGTTTATATTACTAAAAAAAACAAATTATCCTCTTGTGTGAACACTGCATCATATTTATATAGTTACATTACATTTTAGATTTTCATACTATAATATATTTTTTCTTAATAACAAAATAATAGTTGCTTATTATTATTGTTTTTAACTACTTTGACTTTTGGTAATAATTGAAAATGACCTCTTATTATGATGAATTAAACTTTTTTATTCTACTCGATGGGCTCTACCAATTAAATATACATTTCTATTATTTTTAATATCATATTTTTAAGGGTTTTGGCATAGTTTAGAAGGCTTTCTGATTCATATTTGATTAATCGATTTTGGTTGTCACAGTGGACCATCTTAGTACATTGGAATATAATTTTCATAAATATTTTATCTCCTAGATTCAAATTTTTACATTAATGTAGTTATATTATCACGTAACTCGAAATCCACTTTTTTGTGACTTTTACATCAGCTAAACTTGGTTATGTTACAAAGTATCAAATTATCTTATTTAAACAAAATTATATATTTAATTAATGCTCTGATAACAATTTGTTATTATTAATTTTCGTTTTCTTCAACAATTTGAGCTAATTCAACACGATGATGTGTTTCGACAAAACAAGGGTCATTACACTCATCTCGATGAGCTAAATTTAATTAAATATTAAGTTTTGCACTATTATACATTCTATTTTGTAAAAATAAGTCTTACTTTAGGAAATATTTTGACCCTTACGTATTTTAAGAAATAAGAAAATCAATATCTAATTTGGAACACATCATCGATACAAGAAAAATGACATTTCTTTTATGTGATCATACCTAATAAAAAATTACCAAAAATTGCTAATGAAAAAAGTCATAAATAATATATATAATTATTTTTATTTTAAGTAACTATATATTAAAGATGAAATAATAAAAATTAATTGCTACGTAATTTAACCAAAACTAAGCAATGTAAAGATGACATAAGGTAACATTCATAGTTACATAGCAATATAATTAAATGAAAGTGAAACATTTGAAGAAAATAAGATATTTCAAAAATATAAAATTTAATGTTCATCCCACAACATTTATTTCAACATGATTGGACCTCCCTTGGAAAGCTTTTGAATTACAAAAGTTAAATAAATAACAAATTATTATTTTAATATTAACATATTATTTATTAAAAATAAATTAAGGTCATTTAAAGTAGAGAATTAGAGTTATACAAGAAGAGATGTAATGTCACATAAGAAGAGAATTAGAGTCATACAAAAATATAAGAAATTTAACACGTTTAAGAAAATGAGATAAACTATATGGGAATATAACATTATATAATACGAGAGATATGAAGTGTAGCATCCTTAATTATCAAATAAGATTTAAATTTAAATGACTTGTAAAAAATACGAAAACTTATAAAAAATAAATATTTTAAAATATAAAAACAAATATATAAAAAATGGAGGTTATCAAGACGATTCCAACATCATTTGTTTAGTCTCCATTTGTCATCATTCAAACTTACCACAAATTATTAATGTACATAATCATAAATAATAAAAAAATATTTTGTATGAAGAAAATATTCATTAATCCCAAAATGAGATAAATTAAAGTAATGTAACATAACCAAAACAAGAAGATCGAGTTTACCAATCTAGGTCATTAGATAAAAATAAATATTTAATTACACAGAGCTCATTGAGTCAAGTCCAACAATCTTTCCGTTGTCTCGATTGCACCTTGTTAAAAAATAATGCGAGTTGCTAAGGTAAAAATGAAATTATTATAACAATTGTTTTTATAATACTAAGTAAATAAATATTAAATTTAAAATTACATAAGTTGAAGCAATGTTCCCAAATCAAATTGAGGTGTAGGTTAGATGAGAATAGAACTTGTCTTTGATTATAATATAATGAAGGTGAAGGTTAGATCAGAATAGAACTTGTCTTTAATATAATATAATGAAATCAAAGTGAAACAATTAAGAAAATTATAAAACTTTTATAAGAAAGTTTCCTTTCAATATACTTAGTATATTGATAAACAAAATAAAATGCCATATAAATCAAGTCAAACTTCAGGAAATATAATTTTTAAAAATTTAGAAATGAAAATTTAATTTGATAGAGCATCATTAGATATGACCAAAAATGTTTGTTTCATCTTAATCAAAAACCATTTGAAATTGTAGAATTAAAAACTTAAATAAAAAAAAAATTACTTTTTAATTTTAAGTATATATATTAATGTTAAATATGAGATAAATTGAAGTATTTTAGTTTAACCAAAGCAAAGTATATAGATGGTCGCACAAGAAGAGAATTAGGCTTTTACATAATTATATTAAAAAAAAAGACAAATGTTGAAATAAATATTTAAAAACATGCTTAAATCCTATAAAGTAATATACTTAAAATATAAAAGTAAAAATTTAGTTGATAGAGTTCATTAAGATGAGACAAAAAAATATTTATTTACCCTAGATCTAACAACATTTTAAATTTAAGTGAATTAAAAAATATAGACAAAAATTATAATAAATTACTAGTATAATATTAAGTAAAAAAAGATTAATACCCAAATAACATAAATTAAAGAACCAAAGTATTGCGAAAAAAATTAAGGCAAAGGTTAAAATAATAGAGATTCAAAGTTACATAGTTATATCACTAACTAAAAATAAAAAATTTTAAGTAATGAGATAAAGTTTGAGAGAAAATTACATTCCATGATATTAAGTAGATTGAGTGCAACATCCAAGATCGTTAAATCTTGTAAGAATAAAAATGATTCCTCAATTATTCCAAAAAAATAAAACTAAAATTTATAAAATATAAAAAATGTTTATATTTAGTTATAAAACTAATTAAGATGAGTGCAATCACATTTGTGTCATCTTGAAGAGACACCATTTTGAATTATAATAAATGATCAATGTAAAAGGGAATAAATAATAACAATTTATTATTTCATAATTTTAAGTAAATATATTGTAAAAAAAATATAAGTAAATTGAAGCTATGAGTATAACCAATGAAAGTGAATAATTTGGAGAAAGTTCCATTCCAAAATAATAACAAGATTAAGTGTACATCTTAGATTATAAAACTATGCATTAATAAAAAAATTTCATATCACATGCTAAAATTCTAGAAATTAAAACACTTAAATATCTATAAAAATATATTTAGTTGGATAAAGCTTATTGTGATAAGTCCAATAATATGCTTGTTTTGTCATTATCAAGCATCATTTAAAATTAAGTAGATATATATTGAAACAAAAATGAGAAAAATTCGTATGATATAATTTTCCAAAATGAAAGTGATGGAAAGGTCATGTGAGAGGAGATTTAGAGTTACAATATTATGTAACAAAATCAAAGTACAATATCTAAAGAAATGTGAAAAATTGAAAGGCAAAGTTATAAGTTTTTATTTTAAGAGGATTTTGTGTAATATCGTTGATTATCAAACAAAATACTAACAAACAACTATCATAAATAATGTAAATAACATGAAAAGATGTTCAAAAATTTATAAAAGACATAAAATTAAAAAAATTAACATTTAACTTCATATAGCTCATCAGGATTGCTCTAAAGACCTTTGTTTTATTTAATCATACTAAGTTTTATTATTAAGCAAATATATAGTGAAATTGAAATAGATAAATTAATGATTATAACTTAACTAAATTAAAATTGTTTAAAAGTTACATGAGTGGTGAATTAGAGTTTTATTGGAATATACGAAAATTAAATAAAAAATTTGAAAAATGCAAAAAATTTATAAGAAAGTTGTATTTCTTTTTTTTTTTTGAAAAGGAAGAAAGTTGCATTTCAAGAAACTAACAAGTTCATGTGTGACATCCCTGTTTATCAAATCATGTATGAATGAAAAATTCTTGAAATGGATGATAACATTGAAGAAAATAAAATATTCTAGAATATGAAAATGAGCATTTTGCCAGATAGTTCTCATCTCAATGGGTTAAGGATGCTTACTACATCTTAATGAAGACACATTTGGAAAACAACGAAGTTAATGTCATAGATGAAATTTAGAGTTACATTATAAAATAACCAATCAAAGTGAAAAATTTAAAGAGTTTAGATAAATTTGATGGCAAGATTGCTTCTAAAGATTATCAAAGCGTTGAGTGTGACATTCTTGATTATCGAATCATGTAAAAATAGAAACCACTGGCAAAGCATTCCAACGATTTCCCTTTCCATCTAAGAGACCATCTTTGGAATGACAATGAAATTGCAATGTAAATAGCAAAAAATAATAATAACGTACCATAATTATTTTAAGTTATATTAAAGCTAGAATTATATGAAATGAAGTAATGTAATATTACATAATCAAAGCAATTTAATGGCCTCATCGGAGCGGATAAATTGTTAATTTGCTTTAAAACAAAATCAAAGCAAAAATTTGAAGAAATGACTTAAATTGTATCGAAAAGTTGCATTGCAAGGAACCAAAGAGATCGACCGAAACATAATGAATAACAAAATTAGGTATGAATTGAAATGTATTTCAAAGTATTCCAAAATCTAACAAATCAAAATATTCAAAAATATGAAAAGGATTATTTCCATGGGTTGACGTCCTCGAGATTAGTCCAAAAAAATTTGTTTAAACTCCATCAAAACACATTTAAAATAGCTTTAAATTACAAACAAAAAATTGAATAAATAATATTAAATTAGTTTCTTCATATTTAGTGAATATAAGTTAATGTTGATATGAGATAAATTAAAAAACTATTATAAAACTAAACCATGGCGATGTAAATATGACACAAGATGAGATTTATAATTACATAGAAATATAATCAAATGAGAGGCAAAATTTGTGAAATATTGTATGTCATTAAAAAAAGTTGCATTGTAAAATAATTAGGAGATCAATATAATATCCTCGATCATAAAATCTGATATGAATCAAAACCTCTAGTAAAGGGTTCAGAAACCGTAGAAAAAAATTTATGATATAAGAATTTATATTTAAATTGATAGTCCTTATCTCGATTGGACTTCTATTGGAATTACTTTGAATTATGAAAGTAAATAAGAACAACTAGTAATAGTTACCTAATATTAACTAATTATATATATTGAAGTTGAAATGAGATAATTTGAAGCAATGTATTATAAACAAATCAAAGTGATGTAAAGGTCTTACAAAATGAGAGTTAGAGTTAAAAAGTAATATAACTTAATTATATTGAGAATTATAAAGAAATGAAATTAATATGTTTGTTAAAGCCAAATATTATGATATTAAGAAGCTCATGTGTAAAGTTGTCCATCGTCGAATTAGGTATGACAAAATATCTTAGAAAACTTGAACAAACACTACAAACTAAAATATTTAAAAAATCTAAAATTTAGTTTTTAATGGTATAGAGCTCATGAAAATTAGTGCAATGATTTTTATTTACTCAAAATCAAAGCTCTATTGGAAATACTACAAATCATAACAATAGGCAACTACAAATAAAGATAATTTAATACCTTATTATTAAGTAAATATACATTAAAACTATAAGAAGATAAATTGAAGAAATGAAATATAATCAAATGAAAATAATGTAACACTCACACTAGAGGATATCTAGAGACAAATGGAAACATAAGAATTTCAAACCAAATAATTTTAAGAAAAGATACAATTTTTACAAGAAAGTTACATTTCAAGAAACTATCGATTGTCAAATCTAGTACATATTGAAATGTCTCATAAAATTTTTCAAATAAAAGAAATATAAAAATTTACAAAAATTAAAAAAAAAGTTAACATGGTAGAACCCATCGAGCTGAATCCATCGAGAATTATTTCATCTTAGTTGGATCACTTTTTGAATTATTTTTTGTTACAAAATAAAATATGCATAAATAATAATACTTTTATTTTTAATATTTAGTAAATATATTTTAGTGTTCATAGGTAATAAATTGAAGTGATGTAAAATAACCAAATGAAGGTAATGTAAAGGTCAAATGAGTTGACATGTTGGGTTACATAGTAACATAACCAAATAAAAGTGAATAATTTTAGTAAATAAAGTAAATTTTACGAAAATGTTCTATTCAAAGATATTAAAAATATATAGTGCAACATCCTTGATCATAAAATTTAGTACAATTCAAAAAGTCTCTTAAATCTTTCTAAAACATCATGGAAAAGGATATTTAAAAATTCAAAATTTAAATATTTAATTTGATAGAGTTCTTGGACTTTAGTTGATTGGTGTTTTTTTCATCATAGTTCGAACTTATTTCAAGTTGTCGTGAATTCCCACAATAGAAAAATATTAATATTAATAAATAATTATTTAAATATTAAGTAAATATTAAATGAAGATAAATTTAAATAACTAAAAGCAATATATTATAAAAAAAATAAAGTAATGTAAATGGCACACAAGAGAACAATTAGATTTACAAAGCAATATAACCATGTTAAAAAAAATGTTTGAAGTTATGAATAAATTGCACTAGAAAGTTTTTTGCCATGATATTAAGGATATTGGGTCTAACACCATCAATCAACAAATCAAGTATAAAGTAAAATATATCTTACGGAAGGCCATAACCATTGCAAGGAAAATTTTTCAAAATTAAGAGGGAATGCCCAACTGAATACTCCTCATCTAGTGGAGTCTAATGATGTTTATTCCAACTTGAGTAGACATTATTTTGATTTAAAATGTCATCAACATTAATTAAGAAAAAATAATTATTTTATTATTACTGTAAAATAAAATAAAACTAGAATTTGATAAACTAAGGCAGTGTAATACAACAAAATACAGCAAAGAAATGGTCACACAAGAGTAGATTTAGAGTTACATTATAACATAACAAAATCAAAGTAAAATCTTCAATTATGAAGAGAATTTTCACAAAAAGCATTCTTTTGATGATGTTTTCTCAACTTGAACAAACCTTTTTTGCAATTACTATGAATTTTCAAAGTAAATAGTAAAAAAAGAACAAAAAATTACCATATTAAATTTAAGTAAAGATTTATTAAAACTAAAAATCATATAAACTAGAAAAATGCACTATTACAAAATCAATGTAATTTAAAGGTCACATAAGAAAAGATTTAGTGTTAACTATTAATAAAAACAAATTGATGCAAAATTTTGAAGAAATTGTATAAATTTTACAAAAATATTTTATTCATAGACTTTGAAAACATCAAACGTAATGTAGTCAATATTTAAATTACTAATGGATTGAAGTAGTTCTTAAAGCATGAAAAAACAAAAAAAACTTCTTAAGAAGTAAAAAATATATATGTTTGGATAAAGCACCTTTGCATGCTTCTAACAACATTTTTTTCAACTTTATTGAACGTCATTCAATTGTTATAATTTAGAAAAGTAAATTAGAATTAATAAAAAAAACTAATTTTTTAACATTTTGTGAATATATGTTGAAGTTGAAATGATATAAATTAAAAAATTGTAATATAACCAAACCAATGTGATGTAATTGTCATACAAGTGGGGTTTTATTTGAGAAATTAGGTATATCATTCAAAACGATTGCATTGCAAGATAACAAGCACATCAACTATAAGATTCTTGGTGATAAAATCTTGTATGAATCAAATTTTGATGTAAAGGGAGCTAAAATCCAAGAAAAAAAATTAAATATATAAAAAGGAACATTGCTTTTAATAGAGCTGGTCATGATTGGTCTTCTGTTGGAATTAATTTGAATTATGAAAGTAAATAAGAACAAACAATAATAAGTTTTTTATTTTAAATAATTATACATATTGAAGTTGAGTTTAGATAGCTTAAAGCAATAAAATATAGACAAATCAAAGTGATAAAAAGGTCTCAAGAAATGAGGTTCAGTGTTAAAAAGTAATACCACTTGATTATATTGAAAATTTTAAACAAATGAAATAAATAATATATAACAAACTCATACTCTAGGACACTGAGGAGATCAAATGCAACATCTTTTACCACCAAAACTCTTTAAAATAAAATGTAAAATTTCTTAAAACTTGCTACCCTTTAGAATAAAATATTTAAGAAATATAAAAAAATTTAATTGCATAGAGCTACCGAAAATAGGTTCAATGATTTTTATTTAATCTAAAAGGAACCACAATAAGAAATACTATGATTCACAAAAGTAAACAATAATAAATAATAATAATTTATTACCATAATATTAAGTAAATATATATTAAAACTGTAAGAAAATAAGATGAATAAATGTAATATAACAAAATCAAAATAACATGACTATCATGAGAGAGGACATTTAGAGACAAGTTGTAACACATGAAAATAAGAGCAAATAGTTTGAAGAATTGATACAAACTTTATAAGAAATTTGCATTCAAAGATACTAAGGAGTTTGAATGTAGCATCATTTATCATCAAATTCAACACATATCAAAAAGTCCCATAACAGTTTCTAAAAAGTAAGAAATTTAAAAATTTATAAGTATAAAAAAAGAATATAAAACTAGATGGAACTCATCAAGGTGAGTCAATCAACAATTATTTAGTCTTAGTCAAAGCTGTTTTTGAATTAATATGAGTAAAAAAATAATTCATAAATAATATTAACTTTTTAATTTAATATTAAGTAAATCTATTTTAATGTTAATAGGAATAAAATGTTCCAATGTAAAATAGCCAAATCAAGTAAATGTAAAGGTCAAATAGTAAGGATGTAGGGTTACATAGCAACCAAGCGAAATAAAGTAGAATAATTTGAATAAATGAAATAATGTTAGTGCAAAAGTTGCATTTTGAGATACTAAAGAGATCTAGTATGACATAATTGAAATACAAATAAAAATGTCTCTTAAATCTTTCTAGCACATTAAGAAATAAATTATTTAAAAATTTAAAAATAAATATTTAATTAGATAGAGCTAAAGGAGTTGAGCCAAATGATGCCTTTTTAATTTTAATCAGACTTCGTTTGAAGTATTTGTGAATTACCACAGTAAAAAATAATTGATATTAATAAATTTTTTAATAATAAGTAAATATTAACTAAATCTAAGTTATGAAAAATGAAAACAATGTCATATAAAAAGAATTATATAATGTAGATGGCACACAAGACAATATCTAGAGTTCCAAAACAATATAACCAAGTAAAAACTTAAGAATTTGAAGTTACGAGATAAATTGTGATGGAAAATTCCTTTTCACAAAATTAATGGGATTGAGTCTAACAAAATCGATCATCAAATTGCATAAAAAATTTCTCTTATGGAAGGCCCTAACACTTGAAAAGAAAATATTTAAAAATTAAAGAGGAATGCCAATTGGATAGAGCTCATCGAGTGGAGTCCTATTTTGTTTTTTCCATCTCGATTAGACCTCGTTTAGGTTTAAATCTAGCCGCAAAAAAATGGTCACATGAAAGCAGATCTATAGTTAGAATATAAAATAACAAAGTAAAATTAAATGCTTCAATGAAATTTAATAAATTTTATAGGACAATAGCATTACAAGATACTAAAAAGCTTGACTATGGCATCCTCCAACTATGTTTTATCGTCTCAATAAGACTCTCATTTTAATTAATATGAGTTTTGAAAAAATTAATAAAAAATTATAATAAATTATCATTTTAATTTTAAGTAAATATTTATTAAATGTAAAATGATATAAATTAAAAAAATGTATTATTGCATAGTCAAAGCAATGTCAGGGAAATGACAAATTATATAGGAAAGGTCCATTCTTAGGCTTTGAAAAAAATCAAATGTAACTTGAGAGGACCTTAGTGTTAGTTATTAATATGACCAAATTGAAGCAAAATATAGTAGAAATGACATAAATTATATAGGAAAGGTCCATTCTTAGGCTTTGAAAAAAAATCAAATGTAACATACTCAATAGTTAAATTTGGTGTGGATCCAAATGTTTCTTAAGACATGCCAAACAAAAAAAATAAAAATATTTAAAAAAAATTGAAAGTATATATCTTATTTTATACAGCTCCTCGAGCTAAGTCAAATGACAATTGTATCAACAATATTGAACCTTTTTTAGAGTTGTTACAAATTACCAAATTAAAATAGAATAAATAATAATAAATAAAATTTCAATAATTAGTAAATATACGTTAAAGTTGAAATCAAATACATCAAAAAAAAATGCAACATCAGAAAACCAAAGTGATGTATTTCTAGCATAAGAGATTTATTGTTACATTGAAATGTAAGAAAAGAAGAGAAATAATTTGAGAAATTTGGTGTATTGTTAAAAAAATGTTTCATTGTAAGATAATAAGTTGATCAACTAGAGCATCATCGATTGTAGAATCTTTTTTGAATATAAATATATAGTAAAAGGTGACAAAATCCTAGAAAAAAATTTAAAGGCATAAAAAGGTATTCAATTTGATAAAGTTTCTCTCAGTTGGATTTCTATTGGAATTTTCGTTCATTATGAAAGTAAATGACCACAAATAATAATAATTTTTAAATAATAAATAATTTTTTATATTAAAGTTGAGATGACATAATTTGAATCAATATAATATAAATGAATTAAAGTGATGCAAATGTCTAACAAAATTAGATTTGGAGTTAAAAAATAAAATAACTTAACTATATTGAAAAATTTAAGGAAATTAGATAAATAATATGTGGCAAAGTGATATTCTATGATATAAAGTGATCAAGTGTAAGATTAGCTATTATAAAATTAGGCATGATGAAAATACCTTTTAAATCATGTGAAAATCCTTTAAAATAAAATATCTAAAAAATATTAAAAATAAATTTTTAATTACATAGAGCTCCTGGAAAAAGTGCATTGCTTTTTTTCATTCTAAATGGAACCTCGATAGGAAATACTATGAATCACAAAAGTAAGAAGCCAAAAAGAAAAATAATTTATTACAATAGTATTAGGAAAATATAATTGAAACCATAAGTAGATAAGTTGATGAAATGTAATATAACAAAATAAAAGTATTGTGGCAATCATGTGAGAGAAGATTTAGAGAGAAATAGTAACATAAGAAAATCAAAGCTAATAATTTGAAGGACAGATACTAATTGTACTAGAAACTTGCATTTCAAGATACAAAAGGCTTGAATCTAGCATTGTCGATCGCCCAATCCAATATGTATTGAAATGTCCTATGAAAGTTTCCAAAATGTAACAAATTTAAATATTTGTAAATATAAATAGAATATTTAAATAGATAGAACTCGTTGACATAAGTCCATGAATAATTTTTTTGACTTAGGTAGAGCCCTTTTTGATTATTTATTACTATTGGTTACAAGAGTAAATAAGCATAACTAATACGAAATAAAAAATATTAATATTAAGAAAATATATTTTAATAAAAATTTTAATATTTGCTTCAATTTTGTTAAGTTAATAATTTAACGGTGTTTATTACATATTGGTTGAGCATTACTTGTAAATAATATGAATTAGGAAGGAAAATAAGAAAAAATAATAATAAATTATTATTTATATATTAACTAAATATATTAAATTGAGATAAATTTAGGCAATGTAATATAACAAAATTATTACAACAAAAAATATCTCACAAGTGGGGAATTGGAGTTTCACAGTTGCACAACCAATACAAAGCTAAATATTTAGGAAAATGATCTCAATTATATGTGAAAGTTGTGTTTTAAGATATTGAAGAGATGGAGAGTGACATTATCGATCATTAAATAAGGTATGATTTAAAATGCTAGACATATTATGCCAAAAACCTCAAAAAATAGTGTTTTAAAAAATATAAAAGATAAGTATTTAATTATATAGTGCTCATAGAGAAAAATTTAAAAACGTAAAAGAGAAATTTTAAAAAATGATATAACTTAAAATAATAAAAAAAGATTATTTAATTTGATAGAGCTTCTCATAATAAGTGTAATGACATTTATGTATGGAATGGAGCTTATTTGTAAATAATGTAAATTAACAAAATAAATAAGATTAAATAATATTAATTTTTTTTAATATGATCTTGCTATATATTAAATTTTAAATGACATATATTAAAAAAAATACTTTAACGAAATCATAACAATGGAAATGTCGCACAAGAGGAGATTTATAGCTACATATAATGTAATGAAATAAAAGTGAAATATTTTAAGAAATGTGTTAAATTATTTAAGAAAGATGAATTGCAAGGTCTAAAAGAGATCTAGTATAGCTTTCTTTATCATCAATTTACATACTAATAAAAATATCTCTTAAATTATGCTAGAAGCATATAAAATTAAATATTTTAAAATATAAAAATAAATATTAAATTTGATAAATCATATGAACATTAGCCCAATAATGCTCATTCCATATCGATCAGGCATCCTTTCAATTCACTATGAATTAGAAAATTAAATAAGAATAAATATTAACAAATTATTATTTAAATTTAAATCCTATATATATATATATATATATATATATATATATATATATATATATATATATTAGTATTAAAATTATATAAATTAATGTAATGTAGTATAACTAAATCAAAGTGAAAATCTTGATGAAATGAGGAAAGTTTTTTGGAAAAGTAGCATTCTAAGGTTCTAAAGACATCGGGTGTACCATCCTAGATTTTAAAAAATACAAAAAATAATTTAATTTGATGGACCTCTTGAAGAGTACACAAGTTTCTTTTGTTTCATCTTCATCAAAAGCTAATTGGAGTTTCTAAAAATTACAACATTAAAGAGGTGTAAACAATAATAATTTATTATTTTAACTACAAATAAACAAATAATTAATGTTAAAAAGGGATAAATTGGACCAAAATATAATAACCAAATCAAGGTAATATAAAGTTTCTAGGACATAACAGTTTGAGTTACACAATAACATAACTAAATCAAAGTAAAAATTTTAAGAAATGAAATAAAGTGCACAAGAATATTGCACTCTAAAATAATAAGGAGATCAACTATAGTGTCATCAATGTTCAAAAAAGTCAAAATTGATATATACTTTAAAACATGCCAAAACTTTAACAAAATATTCAAAAATATTAAAATTAATATTTTAAAGGATGATGCTCTTCGAAGAGTGTCTAACAACACTTGTTTTGTCTTATTCAAACCTTATATAGTCTTATTACAAATTTTATAATTAAAGAAGTATAAATAATAACATTTAAATTTTTTTATATTATGTAAAATTATAGTATAACTAAAATTAGATAAATTAAAATAATATAATGCAATAAGATGAAAGTTATATAAAATTCACATGAGAGGAGATTTTGAGTTTCATCATAATATAAAGAAATAAAAGTGAAAACTATCAAGAAATGAGATAAATCATATTAGAAAGTTGCTTTCTATGATATTAACAAGTGAGAGTAAGACATCTTCGAATTTCAAAACTCAATAAATAGTTCCAATCTTCTAGAAATAGTATTTTAAAATTAAACTTTATTTTGATATAGCCAATGATACCTGTTTCTTCTTGATCAAACCTATTTCAAGATTATTATAAAATATCAAACCTAAAACAGCAAAAATAAAAATAAATTATTATTTAAGAATTAAATAATAAAAGGTTAAAGTTGAAATGAAATAATTGAAGCAATACAATATGAAAAAATATGACACTTGTGAAGGCCACCCAAGAAGAGACATATAGTTACATAGCAATAAAACAAAATCAAAATGAAAAACTAAAAGAAATCATATAAATTATATAAGCAAGATGGATTCAATGATATAAATGAGATTAAGTGTAAAATCCTCAATCATTAAATAATCTACAAAAGGAGATGTCTAACAAGGAATGTCAAATCTCTTGAAAATAAAATATTTCAAAATATAAATAGAATTTTTATATAGAGCTCATTGAGATGAGTTCAACGATATTTATTTCATTTTATTGAACCTTGGTTGTAGTTATTATGAATTAACAATATACATCATCTTTAAAAAAATAAATTATGTTGTTACAATTAAATTAATAAATGGTAATGCTAAAGTTAGATTGATTTAGGCAATTTTATATAACTAAATCAAAGTAATCTAAAGGTCACAAGAGAGGAGAATTTATCTTTTAAAGTAGTACAACAAAATAAAAGAATAAAATTTGAGCAAAAAAATTTAGGAATATTGCATTCAATATACTAACAACATCGAGTGTCTCATCCTTGATAATTAAATTTGATTTGAATAATAATTTCTAGTAAAGCACCAAAAATGTCTCATCACGTATAATATTTATAAATATTGAAATGAATTTTTAATTTGATGGAGATCTTCGAGAAGCACACATAAACATTTGCATCATCTTGATTAGGATGATATTTTGAATTTCCTCTAATTATAAAATAAAATATGCATAAATAATATAAAATTTTTATTTTAATGTTAGGTAAATAAATTTAAAACCAAAAATATGATAAATTTAAACATTGTAGTACAACTAAGCCAAAGCAATGTAGAGGTCAAAATATAGAAGATTTATAGTTACATAATGATGTAAGAAAACCAAAGCAAAAAATTTAAAGTAATGAAATCAATTATACAAGAAGTTGCATTGGATGATTTGAAGGGGATTCATTATAACGGCATGGATCGCCAATGATGGTACGAATGATTGAACTCAAAAAGGTTACCAAAAGAAAAATATATATTTTGAAATATAACAAAATGAATTTTTAACTTAATAGAATTTAACAACATGAGTCCAAGGACATTTGTTTTGGCTTGATTAGAACAATTTTTGTACTACCACGAATTACCAATGAAAAAATAAAAAGAAATATTATTTTAATGATTTGCAAATATTAATTAAAGTTTAATCAAGGTTAACAAAAGAAATTTAATATAACTAAATGAATGACATATAATAGTCAAATGAGTGGGGATTTAGAGTTACATAATAATATAGTTAAATCAAACCAAAAATCTTTTAGAAATAAGATAATGTTATTTGGAAAACTTGCATTATATGATACGATCAAGGGTAACATCATCGATTATCATATGAGCTATGAAAGAAAAAAAAACTTTTAATGCCAACAAAATCTGGAAAACATTGTTTAATATTATTAAATAAAGAGATTTTACTTGGGTAGAGCTCATAGAGACGAGTATGATGACATTTCTTTTGCCTAGAACAATCCACATTTAGAATTAATGTGAACAAGCAAAGCAAAAAAGAGTAAATAATAATAATTGTTTTGTAAGATTAGCTAAATATATATTAAGGTTGAAGTGAGACAAATTGACACAATATAATACATTCAATTCAAAACAAAGAAAAGGTCACCAAAAATTAGAATAAGAGTACTTTAATAATATAACGAACTCAAAGCTAAAAAGCTAAGAAATGGAGAAATATGGTACAGGAATGGTTCTTTCCATGATACTAAAAAGATCGAGTTTAATGTTGTTGATCAACAAATGCGGTGTAAATTGAAAAGTCATGCAAAGCATCTTAAAATTTTATTCAAATAGAATATATATAAATATAAAAATAAATATTTTTTGATAAAGTTCTTTAATATGTGTATTATAACATTTTTTTTTCTCAATCAAACAATGTTGTGAACTACTATGAATTAAAAAATAAGAAAACCATAAATAAAATAAATATAAAGCAAACATAGACTAAAGATAAGATTAGAAAAATTGAACAAAAGCAATTCAACTAAATTGAAACAATGTCAAAGTCATATTACAGGATATTTTGAGTTGCAAAATAATATATCCAAATAAAAGATAAAAATTTGAAGAAATATTCAAATTATATAAGAAATATATTAACTCTATGATACAGAGGAAATAGAGTGTATCATTCTTAACTGTCAAAATAAGGGCAATTTTGAATATCACTTAAAGTGAGCCAAAACATTAAAAAATAATATATTTACATGGAGATTAACTAACAATGTTTCTTTCTTGTCAGTTGATTTTTATTTTGATGTACTAAAAAATACAAAATTTAATAATAGCAAATAATAATAAATTAACACTTAAATGTTAAATAAATATATATTAATACTTAAATTAGATAACTTAATGTAATACAAAATTTTCACTTGGCGGCCATAGAAAAGTCGCACAAGCAGAGAATTAGAGTTACATGTAAACCTAAACAATTTATGTAAAATCATTGAAAAAATAAGATAACTTTTACAAGAAAGTTGAATTCTAATGTACTATAGAGATAAGGTGTAAAGATTCGATCATCAAATTTGGTTAGAATTAAAATAACATATAAAATTGGAAAAAAATTATACGAAAAAAAAGCGTATAAAAGAATAAAAATAATATTTAAATTTGCTAAAGCTCATTGAGATGATTCTAGCTATGTTTCATTTGTGTCGATTACATCATATTTTGAATTACTATGAATTACTAATGCAAAATAGCCTAAATAATTATTAATTCTTATTTTTTAATGTTAAGAAAACATATATTAAAGTAGAAATATGTAAAATTAGAATAATATAATATAACTACATAAAAATAATGTAAAACTCACAGAGAGTTGATTTGGAGTTACATAGTAGTATAACCAAGTCAAATAAAATGTTTTGGAAAAAAGAATAAATTGCATGTTGAAGTTGCATCCTAATGTATTAAGTAGATCGATGTAACATCCCCAAAAATTCAATCAAAAAGGAATCAAAATTACTTGTAAAGCATGTAAAAAGTTAAATATTTAAAAAAAAATTAATTTTATAGTGCATGTCCAGGCCAATCCAATGTTGTTTGTTTCAACTTGACAAGAGCTTGTTTGGAATACTATAAATTACCAAATCAAAATAACATAATTAACAAAAAATTATGTTTTTTGTATTTACTAAATATATGTTAAATATGAAATGATATTAATTGAATCAATGTAACATAACTTAATCAAAGCCATATAAAGGAAACATAATAGAGAATTAAATTTTTCTAAACATATAAGAGAACAAGAAAAAAGTTTTTACACTAAAGGGATAAATTGTATTATAAAGTGAAATTCCATGGTACAAAGGAGTTCAAATGTAACATCTTGGATTATTAAATAAGGTATAAGTCAACTCATCTCACAAAACATGTCAAAAATTATAGAAAATAAAAAAATTCAAAGAATAAATTCATTATTTAATTTGATAGATCTTGTTGAGATAAGTAAAAAGATGTTTGTTTCGTCTACATCAGACATCATTTTGAATTACTTGCATTTCCAAAATAAATAAGAAACATCAATAACATGCTGTTATTTTACTCTTAAGGTGATTTCAATTATAGTTGAAAAGCGATAAATTAAAAAAATTCAACCTAACAAAATCAAAGCAATGCAAACATCACTTGAGAGGAGATTTTAAGTTATATAGTAAAATAACTAAATCAAAGAAAAAGTTTTAAGAAAATTGTTAAATTTAGATAAATTACAATTAAATATGAACAAATAATATTTAATAAATTATTTTTTTAATAGTACGAATCTATACATATATGTACATATATATATATATATATTAAATCTAAATCATATAAGATAAATTAATATCATAAAAAGAAATTTAGCAATTTATAATAATATGAATAAATGAATGAAAAAGGTTTTTAAAAAATGAATGATAAAGTTATATTCCAAGATTATGAAGAGGCCAAGTATATCATCCTCAATCATCAAATAAGTTAAGAATTAAAATCCCTTGTTAAAGTTTGCTAAATCTACAATAAAAAATTTATATTAAAAAACAAATATTAAATTTGATAGATCTCAATATGATGAGTGAAACAACATTTTCTTCTATTAATTGGATCTCAATTGTAATAAATGTAAATTTCAAAATTAAATAAGCATAAAAAACAATAAATTATTATTTAATATTATCTACATGTATATTAAATCTAAAAAATGATAAATTTAGCCAAAGTAAAATGTTACTAAATCAAGGTGATGTAAAGGTAGTAGGATAAGAGATTTAGAGTTATATAGTAGTGTAACCAAATCACGAAGGAAAATTCAATGAAATATGAGAAATTTTATTTGAAAAAGCATTCCAAATAATAAGGAGATGTAATGTAACATTTTCATTCATCAAATTGTATAAGAATCCAAATATCTATTAAAAAGCACCAAAACCCTAAAAAATAAAATATTTTGTACATAATAATAAATATTTAATTTGACAAAGCATGCTTAGCAATGTTCAACAACACTTATTCATTTTGATTTTGAATTACTATGAATTGCTAAGGTAAAATGGCTAATAATAATAAAATATTATGTTATTGTTAAGTCAAAATAAATTGTTTTTAAAATTAGATAAATTAATGCAATATAATAAAAGAAAATGAAGCAAAGCAATGGTCATACGAGAAGAGAGTTGGAGTTACATAGCAATCTAACAAAATCAAAGAAAAGATTTTGATAAATAAAAATTATTTTATGAGAAAGTTGCATTCCAAGATATTAAAGAGATCTTGTGTGACAACTTTGATGATCAAATAACATTTTATTCAAAAACCCTCATAAAATATGTTAACAATATTAAAAATAAAATATTTAAAAGCATAAAAATAAATTTTTATTATGATTGAGCTCCTGAAGAATATCCAATGACATTAACTTTCTCTCGTTTAGACTTCATATGCAATTTGTGCAAATTATCAAGTTAAATAAGAATAAATAATAAAAAAATATCATTTGATATAAATAAATATATAATAAAGCCAAAATAACATAAAATGAAGTAGTCTAATATAATCAAATGAAATCCTTGTAAATGTTACATGAGAGGACATTTATAGTTATATAGTAAAATACAAAATTGAAAGCAAAAATATTTTAACAAATTAGATAAATTGTATGAGTTGTTACATTCAAAGATTTTGAGATGGTGTGTAACATTCTAGATGATCAATTTAGGTATAAATGGAGTTCAAACACAAATCGTGCCAAAACAAAGACAATATTTAAAAGTGAAAAAGAAATCATTATTTATATGTAGCTTGAGCAAATCTAGACGTTTATTTCAACTTTACTACCCCTCATTCAGGGTTAATGTCAATTACAAAAGTAAAGAAATTTAATTAACAAAAGGTTGTTTTTTAATATTTGGTAGATGTATATTAATATATAAATGAGATAAACTAAAGCAACATAATATAACAACAACAAAGCAAAATAAAGGTCACATGAGAGGAAATCTAGAGTTTAACATAATTGCATTGAAATTAAATCTAAAAATTTCAAGAAATGAGATAAAATTTATGGGAAAGTTGTATTAATACTAAGGAGATTTAGAGTATCATCCCTAATCAACAAAACAAATAAGAAACTAAATATCATTCTAAACAAGCTCAAATCTTAAACAATTTAATTTTTAAAATCATAAAATTAATATTTAATTAGATTGAGCTTATTGAGGTGACACCAACGATGTTTGATTTGACTAGATTAGATCTCGTCAAGGGTTATTACCAATTATCATAGTAAATAAGCATAAATAATAAGAAAAATTATTCTTTTAATAATTAGTAAATATATTCTAAAACAAAAGTTAGATAAATTGAAGTAATATAACATAACCTAATTAAAGGTAGATAGAAATAGAATATTTAAACAAATAAGATAATTTATATGGGAAATTTTAATTCAAATGTAATAAGGAAATTCAATTATATAAAATGGAATATTTTTTAAACCATCGACCATCAAAACATCTCCGAATTATAATGTCTTATAAAGCCAGTTAAAATACTACCCAAATTGAATATTTAGAAATATAAAATTAATACTAATGTAGAACTACTTAAGGAAAGTCTAATGATTTGTTCTTATTTAAACTTACTTTTAATCATGACATTAAATAAGAATAAATAACAATAAAAATATACTATAGATGTCGAGTGAGAAAATATAACATATCAAGGAAAAAAGGTTGAAGAAATGAGATAAATTATATGGTGCGAAGGTGATTGACTGAAATATTTTCAATCATTAAATAATGTACAAATCAAAAAAATGTATCTTACAATGTGTAGAATTCAAAAACAACTTTTTAAAAAATAAAAAAATGCAAATTTAACTAAATAGAGCTCAGCAAGATAAGTCTAATGAACTTTATTATTTCTCGAATGGACATTGCTTCGAAATACGACAAATAATAAATTATTATTATAATATTAAATAAATATATTTTAAATATAAAATGAGATAATCTTAATTAATCTAATAAAAAAAAATAAAATTCTATGATGCTCTCACGAGAGGAGATTTAGAGTTCCAAAATAATATAACCAAATCAGAGTGAAATATTTTAATAGATAAGATAAAATGCAAAGAAAGATCATATTAAAATATAGTAAGGAGATTCATTTAACTTTCTCATTAAACAACATCAATACAAATGAAAATGTCTCATAAAACATGGTAAAACCTTCAGAAAGTCAAACATTTAAAAATATAAAAAAAAAATATTTAACTTGATAGTGCTCTTGAAGGCAAGCCCAATGACCTTGGTTTTCTCTTAATTAGACCTCATTTAGAATTATTATTAATTATAAAATAAAAAATAAGTTTTAATTTCAATATAATGTTGGAACATAGTAAAGCTAAAACAGGATAAATTTAAACAATAAAGTACAACTAAATAAAATAAATTATTTTGAAAAAATAAGATAGATTGTTTGCAAATTCAAAAATAATAAGGTGATGAAAAGAAAAATTCTAGATAATGAAATATGATATCAAATGAAATTCTTCTAAGATAGGAAAAACCTTTAAAAAATAAAAGAATAAAAAAATAAATATTGTTTCAGATAGAGTTTAATTTGACGAGTCCAAAGAGGTTTGTTTTTCTCAATCAAGTATAATTTTGAACAATGATACTTATGAAGAGTAATAAGCAAAAATAAAAATACGTTATTATTTGAACACAAAGCAAATGTAGACTAAAGTAGAAGTGAGATTAATTGATGCATTGCACTAAAAGGTAATAAAAATACTGTAATGTCATATGAGAGGAGATTTAAAATTACCTACTAATGTAGTCATATAATTGCAAAACAAATTTGAAGAAATGAGATAAAATGAAAAGAAATTACATGCCAAGATTTTGAGAACAACAAATACTACATTTTTTATAATTAAATCACGTACAAATGAAAATGTCATGTCAAGCTGGCTAATATCATAGATAATAATTTTTTTAAGTAAATGAGGATTATGTTAATAGAACTTATCGAGGCCAATCCAACCTCATTTATTAAAATAAAATATTTTCCTTTATGAAAATGTCTCCATCGAGCTTCATTAGAAATTACTAAGAATTATCGAGGTAAGTAAGCCAACATAACAAAAGAATGTTGTTTTAATAGTAGAGAAACATGTATTAAAGATAAAATTAGCTCAACTGAAACAATGTAATTAAACAAAATAAATTGATGTAAAGGCCATCTAATAGAAGATTTGTATTGACATAACAACATAAACAAAGAAAAGAATGTTTTTTTTTTAAAAATGTTATAAATTGAATAGGGAAGTTGCTTTCTAGTATGATAAAGAGAAAGGATGTAGTAGACTTTGTCATCAAACAAGAAACAAATAAAAATATGTCATAAATCATACAAAAATTTTAGAAATAAAAAATTTGAAATTATTAAAAATATATTGCTTTAGAATTACTCATCCAATTGAGTTCAATAAAGTTTTTTCATCTCTGTTCTACCTCATCCAAAATTATTTGATTCAAATCTTTGAAAGCATAAATGATATTAAACTATTACTTTTAAGTTAATTAAATTAAATTAAAGCTTAAATCGAATAAATTAGATGAACATAGTGTAATAAATTAATGAAAAAAGGAGAAGGCTTGACATAAATTATATGAGAAAGTTGCATTCCAGGTTATTTTATTAACTAAGTAACAATGTCAATCCTCAGCTCTTATATGAATCAAAATACCTCATAAAGAATACAAAAATTATAGAAACTAAAACACTTCAAAATATAAAAATAAATATTTAGTTTTATATAACACCTTATGTCAAGTCCATTGACATTTATTTTGTCTCGATGAGACCTAGTTTAAGATTAGTTTGAATTAAAAAATTAAATAAAAATAATAATTTTAAATTATTATTTTAATATTAAATTTGTATATAATTAATCTTTAATAAGTTGAATGTAAGGAATTTAACATAAATAAAGAAAGATGATGTTATGGATAGTGAGTTTAGAATTAAAGTTTCATTATAATATAATAAAAAAATGAAACACTTTCACATAATAACATGAATTATATGCAAAAGGTTTATTCCAAATACTAAGAACATCAAATGTAACTCGATCATATAACGAAGCACGAATCAAATGCCTCACAAACTTTGTTGAAAAGCTAAAATAATATTAAAATACATAATAAATATTTAATTTGATAAAGCACGTTGACTCGAGCTAAACATCATTTATTTTGCTTCGATCAAACCTCGTTTAGAATTACTATGAATAGGAAGTAAATATTCATTAAATAGTGATAAATTATTATTTTTAATATAATGGAAAGATTTATTTAAAATATTATAAGTTAATGCAGTGTAAGATAACCTAATTAAATTGATGAGAACATCACACTAGAGTAGATTTTGTGCTCAATAATAATATAAACAAATAAATATCAAAACTTTTAAAAAGTTATATAAATTATATTAAAATGTTTGTTTGCAAGATACTAAGGAGGTCAAGGGTAACATTTTGTTTCATCATATATGGTACAAATATTACTCTTCTCATAAAGAATGTCGAAATGTTCAAGAATAAATCATTTAATTTGATAGAGCTCATCAAAATGTGTCCAACAATGTTTGCTTTTCTCCATCAAATCTTATTTGAAATTATTGAAAATAGCAAAAGTGAATAAGAAAGTGTATAATAGAGCATAGGTTACTAAGTGAAGGTGTGCAACGTTACAAATGCCAAAAAAAGTTTAATTTGATAGTGCTCATCGAGATGAGTCCATAAATTTTTTTTAAATCTCCATAAGACCACATGAAAATTAGTGCATATTACTAATGTAAAAATCATATGTTATTCTCACAAAATTAATAATGTAAAATATTTTTTATAAAATTTAGAATAAATATGAAATTGGAAAATTTGAAGCAATGTATTCTCAAAAAATTAGACCAAAAAATTCAAGAAATTGATATATTTCATAACAATGTTCCATTCCATGATAGTAATAAGGTAGAGTGTAACATTCTTGACTGCCAAATTATGTACAATGAGTAATGTCTCTTAAAGCATGCAAAAGCCTTGTAAAACATTACTTAAAAATATGAAAAATAATAATAATTTGATCCCTCTACATATATCTCTAAGCCTAACTCAGATTTAAAGAAACATGAGCAAAGGGTCATCATTAACACCATAGTACAAATGTACTCATCAAAATGAGTAATGTACTCATTACATCATTTCCTCTTTTTGTTAGCCATGTCATTGGTCAAGTGATTCTTTTATAAGAGGCATATGCATTTTGATGAGTGGTCATCTCCTTTGTTGAGAATGGATTTCTTCGATTGTTATAGATAGTTGAGTTCATTTGTGCAAACAACTCCTTTTGTTTTTCATTAAGTTTAAACCATTATGAGAATGTCACTTTTTATGGACTTCATGTGTTTATTATCATCATTTTCTTAGTATCAAACAAAGAAAGGTATGTAGATTTTAAGAGGTATTTGATTAAAGTGAATGACAATATGTGGTTCGAAATGTTGGCCTCATTTAATGCTTGTTATAGTTCAATAGTCCTAAAGAAATATTTTGCACACTTGTCTGACAAAGTTTGTTGTCAATTTAAAAGATCTTAGAGGATCTTTTTTTATTAGTTGATGTGTGGGTACTCCATGTTATAAGTTCTACATGATATCATTTGTATAAATTGTGCCCTTTAGAAAAAAAAAGAAAAGAAATCGTTTGAGCTTTTTCCCTTTCATTTTTTAAAATTAGGTGTTAATAGAGGAAAATTAAAAAGGTTCTTTAGTTTACTGTTACTTTGCTATTAACAATGCAAACACTGGTATAATCGAGCCTTAAAGCAAGATTTGATGATTATCTCATGCTATAAACTATAATGAACACAGAGAAAATATACAACACAGATTTAGAACAAAGAAAAAGACAAGATAAGAATGGGAAACTAGAAAGGCAACACACAAGAGATAGCTATCCGAGGAAAATTTAGTAAAGAAGGAACAAAGAACAACATGGGTTGCATTCTTTATGTTGGGCCTACTACAAATTCAATAGTAGATAGAATGTGTATTTGGAAAGGGGTTTGACAAAAAAATTGTGCTATATAGAAAGAACAATATAAATTTCATTTGGGTGCAGATTAAAAGCCTTGGGAAAAATTAATAAGCATTATAGAAAAGATAGAGTAATGAAGTAACTTGCACATAAAGCTGGTTCAAGCAAAACAAAAAATTGAATTGAAATAGCAAGGAAGGTGACAATAGGTAGTAGTAGAAATCTATGAAAACATTAAGTATCAAAGTGGAAAGACACATTGATGTGCAAGAAAATGGCACAATAAATGTGAATCAAAGAAGTAAAACAAACATCAAAGTGAAAGGAATCATTAAGCAACATCCATTAGAAGGCAATGTAGTAGGGCTTAGGTAAACAAACAGATACACTGTCTCATTGTAATTAAACCTAAAACTCAGCAAGACATAATAGAAAAGATTAGAATTCTACACATATAAGGATCACCTTTTTCAAAGCGTATGCCTCCGTTTTTATAGGGAGCTTACGCATAAAAAGAGATTAAAAATGCCAAATTGATGGTAATTAGCTCTTAACAAAAAGCAATTTGAAAAGCTACCCTTTTATTTCAAAAAACTCAATTTTCTAAAAAGTAGTTTCCAAAGCTTTGGTCAAAGCTATTACTAAATAGGTTTCTAAAAAGCTATTTTGGTACAAAATTTTCATGGTCCAAATTATAGCAAAACTATATTTGTAAAAAGTTGCATTTTCAATTTTTTTGTTAGCTAGGTTCACCTGGGTGATTGAAATATATTTATGTTTCGGTTTTGTAGATTAAACTAGCAAATTAGCACACCATCGATTGTGTTGCAAGTCAGATCCAAGTGTGTTGCGGATCTAGCCTTAGGATCGTTGTGGTTTCAATGATGTCTATATCAAATTTGAGTTGATTTGTCATGCATGAAGTTAAAAGTTCAATGTGACATTGATATTGTCATGAATTAGATCAGGTTCAATGTGCATTAGAGTGTGCAGGTAGGCAATCATAGCTTTGGTAGATTCAGTTTCATTTGGACGTTCCACAAATTGTGCCACTTTAAAATTGGTCCCCATGGGTGAGCACAAAGTAGCTAATCTAGTTGTGCTTGTAAGTCATATGAGGCCGTAATTTAGATAAGAATTTGAAGAACTTTTCATTGATCTATTTTAGCAAAACATGGTACATGTATTTTGTTAAGTCTAATCAGGTTAGTAGTGGGTAATTAACAAAGGAATCGATGAAAATGGGCCATGTTTTTTGTCCTTTTCACCTTCATTGCATGAATTTTCATTCTGTAATAAAATGTTAAACAATATCTTGACTCCACATATAAAGAGAAGATAAAATGAATCCCCAAAAAGTGTCAACACAAGTTTGACTGGTGTTTGTCCATCAAAAATGCTAACTGATGACCATACGAAGAATCTTTTGAAATGTGTCTTCTTTGATTATCCCTGCTGAACTATTGCTCTTAGAAAAAATGTGTGTGCTATGTTCTAAAGATCTTACTTTGTATGTTTTAAAAGTTTAGTGGATTTTTTATTATAATAACTATTGGTCACAAATATTTCAACTTGTAGTATCAATAGTAATCATGTTCTTGGCAAGTCAAAACAAGAAAAGAATATTGGTAGTAATGAAAAAACAACTACATTTTAATTGGTTTTGTTTTTTCCCAAGTGAAACATTGCATAGCTAGTTGTGAAACCATCACATGTCATTTTCAAAAGGTAAACACACAACCCCACCTTGACTTTTTCTCCTTGTGCTAGTGCACAACCACATGTATTTTTTGCTAATCAGAAAATAATCTAAGTTGTTCTAGTATAATGCCAAAGGCAAACTTTCTTGAGACTATATGCGTTAGACTCAACCTCATAAAATGGCTTCTTTTGAAACTAAAACCCAATCAACTTATAATTCTAAAAAAACCCTCCCTTTACTTGAAGCATAATACATAAGATCCTATAAAATATGGATCATGTGAACAACATATAAAAAATAAAAAAAATATTCTCACAAACTTTGTTGATGCATGAGGTTGATGAGGAAATTATGTATAACAACATAATATGCTTTTTCTGAAAAACTTTGAATAAGTAGTTGCATGATTTTGAAGTTGGCAAGGGTTTTAAAACAATTAAATGTGATAAACATAATTTAATGAAGGCGTTGTATTGTTTGATTGCTTTAAGAAATGTTAAGTGTAACACTAATTTCAAAATTTTTTGTTTAACGCTACTTATAAAAACCTTAGAGTAGTTTTGCTTTCTTATAATTAATTAATCCCTTCTAATTGTGAATTTATCATTAAACTTTGATAGATAGGTCATAATCTATTGATGAAGTTGTTGCAAGAATTGACGACGTTGTTGCTAGATTGGTGTTGTTGCAAGGATTTCTAGTAAGCCCACTATATCTCAAACATTGCTAGTTTAGTGGATAGCTAGCTAGGTTGACTATTATTTAATGAAGGCTTTGTGTTCCTGTTAGACTCATTTGAATTCAATCTTTGACTTATTTATTTTTTTTTTTGTTTTTGTTATTGTTTTTTCAATAATAGCCTATTTACAAATCTTAGAAAAGATTTCAAGTGATCAAATTAATTATTATATAGCAAAATCATTTATGTTACTAGTTCAAAAAGCCATAATTCCCTTCCTCATATAGCAAGTGTAGTCCTTCGAACTGTTGTAATAAGGGTTATGTCAAATGTAGAACTTCTTAATACAGGTCATTCTCTTGCATTTTTTATGGTGAATTGTTTCTAATATCTATGAACAAGGTGGATTGACCTGCTTTATTTCTATTGAAAATTTATGCATTATAGAAAAATACTTCTAAAGTTTTTTTCTAATGTAAACTATAATTTATTAAATTTCTTGGTCCATCTTAGCATTATTCTTGATGATAGAGGTCATAAGTCAAGTATAATTATTCAACTTAATGCAAGAGGACAAAATCTTTTACATTTGCTTTGTCTCATAGCATTAAGATAATAGTTTATAACTTTTCTTCTTGTTATGAAAAAAAGAAAGATTTAGGTAACTTATTTGGAGATGAATTGCCTCAAATCACTACTTTATACTAGAAAGAGAAGAATAAGAAAAAGATATATGAAAGGAAAGTATGATCATGTACACATGAACTTAGTTTGTCAATAAAAGCTACAAATTCTAATTTATATCTTGATGATACTTCACATGTTGAATATGATGACAATTTATCTCAAAGCATTAATTAGTTAGTAAATAAACATATGAAGCTAATCAATATTATGCTTATTTAAAAATGAAAAGAAACAAGTCTGAAAACCATATTCCTAAGTTACAAGTGGCATGAAAGTTTTGATGTAATGAATTAATCTAAGAGGCTGCATAGTCACATATCTATTTTTTAAATTACTTACAAAACAAGCATTTTTACTGAAAAAATAATTTTTTTCAGTAATTCTTGCATTGATGCTTTGAATTTATCAATTATTTTGTTAAGAAAAAAATGCAGATGTCAAAGAAAAATTTATTGTCTTAGTTGTATTGGAAGACTATTAATAGTCCATGTCATTTGTGTATGGCTTCTACCGTTTCTCTCAATTGAATTTAGAACAATCACTTGGGTTGGAACAAAATGAAGCAGCTACCAATTCATTGGTTTAGTACTTTACTTATTAACCTTAGTGATTATGCCTTTCAAAGGTATTTGTTGCTAATTTGACTGTCACACATCCTAAAACTACTTGAGTATGTACTGACATGGAGTTAGCAAGAGTTGCCAAACATAATTAGAATTTCTACTAAAGGCGTTTCAAACAATGTCTTTTGTTAGAAAATCTAGTATAATAACTTGCCCCAATTTGCCAAAGGATGCCACAAACATAGGCATGATCTGACTCAAGGTAGAAAGTAAAAATAATTAGATAACATTTAGGATCATCTTGTCGCTAATATCGAGGAATAGGGTCATGTAATTAATAGACAAAATATCAAAGAAGATGTCAAAAACCAACAACAAGAAAATATTGAAGTCACAAAAATTAAAAATTTAGTTCAACCACTAGGGATGTCCAACCAAAGGTCTTTATCAAAATAAAAGAAATTAAGCACATCACTAATGTTAAAGAAAGATAACTGATATATACAAAGGAATGCAACCATCTCACAAGGCAATTATTGGATGACTATAGTTCTTCATAAAATCTTAAAAAAATTATAAGGAAATGATTAAGTTTTTTATTCAAAAAAATCATTGGATAAAATTTAGTTTTGATATGAAAATCTAGATCTTAACTGTTTTAGTGAAAAATGCTTTGGAGATGAACAAGCTATATGTTTGAAATTAAAATTGAGTTTAATCTATTAAAATATCATAGAATGAGAAAAAGGTTATAGAAGATTCAAGAAAAGACAAATTAGCCCAAAAAGTATTAAAGGAGGCTTTTAGTTATTCAAATTGTAGATAATGGTGGTTTTAATGAATAACTTCTGATTTTGAAACATTTAGGGAGCTATTAAAATGGGCTTGGCCACATGATTAATCAATTTATTAAAATATAGATTGTTAGATAAGTTGTCTTGTTAGAACTTATGTCTTATAAGGATCAGATGTAAAAATTTGTTGTTAAACTCAATTTATAGCATTGTTATTACAATCATTCAAAAAGATATAGATTCTTTGGAACGACTTCGACGATAATGTTCACATTAATGAAAAGTTGTTCATCCATATTAATATCAAGCATTAAGGCTAGGTTTCTAAAGCTAGCTACACTTACACCTAAGATAAAAAGCAGAGCCTCTCAAAAAAACCTATCATCAGCAAGCCATTTCACATTATCAACAACACTACAAAACCATGGATGGTGGGTAAGTATTTTAATGACATTACATCTTCAGATGATTACAATCTACTATCAACACCTATAGTAAAACTAACGTAAGAGTTTGTTGATTGTATAATTTATTGTAATCTTAAGTGGTCGTTTTTTAGTTATTATTTTATATAGGCAAGAAAGGGTAATAGAATGTGGAGGAGATCACAACAACCCCTCCCACGGAGCTACTCGAGTGTTTTCTTGCAATTCTGCAGTAGGGTGCCGGTTATTGAGAAATAGACAGAACTGCTTTCAACTTTTATTATTCATCACATTGTAAGAGTTGGATCAAGTCATGTGGCTCTTCTACTGAATGCCATCAAAATCAAACCTTCATTTCCCTAATAATTTAAATTTTATAGGATGATTTTTGAATCACCTTACATTATCATAAAAATTGCAGAATAATTGGAAATGTCCTTTAAACTAATTTGGGAAGAAGGCTCTAGCTTTAAAATAAATTAGACATAAAATATACCTTAAGCATTAAAAAAAATAAATCTTTACAAAAACCTTTGATCCTATTAAATTAGATGAGGATCTGCTGAGTCACACAAGTAATTCTTCAAGGAAAATGGTAAGTGGAACGAGTTGTATCATCTTAATTCTCCTTATTAACAAGATTTTAAAAGAGTATTTTATTGGAAATAGAAAGAAGGAATTAAAAGGCTAATAGAATGACAAAGAAATAAAACATTCTTTTGTACAGCAGAGATGAAATGAAGAAAAAAACAATGAGGTCAAAATAATGATAGTTGTAATCGACCACTTTCAAAATCTTTTTCAGTCTTCCTAAGCAATTGAAGGTGAAAATATGTTTAATTACATTTTTCGTTATTAACAAAAGCAAACAAACAATAGAATAGTGCAAGATATCACCACGGACGAAATATAGAGATAACATTTAATATGAATTTAGGTAGCACTCTAGGTCCAAAAGGTTTTAATGGAAAATTCTTCACTAACTATGTAGATTTAATTTAATATGTTGTGTTTAATGTAGCTAAGGAATTTTTGCAATATCTCCAATTCTTTGCAGGATTTTAGGTTCAAAAATCATGAAACTAATATTCACAAAACTTCTTGTTAATTAATATAACACATTTTAATAGGCTGATTTCTCTAAAGCAAACAAATTTTATAAATGCAAATATATTGTATAGAACTAATTATTTTTTTTAGTAATTATTATATTCTCTTAACAATAAAAATAAAGTGGCAATTTTATCGTTAAGTTAATTTTGAGGAATGTGAATTACAACATTTAAAGCAAATTTCTTTGTAAGACACCCTCCAAGTGCAATGTTAATATGAAGCCTATTAAGGTGCTCACCAATTACCTTTGTAATTCATGGCTATCAATTATCATTAGTGGATCACCAAGTCTTTTTTTTCAACATTTAGTCAGTCTTAATCAGGGTAATTCTCTATCTTCCTTTCTTTTCATCTCATTCATGGAGTTCTTGAAAAGAATCACTAATAATATTTTTTCTTAAAAGAATGATATTATATAGAAAACATAGATCATCTATATCTATCACTTTCCTAGCTTATGGAAACAACATAATTATCATTACTAAAGGACATTTGAATACTATTATTAATCTTAGTAAGTTTTTGTAGCTCTTCAAACACTTTACAAAATTCTTAAACATAAAAATTAAAAGTGAGGACATCTATAGAAACAAAAAGAGTATATACTAGGTAAAACAAATTTGCATGGGGCTAAGACTACATTAAATAAATCTTCCTTTGACTTATTTGAGCTAAACGGTATATAAAGGTCAGATGGAAGTAGCTTACTTCCAAAATTTCAATCATAAAATTAAAAATAGATTTCCTTTGGTAGAAAAAGAAGTTGTTAACTATCAAGGGTTGACTCATTCTCATCAAGCTTGCCATTTCCTCAATTCCATTATATGTTGTAATGACAACTAAACTTCCAACATAGATTTATAATAAATTAGAAAAGGATTCAATTGTCTTTTATGGGGATTTTCGAAGAAACTCTTAAGCATCACTAGACTTCTTGGAATAAAATTAGTTTCTCATTAGAAAAAATGGCATTGGTATTTAGAAAATTAAGAAAATAATAATACTTAATTGGAAGATACTCAAGAATAATAGTTTGTGCTCTACAAACATTTCAATAAAATACAAATCCTTAAATGCATGAAAAATAAATCCAATATGTGGGCTAACAAGCAAAGGATGAAACATTTGATTAAGAAGAATGCAAATTGATCTAACTGATTGAATTTGTTATATATTATCTCTTTCTTGTGATGTGTAATTTAAGTATCATTCACCTAGGTCTATTTGAGATAAAAATTGGTAAGTCTAAAATGTAGACTACACTTATGAAGCACCAAATGTCGTTTATAGATGTTAATGTTAACATGGATGGTATTGAATAACTTTTTCCAATACCAAATAACATAATGAACCAAAACTTTAACTTTCTTGAATGCACCAACAATGTCAAAATGAAGATTCAATTGATTATGCTTTTTTTGTTATAAAGAAGCTAAATAACAATTGGTTACTTTTGAAAATATTTTATACATTATGCAACCTGATACCTATAAAATCATGAAATGAGTTATATCACACAAGAATCAAGGTAATATTAAATTGTAATAGAGTGGTCATGTTGACACTTCCCACTATAACATCATAGAATATTCAAAAAGCTATCATAACTAAGAAATTTTAGCAACTAAATCAAATTGTTGCATTACGTTATATGTAATATTAAAGAGAATTGTTGCTTTAACTTTCCAACCATTCAAACTTTGTAGGAAGATGACCAACAAATGACTTTGAGAGTCATATATTAATTTTCATGAACTTAACAAACAATAGTGGAAGTGATTAGGTGGTTCTCTTAGCCGAAGATGTTGATCCAGTTAAACATTGTTGGTAAGAAGTTGTGTTAATTGTAGTGCTATTTTAGCTGAAACGTTTTGGAACAATTCGAGGAAATGAGTTTAGATTTTGTAATATTTAAAGAAATAAAATATCCCCTAAACATAATGTATTGGCCATAACTAGGGGTCTTCAATTATGCAAGCAATTTTAAATTAATAATTTATACATTTCAGTGGATTGTTATGTGCTATTGAATCTATTCCAAGATTAAAAAAATATACAATCGGTGTTAGCAAATGGCATGATGCAAGTATGGAGACCAGTTTACTAAACATAAAGTGGGGCTTATTATACAAAGAAATTAATAATGTGTCTGTACTCTACCTATGAAAACAACAATAAAAAATTCAACTCATGTAAGGATAGAACACCAATTCTAGATAAATACAAAGCTATTTTTAATATGGAGAAATTATAACCTTCATACATTTTGTCATCATAGAAGACATGACATTTAAAAATGGAGTAATTTTGAAATATGTATGGTGTTAAAATTAAGATATTCAAGACTTTTGCCAATTTTCTATAACACAAATATTGTTTTTGTAAGATAGGTACTTCTACTTTTCAAAGTTATTATTCATGTGCATAAAAAATCATAACATAAAAAAATTGAATAGTATTGGGTGTTGAGCATTGTTAATCTTAGTATATTATTTTCTCAATACAACTTTAATAACTAATGGATAAAGAAAGTATGCAAAAAAAAATAATATAAAAATATAGTATTATTAGGATTTAACTCTACTTCAAATCAAAACATTACTTAAGGAAAACCTAACTGTCATCTTAACATCCTATATGTGGAAGGTTAAACAAGTTCGAAGGTTCACAAAGAATTGCACGCAATGGATTAATATGATCTACATCAACCATATTATCATCCATTTAATCTTGGTCATCACTAGTACTCTTCATCTTATGATGTAATTTATTGTGAAAATTTATTTAGTAAATATAAAGAAAAAAATATTCAAATATTAGCATAGGAAAAGCATCTCAACTCTTATACTAAATAAATCCAATGTTTTTTTTAGATTGGACAAATATGATTGGCATCTTTCAATTCAAACAAACATTTTTAATGATATGGATATGCACATCAGACATAAAAAAATTGGGAAGAGTGTAACAAGAATTTTGTCTCCTTATATTGCAATTAGAAACACGAAGGTTACCGACTTCCACAATCAGAATGAATTTCTCACCCTTTTTGTTGACAAGATCAACAACTTTTATTTTTTACATGTCATTCTAAATCATTAGATGCAAAATTGAGCAACTTATAAGGTAATATATAATCCATTTATTAGATGAGTAAAAAAGTTAATTATGCCAAATATTATTTAATGTCTAATATTAGAATGTCCATGAAATGAATGAAAAAGATTTCTATCAATTTAAAAATGAGACAAATCCAATTTATGTTGTATTTTGGGTTATCAATCTTAACTAGAAATCCTAAATATGAAAAATAATAACATATTATTTTAAAAATGATTAACAAAGATATGGCTTAGATTGCTAAACACTTGTTTCTTGTTGAAAGGTATGTTATGAGTAACGTAGTATTTTAAGCCAACCGCTTATGCACTCTTAGTGATACCATGGCCATAGTGGGGATTATCATTGCACTTATTTTCATAACTTGAACCATTTTGTGAGGTGGCCTAGCTAAAACCAATATAATGCCTAATGACTTCTGATGTTTTGGACTTAAGGGACTAAGGACAATGCCAAACATTATTAATTTAGTATTAGTAAGTGGAACTCCTATAATAGAATTTATGATGAAAGAAAACATTAAAAAGAATGACAACAATGGCAGAGCTAAATTGAAATTATAATTTAGATATTAGATAATCATTTAAAATCCCTAGATAGCAAACTAAGATTGTCCACTCTTTTCGATAGAAAAACATTTTTTTCTAGAAATATAATGCCAATATTAAAAAATCAACTTTCTATTTATTCCATCATAGGATTTTAAATAGAATGTAATTTTAAATCTAAATTCGAAATAAAAATGGACCAAACTACCAAATAGTTGGTGGATAAAAATAAATTGTAATTTAATTTCATGCAAAATAACTAGAATCATATCACAAAGCTAGTGGATAAAAATATCATTAAAAACCTTATTAAAAGGGCAGTTGTTTTTTAATCAAAGATTACTTTGAGTTATTGAAATAATCATTAGGATTTAAAGTCACAACTTATTGCATTAATCATTTTTTTGATGTAGTTCTTATGTCACTTATGACCTATTATTTTTACATTAGGTATATTTTTTAGAAGATTAAATCCTGCATTATTAAAAATTAAATTACAAAATATTTATCCATCTTAGATTTGTGTTAAGAAAACATATTAGACTTGAAAGTGTGAAACACTGCATTCAATATTCTAAACATAAGCATCTCAAATTATACCATATTTACATGTGTTTTTATTACACTCAAACCATAAAAAGATTCATGTTACACATGTATGTATTACATTAATAAATGCACTATCAAATACTAATTGATTATTATGCACAATTTCTCAATATGTTTAACATTAATTATTTTAAGAAGCTATAAGTTTTATTAATGAGAACTTCGTTGTTTACGTGTGATTAACTTAATTAAATTTACGAATATTAATACTATTTTACATTTTGGACAATTTTAATGAACTTTTGTGAAGCCATTCAAGTTAAAGAAACTCAAACATATCATATCTCTATTAACTATGAAAAATACATACATAATACTTTGTGTGATGGATTTATATGGCTACATTTATATTATATTTTGAAAGAACTTAGTTGCGCTAAGTAAGTGCTTGGATTTTAGTCATGAAAGTTCTATCACTTAAAATATCTACCTCATTATTCAATACTCCATCTTTACATTTCATCAATGATCAGTTCAAATGTGAAGTTTTAAAATTATTTAATAGAAATACAAATCATAAAATCTTTTTGAAATTTATCCACCAAATTGAACTCTAGGTGAATATTATTAACATCTAACTAATGTCCTTATTCTATTTGTTAATACAATAATAAAACCTTTAAATATTCCCTTTCTGAAACATATCGACCTATGTTTATCTACCTTAAGTTTAATCTAAATAAAGCAATTGAAGAAAAATAAGATTAATTTGTGTTACACCAAAAAAAATTATTTCCCATGATTTAAATATAACACTAAGCATAATGTTTTTTTAAATATTTATATGAATTTATTTTGATAAATCTATTAGTCAAATCTTCAAAATAAAAGTTGAACTCAATGAAAAATCCTAAGAGTACATATACTTAAAGTGTGAAATTTTTTAGTACAATTAACTAATATAAGTAAAAGTTATTTTAGAAGATTAATAACAATCATTTCTTAGAATTTTTTCATTTTTAATATTTTTTCTTTTGCATTGGTTTATGTTTAAGGAAAATATTGACACATGAAGGTTGGCATTTTGATTCATGGATTACTAATATATGTATGTTAAAAACCTTTATGATTGAGCATATAAAATTTTTACTATAATATTTGATTTCTCTATCATTGAAATTTTTTCTACAAGCAAGTAATTAGAGAGAAGCACAAAGATTGTCCATCCTTCCTTTTCTTTTATTCTTTACCCACCTATTTTTGTCAATATGCATAAGAGCAAGATCTAAATTTAGCAGAAGGATCTCCATTCTACCTTTCTCTTTGAAATTCTTGTTCTCTTATATATCTTTAATGAAAACTTTATCATGTTTATATGGAAAAGATATTTTTTTTAATTAATGTAATATTAAAATATTATTGATAAACTATATGTTTTGTTATTTTATTATTTTTCATTTGGATTTTTTAATTATTTTCAACATATTTGTAATTTTTTTATGACAAATTGTATAATATTTTGATGAATTACAGATATTTTGTATCATCTATTATTGAAATTTTTTGACATCAATTAAAATTGCCTTCAATTTTGTTCGACAACGCATCTTTTCTTGTCACATCTTACTAAAATTGTTATGTGAATATATTTGTAATATTATATGTTTTCTACTTTTGTTTTATTTATTTTCTTTAAATTTTTTCTTTTTTAATTTTGCTTTTTTCTTTTATTTGTAATGATATGTAAATCATTTTTTTATATATCATAGAATTTGAATGCAATATATGTTTAATCAACTAGATAAATTTTGACTTTTTACTATTTTATATTTTGACAATTTACAAAAAAAATTCTTTTCCTTGTTTTATGTAAACTATTTTTTGTCATTTCCTTCACAATGTTGATTAGTTGGGTGTTTCAATTTAGCAATAATTCTTTTTTCATTGCTTATTAAATCATTCGGGTTGGCACATTCATGACATGTCTAGTTCACAAAAAAATTTATAAAATAGATACGGAAATAGATCAAATGCTATGAGGTTGTAAATGAAATATCACAATATAAATATCAAATAAATACCATATAAATAAAAATGTTGCAAGACAAGAAAATGTCAAATTACCACGAAATAAGTGTGCCAAAATTTTAAGAAAACGTGCAAAATATATTAAAAAAATATTCAGGTAGCTAAATCAAGAAAAATTTGTCAACAAAAAAAATAAAATAATAACTAAATAACAAAACCATTAAAAATAACATAAATAATGATCACCAAATGCATTAGAAATGAACACAAATTTCTCTAGTGAGGTAACGGTTTCAAACTTAATAATGTAAATATTTTGAAATAATTAAATAATATATTGTTGTTAAAATAATTTAATATTTAAAATTTTAATCATTATGTTCAACATATATGGTAGTTCCAGTAAAAATTGAATAAAGAGCAAGCCAATCAAAGTGAAATAAAATAAAATAATTAGCAAATAGTATAAAGAATTAAATGTTACAAAACATTAGGTAAAATGGTTGATATAAATCTCCAAAAAGATTTAAAATAATGTCAACTAAAAGTGATGAAAATTGTTATATTAATTACAATTTAATTTCCTTTTTATTTTATAAAAAGAATTAAAAAAAGAAAATTTCCTTAGCAAATAATTTTTGTTTTCGAAAGAACATTGACGTTATGTCAACAAAATAATATACTAAAATATATATTTTTATCACTAATATTTAAATTACTTTCTAGTTATTTATAAGATATTAAAATAACTAAAAATATTAAATATTTATTAATATATTATATATGTTGTGAAATGTTAATTTCTCATTGCATATAGATGCCAAATATTGAAACATTACAAGTCATCATAACGATTTTCTATTTCTGCATGTGTCATAAATGGTATTTTACAAATGAGAAAGTTATAAATGTTAAAGCAATTTACCACCTAAAAATAATTACTTAAAAAGACAATCTCCAAAGCTTATAAAAATATAAAAACATACAAAAAAATATGTCATGAATCATAAAAAATACAATCAGTAAATATAATATTAAAAAATTATTCAAAGAAGAACATTAAAAAAATTAAAAAATAGATAAGTTACTAAAAAAATTAAATTTTTAAAAGATTGTTATAAATTTCCAAAAAGAAAAAACATATTAAAACAAATGTTTTGTTATTATCACAAATGTATAACATAAATTAAATAACTCAATGCTACAACAAAACAAAAATAAAATAGAAGTTAAAAATATGTCAATTATGAGGAAAACATAATATTGAAAGAAACAAAATGCATTGATTGAACAAATTTTAAAGCTAAGATTATTTTATATTCAAATAAGATAAGCAACAAGAATAATATTTTGACAATGAGTTTTCCACTTACTACATTATAATAAATAGGCTATTACCATTAAAATAATTTAAATATTTAAATTTTTTTGTAATTTAAAGAGTACTTGGCTTATTAAGTCATGTTAAGTTTATATAAAAAATTAAAAAATTAAACATCGTATTTATACATATATTTTTAAAATATTTCATTTATTTACATAATATATCATAAAGTTGCTCAATAACATAATAAACAAATCATTTTATAGAATTTAAAAGATAACAAGCTTAAAAACATATAAATATTTTAGAAAGTCTTTATAACTTAGTTATCAAAGTTATCTTAAAAAAAATTGAACAAAAATTTAAAATTAAATAAAATTAATTTATAGTAAAATTGCAAGAAAAAAGAGTATATAACAATTAAAAATTTAGTCAAGATATGTGACAAATAAAGCAAAAATAAAGACCTTATTTTTTTCAATACCACAATAAGATAAACATATTCAAAAAATATAACATGTTGTCATGGTAATGAAAAAATTAAAATATTTAAAAATAATTAAAAATAATATCCCCAAAAAAAGTATTGGTAATTTTCTTATGAATAAAGATTATACCAATAATTATTATGAAATAACTCAAAAATATTATACCAATAATTAATTCGTAAATTTCTTGTGACAAATTATAAAAAACATGAGATAGAAAATCATGGAAAATTTCAAACAACAAATTATACAATATATAATATAATTTCAATATGTTTATGCAAATGCAAAATTGAAATTAATAATCAATATTTAAAATATCAATTATTAAATTGATAAAATTATTTTTAAAAAAATCAATAGAACATGCATTGCATATTAAAAGAATTCATTTAGTGACACAATTATGAAGGTGTATTTCTGGAAATAAGTTTTAAAAAAATTACATTTGCTAACCTACTAAAGAATTTGAAATCTTAGTTTATATTACAAACATTTTATCTAAAACCTATTATAATAATTTAGACATAAAAAATTAAGTAACATGTATACAACGGTATTCAAATGTACAAATGATGCAAATACATAGAAAAATATCTTGAGACGTCAAAGTTTCAATCATATTAATCAATAGAAAACTTTTTCCAAAAAATAAAAAATGTTAAAATTAATATTTCTAGTTGAAGTAAACATTTATAACAAAAACTTATTTCATATTAAGTAAAATATTTTTATTATTCAAATATTTGATTAGGACATATCAAAAACAAATATTTAACAATAACTAATAATTAAACAAAATACAAAAAATCATCATGTAAAGCATTTAATGTTTTATTTGAAATAGTTTATTGTATTTCTAGTTGACCTCAACCAAAAACATTTTTAATAACATAAGATGATAAAAAATTTTAAATATAATGCAATAAGAAAATTATTAAAATAAGATAAAGGAAATAATTATCACATAGAATAAGATTCATGACAACTACAAATGGATAAAAGATTTACAAATTATTCTCACAATAAAATATTAGTAGTATTCAAAGGATTGCCAAAAAAATTAATTAATTAATTATCTAAAAATACAAAAGAATAGAAATTATCTACGTCAAATTAAAATATCCCTAATAGCAAAAAATGAAAACAATAAGTTAAAATTAACCTCTAATATATGAGCAAAATATCGGCAATAAATCCTCTGTATGATAACAATTTATTAAATATGAATATGTAGTTAAAATGTATTTGAAAAAATTTCATTGCAAAAAATTTTAAAATTATGTCCAACCTTGTAATTAGTTAACTGAATTAATATTTTAAGAAGAGAGGATGTGTTAATTAAAACTAAAATTAGAATAAATAGTTTACAAAAGAAATTCGTGTAATATCTATGAAAATAAATTTCTCTAAAAATTTTGTATAATTAAATAATAAAAAAAATATAAATTATTTAAGTGATTTAAATTAATTAATATCATAATTTGTTTAAAATTTTCAAAACTATTTAAGAAAAATAAGAAATTTTTTTTTAATAATAAAAAAGTACAACCTTTAATCTAAAATAAAATATTGTAACACCACAGGTATATAGAAAAATTATGTCAATAAAAATTTCTTAGATATGAATATGTTAAGAAAATGGGTTCAATTACACAAAAGAATTATCAATAGTAGACTTAAAAATTCCTTTTTGAAACTTTTGCAACATTTAAACTCAATGATACTTATTTTCAAAAACTATATAAGAATTCTTGATTTGTTAATGAATTTCTCATGTTAGAACAATGTAATAAGAGAATTTCATAACATCAAAAAGTTTTAGTGGTCTTATTGTATAATTCAACATAATTATCATATGGTTTGATATCCAATTATATTCGATCTAGTTTGAACAAAAGAATGTTAGTATACCATACGAATTCGATGAATTTCCTATGGAAAGTAAAAGCGAGTTCATCATAGAATCCAATAAAATTTTATTGTACCATCAAAAATTTTTTATTTCACTTAAGTCAACTTGAATAAGGTAATTACGTGGTCTGAACTTTTATTTGTGTATTGTATTCTTTTTTTTGGCTTAATTATGGTGAGACCATTACCAATATACAATTGAAAATGTTCATTTACCATAGCATATTATATGATGGTGATATACAACATTTTTAAAAGTTTAATTTTAATTTGATTGATTTTATTATACGGATTAAGAAAAGTAAATCAATTAATTTGTTTGAGTTTACCTTATACCTTTTTTATGGAATGGTTTTCTCATAATTGAATAGTTTGATCATATTATTTTAATCTTTGTTAGTAATTGTTTCATTCAATTTTATTAGATCCATTTGTTAGCTGAGATCAAATCACTTAGTCTTAAAATTGTCTATTTTCTCCAACAACTAATCAAATTTTATAAAATAAGATCTTGTGGTGCATTCAGTCATGAAAAGTTTTCATTTTGAATTTTTAAAATCATGCATAATGTAGTTGAGTCACAAGTTTCTTTAATTTACAAGATAGGAAAATGCCTTGCTCAAAAAAAATACTTAGTTTCTTGATCATACAATTATCTTTTCCATTGCTATTTCACAAATGGTTACATCCACAAATTTAATCAATTGAGATGACTTCCAACATTAATCTCCTTCCAGTGTTGTTCACCATCACACCTAGAGGCAAAGCTTTATGATCAATGAGTATGCTATAGAAATAAGTTTTTATTATCAAAATATTTTAGATTATTTCTCATTAGACCAATAAACTCTTATTTCATAATGATAAGTTACATTTAAGTTTATCATAAAGTAATTGATGTAGTGCAAGAAAGAATTTGCTAAACATTATTAAGTGAAGTGAGATTTGTAAGTAATAAAAGCACATTGATGTGGTCCCATTCACATAAGGAACTACTCTTAAAACAAAGATTAATGTCTCCTACTTCAGTCATCATAAAAAGGGCTTCAAATCCTATTGAATAAATCTTTCTTAAGTAGCTTCATTAAATTTCTAGGACCTTTCCTTATGTATGCTTCCGGACGAAATGGAGCCTAACATCACTTTGGTTGTCTTTAGAGTACTAGATTAGGTTTTGATAGTTAAATGGCAAACGTATTATCATCTTTTATGGGTATTTTTTTTGTGAATCCAATCTCATATATTTTAGTCTCCTTTTTAGCCCGAAAATTGTTTTCAAAAAATCCTCACAATTCTATATATTATGGTTCATTCGTTTCAAGCAATAGCTCAACGTCTTTTCAATTAACCATGAGTTTAAGATGTCTCCAAAAAATGATTTAATACCTACAATGCTTTTCATATGTACTCTTGAACCAACATAATCTTTGTAGCTTTATGTGATGAGATAATGACATAAATCAAATTTGCGATATGAAAATCGTAATACTGTTCTGCCGAGCAATTACCAAGGGATTCTATTTATAGGTTCAAAATCAAATAATAGATTAAAAATGTCCTACACAAAAAGCTTTCTTAGGTCTTCTTGTAGTTAACTAAAGAACATATCAACCTTTGTATACCTTGAATCTATTTGTTTTCCTTTGTTGCAATTGTTTAATAACTTAGTAGAGACTCTTGAAAGTAGAAATACATTTTAGGTTCTCAAGATCAACCATTTATAACATCTTGTTTATATAATTTATTTAAGATACAATGAAACCTTTCTCATATTGTTTAACTTTCAGTATGCAAAAATGGGTCACCTTAGATTAACCTGAAATCCTACACCCATAAGCATACTAAATCATTCACAAAAGCCAAGTTGGCTGATCCAAAAATGCTATCATTTGCAAAACCCTGGACTAGAAGATGTTCATTAGTGTAGTTCTTGATGAAAAAAACTCAATCGACATTCCCATGTCGAGTTAATGTTTGAGTACAAATCTCCTAAGTTTATCAATACCAGGATCAATGTTCTTGTCGTAGATCTTTTAAGTATTTAATTAGCCTTTACACATGATTGTGATGAGGACAATGTTGACAGCATCCAATTATTCAAATTGGTATAATTTAAATACCTTGTCATGAGAAAAAGCTAATAATGAACATGTTGCCTTCAACCTTATGATTAGTTCAAGTGCTCCTATAAAGTTTAGTCCTCAAACTTGGTTATAACACTTTGCCACTAGCCTTTCCATATTTTGATAATGATAACTACATGATTAATTTGTTTCTCTTTTTTAATACCCATTACATATGATTATATTGTTGTGGCATATCCTATTTAATAATAAGAGCATTCATTCAAACAAACAAGTTAATATCATTTAGCAACCCACATAAAAAAATTCATTCCTCCAGTTTTCACTTGTATTTTGAGGAACAAGTTTTTAAGTTGATGCAATATTTACGATTTCTTTTTAAAGAGAGGCATGGGTTTGTAATAAAAGAACAAGTCACTTACGATTAAATCATAAGATGATTTTTCCTGCATACTAACTCCTTTGATGCAACCATATCTTTAATTTTTCAAATTTTAACATATCATTTATATATTTTATTTAAGATACAAGAATGCCTTTCTCATCTCTCTTAACTTATAGTCAAAGAAAATTGGAAAACTCACCCACTATGTTAATCTCAAATCTTACACCTATAAGCTTAATAGTTCATTCATATAAATTAATGTTGGCTGACCCAAAAATGACATCGTCTACAAAATCTATGACTTTAACATATTCATTAGTGTAGTTCTTATTAAACAAAGTCTTATCAAAATTCCTTCTTAAATAATGTTTGAGCAAAAATTTGCTTAGTTTGCTATGCCATATTCTTTTTTGTTCTTCCAATTTTTTTAAAATCTTCCATGTCTTCCAAATCTAACACTTTTTTATGCATAATTTCATCAAACACAATTGAGTATATTCCATCACAATTAAGGTTCCATATTAAGCTGCTTATAGGTGCATTTATTTGAAGAATATCATAAATAGAAAGCCTCCATTAATTTTTTTTTTAATCTCCAATTTCTATCCTACCCTTTGATGTAACACTACCATCCAAAAATGCTTAACTTTTAATATTTTGGCTTCTCGTTATTCCAAAGTAATATAGTTTCATATTCATTATTTGTTTCATAATAAATCTTTTAAGATGTTAAGAAGAATATAACCTCTTTAATTATTAAGGCACTATGGTTTGGAGATCCTATATCATTAAGAGAAAAGTAATAGAAGCTACCAATGCTTTAATAGGAGAGAACATTTTTTGATACATAACATTGAAGAAGCCCAATTAAATGTTTAGATAGAATGTTGTGGCCCTAAACTTGCACGATAATATGTGTAAGATTAAAATTAAATATTTGTAGGTTGAGAAGTTAATTAAAACTAAATGATAACAACATTACCTACCACAAAAATACATATTTTTCCTATTATGATCACATTTTTTACAAAACAATAGGTCAAATATATGTTTTTATAACAATACGACTACATCTTTAGTTTTCTTTTTTCTTTGTCTTCTAATTTTATTTTTCTAAAATCTTCCATGTGGTCCAAATCTTCCATGTGTTCCAAATCATCTTTTTTTTTTGGTGCATAATTCCATCAAAAACCACTTGAGTAGATTCCTTCACAACAAAGGTTCCTTCGTTAAATGTGTTATAGATCTATTTTGTTGTGGAATATCATAATGAGATGTCATCCATTAACATTGTTTCTAATCTCAAATTCTTGTCTAACTTATTGATATAACACTTCCTTCCAAAAATGCGAAAGCTTTCATATTTGGCCATCTTATTATTCACATTACATATGATGTCTTATTTATATTCTGTTTGATGATAAATCTATTTAAACATTAAGATAAATAGAATAGCTTGAATTATTTAGGCATTATGTTTTTGAAATCTTATAGCACCAAGAAAAATTTAAAAGTAGATACCAATTCTTTAAGGAGTGCAAAGGCTTATGATATATAACATAAAGGAAGCTCAGTTAAATTTTTAGATAGATAATTGAGAGATATATGTTATATCCATAACAAATTGAAGGAAGTTTACTATTAATCATTATGGCATACTAACAACAAGAAGTTGTTGTCTTAAACCAACATAACGATGTGTGGAAAATTAGAACTCAAATATTTCGAGGGTTTGAAAATGAGGTTCTTAACCCAAAAAATTCATATTTTTCTTATTAAGTCAACATTTTTGGTAAAGCAATAAGCCAAATATACGTTGATTAATAATATGACTTATGTGGTATGGAAATTCTTGATCCATGTGATACTCAACTAATGTCTAACACAACATTTTAGACTCAAAATTAAGTCAATGAAAGCGAATATTTAAAACACTTGAGAATATAATAGGATTATGAAAATGATGTTTTTAAGACAACAAGGATAAGAATCTCAATTTTAAATAATTTTCCTACAACAACAATTATTAGTCTAGCTTAGTGATATATATAATAAGATGCATCAATTATTATTATTTTTGTATGAACAAACTAATAATATTCTAAATGATATAGATATAATTTTATATTCTATTAAGATGATCTAAATAATCAAAACATGAATTCAAATGGAATAGATTTACTTTACAAAAATTATGCAAGGAAATTAAGATAGTGGACCTTTAAGAATAGGATTATGTATTTTTAAATGTAAGTCCCATTTAATATATTGCAATGTTTATAAAAAGAGATTAACTAAAGAGAAGAGATGTTGTTCATTCAAAGACTATTGAAATAAATTGTTTTATTACTTACAAGATAGTGGTCATTATCATTGCCATAGTACATCATGTATTTTGTCTTTCAGCCTTGATAAAACTTTTTGCTAGTGATACTTTTCTAAGTAAATATGATCAAAGAAATATGGTGGTGCAACCTAATTTATTTCATAAGGAAATGACAATGGCATTCTTAACAAGAGAAATCAACAAAATAAGGAAAAAGAGCTTCCCATGCATAATTTCCTAACTAGTAAATACTTGGAAAGTAGAGGAAGTGCCTTTTGGAGACATCCCAACATTTTTTGAATTTTATTGATTTAATTCGGATAGGAGGGATTCTTACCAAAAAGTCGAAAGCATTTAAGCTTCATATAGTGTTTGTTGAAATAATGTAAGTGCATTTCAAAATTTATTTTTGATATCACGAATCAAAATTTGCATAGTGATATCTTCATATAAGATCAAAAAGACTTTTATTTGTTAATATTTCAAGTGAAATTAAATTTTTGGGTATCATGAACCAAAATTTTCTAGTACGAAATGTGTATGTTTTGTTAAGATTTCAAAGGTTTGTTCACATTTATTAGTTATTTCATGAATAAACGTTAGACTTATATAGAAGAAATTTGATCATAGCAATTAAAAAGTCAAGAAAAAGTTTGTTAAAGAACTACTTCCAAATAGCATAAAATATTTTTTGTAAAATGAATAATTGCCAACAAATTAATCGTTATATGGGATTGAACGGAGCCATTGGCTTTGATCAGAGAGGTTTTAAACCATCATATAAAAAACTATAAAGATGGATGAGTTGTAGTTGGTCAGATCAAGGTGGATTAGATTTGAGGCAGCTAATCTAATGGGATGATATTTGAATCCTTTGATTCATCAACGGAAAAGTTGAGAAAGATCTCATTTGTAGGGTTCAAACATGGAGAAAGATAACTCATTTGCTCAAAGATAGACTACTTCAAAAGGCTAAAATAAAAAAAAAATCTAAATGAATTCAAACATGACTTGGTAATAAATTTTTGAGCTGGGATCAAGTGCTTATAGTAGACAAAACATTTATCATTCAATTAAAGATCGAATGGGGAGAAAAAGGGCACACATTTAGCATTGAGTTGCTAGAGAAAAGTCATTCCCATATTGTTGAAATGAAAAGTAGTTTTCTCTTTATAATACCCATCACGGGTGTATAATGCAAAATAAGTTGAGCTTGGCTCCCCTTTTTGTCCATAGGATTTCATCACCTAGGACGCTTATATGCTTATAGGTCATTTGTCGGTGATGGGTTGAATAAGATGCCCATTTGCTCACAAAATTAAAGTTTATTACCTTTCGATTCTCTATTATACACTAATCTGATTCCTGATGCGCCCTAAATAATTTCATTACTTGTTTTAGCTTTGTCTCCTTCTTTGATCCTATTAGGCCAAGATGGTCTTAGTCAACCCATGTGTTTGCACTTGGCCAGCTTAGGATGTTGCTTAATTTTTTTAATTATGAAAATTTTAAATAATTAACTTTTTAATATACGAAAAGTTTATAAATTATCATGAAATTTTGCAAAGATGCATTACATGGATTTATTCAGAAAACATGTTTGAGCAAAAAATTAAATCCTATAAGTTTTCTAAATCAAGGAAAGGATGAACAAGTTAATGCCTAAATTAGCATGTAAAAATGAGATTAAAGTAGATGTAGCTCATAATCAACAAGTTAATATTCTATTTTATAACAAAAATGCAAACCTTTTCAAAGTTTATGTGTATGTCTTTATTCCTTGAAGCTTACTAAATACTTCAAGATATTTTGGAGACCACTAATTCACCATCTTAAAAGGTGTTAGGTTTGACCAATAAAACAAAACCTAATCCACACTAAATACGCCCATTAGAAAAAAATGCTAAAATATTTATAGCTTGAATAATCAAACACAAAGGTGACAACAATCTCTCCTTTTTGATGATTACAAGACAAATATTTAGATAAAAATATAAGGAAATATATATATTATTGTGATAAGAAGGATCAAAAATGAAAAGTTGGTGCTCCAACTTAATTCATACTCACCCTTACTATATGTTTCTACTCACTTATTTAAACGGTGGTTATTCTCCCTTTTTAATACTATGAAAAAAGAGGTATAATTTATAGAATTTTTGTTGCACCTAATTATTGACTTATGAATTGAAATTGATCAATTGGAAGGAATTTTGTAAATAAGTCTACCAATTATTGTTTAGTAGAAACATATGTGAATTTTATTAAGGCTTTAACTACTTTGTGCCTCATAAAATGATGTCTTACGCTATGTCTTTTCCATTAGAATGATGAACTTGGTTTTTTGCTAAAGCCAAGGCACTAGAATTATAAATTTTAATGGAAATATGTGAGAGATCAAAACCATAGTCTTGGAATTATTATCTCAAATATAACACTTGAGCAACATAACTTTTAGTCACTACATACATGACTTCTATGGTCGATATGGCTTTGCAATCTTTTCTTCTTTCTTAACCACGAATTTAAAATATTTCTTAGTAATTGATATGTACCTAATATATTTTGCTAATCTACAATAGATCTTATAAAGTCTTGATGTTGGAAACCTATAAATCACATGAATCAACAATTTTATGTTGTCTTAAACCTACGTTCATTGTGCTTTCAATATATTTGAAGATTAATTTAATCACCTTTAGATGTATTTTCTTAGGATGTTTTTAAAATCGTATGCATAAGCTAACACTAAATAAGATGTTTGATCTATTAGTTGTAAGAAATAATAAAGATCTAACAAGTTCTTCATAAAGTTTTTCATCAATATATTTCTCAATTTTATCTAAATTTAAATCGACTAATTGATTTTTTAGAATGTCCTTATATTTCATTCATATTTTCATACCAAAATTTTTTGAATAAATATTTTAAATACTTAGTTTGTAAATTAAAAATCTCATCTTTTAGTTACATCATTTTTAAGCAAAAGAAGAAATTCATATCATTTGTTATATACTTATCTCAAACTCCTTATGTTTAAGTCACTAAGATCTTTACACATAATTCAATTTATGCTTTAAAATTTTTTTCTTTAATATAAAACCATGTAAGAAACAAATGATCATTTAAATATTTTAGGAATAGTTTATTTTTTCTTCCTTAAAATCACTATCAACTAAATAATTACAAAATCTATGATTCCATAAACAAGGAACTTGCTTATGGCCATAAAATCCCTTCGTAAGCTTATATACATGATAACTATGTACATGGGTCTCCAAACTTACGGATTGTTCTGTACACACATCTTTTTTAATTATAATATTTTAAAATAAAAATTTTACATCTATTTGAAATAATCTAAAATTCTTATGATATGAATATATTAAGAAAAGTCTAACAGACTATAATCATGTTACAAGTAGAAATGACTCATCAAAATATAAACCTTCAACTTGGTTATAATGCTTTCCAATATATCTTCCTTTGTTTGTAGTGATCATTTTATTTTCTTCAAATTTAATTTTAAATATCTATTTAGTTCCAATCACTTGTTGATCATTAAGCTTAAGAACTAGTTCCCACACTTGGTTTCTACGAAACAGATGTTACTCTTCTTTCACTACTTAAACCTAATAGTTAACCTTATGGGCTTCCCCTATACATACTAATTCTATAAAAGATGCAAATATACAATGCCTAATTTTATCATAAATTTTGTGGTCTTACACCCTTGATTAAATTCTATAATTTATTTTTTTAGATGCGAGGCTTGGAATTTCAAATCTTTAAGTAATTATTGACTACTCTTTTCTTCTTGTATTTTACTTTCTCTTTCACCTCCATCTTTGTTCAAGTTGAAGTTCTTTTAGGACTTTATCTGTTAATCAAAAGTTTTATTATTTATCTTATGAGTAATGTCATCAAATACTATATTCATAATTTTCTATCATTTATGTATCTATGTTGTAAGCTTTATAAGTTTTTTTAAAAAGAAGTGCTCCTATGAAAATTTTTTGGAATACTTTTTGCTAAACATGTTCAAGTTGGACATTTCGTTATTAACAATGTTGCATTTATCCCCAAAAATATGTAATTAACTAACATTAAGTTTCTTATTTTTAAATAACTCGAGGAATTTTTCGAAATGTTGGTCATAAATTAATTCTATTTATTAAATAAAAAGTTTTTTTAGTTTCCTTGGCCAAAAATGATTTTGGAAGGTTGTATTCAACTAACCCAGTTCTACCCATCTCTATCAAGGTCCTCCTTTTTCTTTCCACAATCCCATTTTATTGATGTAAATAAGGACATGTAAATTGATGCCCCACATTTTTAAACTCATTACTATCATTACATTGAATACAAATTAATTTGAGATAGGTTTGCTCTTCTATTTCTTCTATCAAATTAACAAAGATTTCAAATGTCATACTCATACTCTTATGAAATCCTAATTATACTTAGAAGAATAATTAATAATCATTAATTTTTATTTTTTCTTCCTAAACTTTAGTATTGTGTGAGTCTAAAAAGGTCTAAATAAACTATCACTAAAGCTCAACTAATAGTTGAGTCATTTTTAAGTTTAAAAAAATATTTCACTTGGCATCCATTTTAACACAATTCATACATTTTTAAACTAGTTTTCTTATGCTTGAGAAGATCTCCAAATATGTCTAGCTTGCTTCTTTTCTTTAATGTAGAAAATCCCATGTCACCAATTTTAATTGTCTTTATCCTATACTTGTCTCTAAGTGTTACCCATCTATTTGGACCACATCTTATTAAGATAAACTTTCATCGATCTCTAGTCATATGTCTTGAGCATCCACTACTCCATTCTCAAGAGCTAGATTTTGATTTTTTTTCTCTATATAAGGCTACATAAATTATAAAATTTTTACTTAGTAATCATAAAATATAAATTTTATTTTCTTTATTTCTATGCATAATTCCAAAGTGTATTGCTTCTAACATATGAATGTCTCCAAAACACTTTATCAATATAAAATGATTATGAAAACAACATAATTTAAATTCTCTTTTCTTTAATCTTAGGAATGTAACAAGCTTGACTTAGTCATTTGAAACAAGGTTTTGAACTAGAAATATTTTTCCTAATTTTATAATCTATAATGGTTTGATGTTTTTTACAACTATCAAAGTATGTAATTTGGAAATATTAGGAATATTCAGAAGAAGATATATTTATGTCTAAAAAATTAAAGATCATGTGAAATATTAGAAAAATTTTAATGTTCATTAGAATATATTTTTGTTTCCAAACTAGTTCTTTTTTCAAAGAAGTATTCTCAATGATCACAGAATCATTTTGATCATATAAAATTTTTTCAATTTCTTTCCATAAATGATTAAATATATCGTTTTTTATTTGTAAAACATTCTTAATTTCTTATGTATAGATATTAAAGATGTTAGAACACTAATAACATTTACGTAATTATATTGAAAAACTTCATGAGGCTAAGAGCTTACCTTAATCTTTTATTCTTCATTTGATGTCCTTGATTCATCATCAATTGTCATGGAACATATCATTCCTTCCTCCTCACCCACTTGAAATTATGGAGGTTACCTCTTCTCAAACACTCCAAGTGGCTTGAAAATCTTTCTTTTTTTTCCATTCTCATCTTTTTCTCTTCCTTATTTTTGATGTATTTTAGTTGTGGATAAGCTTGTATAATATGTTGTCTTGACGACAATCAAAGCATCTTGGTGTCATCATCTTCTCCCTTTTATTTTTTATAAATTTCTATTTACAATCTTTTTTACAATGTTTTTACCTAAACAATTAAAATGAAAATTTATATCTTCACCCAAGTCCATAGAAAATATAGATGTCGTATATATATCATCTTTGTTAGTTTTAAAAGCTAATGGTTCCTTGTACCTTGCTCCATGCTTGGATTACTAATGGAGGCCTTCTTTTCAACTTTTCTATTCACCTCATCTTTGTTGTTAATAATTCTCTAAGTAACTCATCTAATGTTAGCATGTTCAGCATTTGGATGCCTTTATTACAGTGGCAAGAAGACCATGCCCATTTGGTGGAATCATCACCACTTTTTTAATAAGATCTAAATTAGACAATATTTTTTCAAGATTTGCAAATCCATTAGTAATATTAGTAAATCGTATAGACATCATTTTTATAGTTTCCGTTGAATTCATTCTAAAAAGCTCATTGTCATGTGTAAAAAGATTTATCTTTATTTCTTTAACTTACAACGTGACTTCATAAGTTACGTCTAAGTTTTTCTAAACTTCAAATGTAGTATACAAATTCATAACTTGATTAAATTTACTTGTAGATATACTACAATGAAGTAGTTAAGTGCATTGTTATTTAATTGTCATACTACTTTAATCACTACAAACTGCACTAAATAACTTGATTTCATTTGTGCATTAAACTCTAGCAAAATCTTATAGTTTTGTGAGCACTTTCCAATCTTGCAAGCCAATTGATTGGATAAAAATTTTAAATCTATTTTCAAATATTAATAAAATTTTATGCTTTGATAATGATAGAATGACTGAAGAAGACATTCAACTACTGTTATACTAATATTAATCATGAGTTATAACATATTGAAAGCTTAATTTAAGAAGAAAGTTAACAAACACATATTTTGGAAAGCACACAAAAATGGTAAGATTGAAATTAAACTTATTATACAATAAAAATAATAATCAAATAAACATATAAAATAATTAAAACACATATGATGGATCACCTAAGTGGTTTGACTCATTTTTAAATTATTTTTTAGATTATATTAGCTTTTTAAAAATTATTCATAAAATTAAATTTATATTTTTGGAAAACAAAAATTTTTTATATGTTAATTTTTCATGTTTATTAATAAAAAATTAATGAAAATTAAAATAATATATATAAAACATTAGATTATTTTGTTTAAACTACAAATTATGTCCATCCTTAAACTTATTAGCTTTTATGGGTTCAATTATAAAATAAGCTTTTATGAGATTAACACCAACATAGTATTTAATGACATCAAACTAAACTAAAACTTTTATAAATGGTAGGGTACCCAACCAAAACAAAAAGAAAAATGCAACAAAGAAAAAGTATAATAAATCTGTAAAACTTTTGATGGTTGTTGATTAATAGAAGAAGTAACAATGAGCATAAAATTAGTAAGACAAGTAAGAAATTAAAAGCTTAGAAGTGCTAAGGTTAGCTAAATGAAATTGACATTTTGTGAAGAAGTAATTTGTATTTTCTATCAAGAGATTTTACTATACTAGAATTCCAGCTGTGATTTGTTGACATCTCAAATATCGGTTCATGTCAATTAGTCATTTCATGAATAAAGGTTAGATTTATATAGAAAATATTTGATCATAGTTATAACAAAGTTAAGAAAAGTTTTTTAAATGATACTTCCAAACATCTTAAAAAGCTCTTCCAAACAATTTAAAATATTTCTTCAAATTGGTTAATGCAATGGCTCAAGTAACAACAATGGAATTAGCCATTAGGTGGGATAGACCAACATTGTTGGAAGAAAGGTTTTGGACTGTTAGATCAAAGACTATTAAAGTATATTATTTCTAGATTTTTGGATAAAGATAGATTAGATCCAGTCATTAGATTAAGTAAGACGAGATGTGGATGAATTGATTCATCATTTATAATGGCAAAAAGGATCTCAACTACATAATACAAACATGTAGAGTGCTAGGCCTTCTAATTCATGGGTAGATTATTTTGAAAGATAGTAAATATCAAAGCAATCTAATGAACCTAGACGTAATCTTGGTCATTCGATTTTGGGCCAAGGTTGAGTGCTTATAATGGAAAAAATGTTTACAACCTTAACAAAAATTGGATGTTGAAAAATAGCACGTGCTTTAGGTGCTAAATAATTGGACTAATGCTAGTCCCACATTGTTAAAAAAAGTTTTGTCCTTATAAAAACCTTTCATGGGTGCATAATGCAAGTTTACTTAGGATTTCCACACTTGCGCCACTCGTATACTTATAGGAACTTCATTTTTATGGTTTTGACTTGATCTCTATTTGTTTAGTCCCAATCAATTCCTTATTTTATCTTAACAAAATTCATGAATAAGCATAATAACCAATTTTTGGGCTAACAAGGCAAAGTTTTAGCTAGTCTCTTTACACAATGCTTCCATGCCCGCTTGGCTTTGTTGGCCCAAACACTTTGTACTAAGCAAGCTTGGGGTGTGGCTTAAATTTTTTGAACTAGGAAAATTTCATAGAACTAATTTTTATTTTACCAAAGTTAATAATCAACATAGAATTTTGCAAAGATCTATTAGATGGATTTAATTAAAAAATGTTAAAAAAAATGAAATCTTATAAGTATCATAAATCATGAAAAGTTTGATTAAATTAGATACTTAAATTAAGGTTTGAAACTAAATGAAGATGTGCATTATAATCAACAAACTGATTTTCTAATTTATAGTAAAAAAACCTTTATATATTTGATACATATATCTTGAATCCTTAGATTTTATTGAATACTCCAAAGTACTTTGAACATCTTTAATTAATTATCTTCAAAGATACATGACTTTTTCTTTAAACTTAGATATAATTCACCCTAATTAGGCCCATTCAGACAAAATGGTAAGCATTTAAGGCTTAACTTATCAAACATAATAGTAACAAAACAAAATATGATTAGATGCACTTACTTGATTGAGAAAATAAGACAAAAACTCTTCACACAATTTTAGTTCAACATATAACTCATATATCTAGATTTAATTGAGTATGAATGTACTAGCAATAGAGGAAATAGCTTTAGAGCAAACAAAGAGTAGCTAACTCCAAACAATACACCTATTACATAATGCAAGAAAACTCCTTTAAGGGCATAATGATCCATCATTCATGCATTAAGGAAATAAAACCCATATCTATTTCATATGGCTGTAATTAAAATTATGGGAGTTATTTGGGCATATGATTGCATAATTATATGATCATATTCACATTCACCTTTATGCATCTAATTAGGACTATCTTCCAAAAGCACAATTTGTTTGATCAAAATATCAAATCTAAATCTAAACATCAAATACTAAGTCAAATATAATAGTTCTAATCAAATCCTAATTTCTAAAAATAGCTTAGTCAATTTCGTCATCTAATGATGCATTTTGGTATAAAGAGGTTACAAATGCACTTAACAGAACGGCTCTTACATAACTACCCTTTTAATAGTCATTTTAAGCTATTGAGATTATTACAATTTATTATTAATGATTAATCAATCAATTTGTAAAAAGTTTTAACCTTTAAAAAATTTTAAAAATAAATGAAATGTAACACAAAATTAATTAAGGAAATTCTTACAAAATCTTTAAAAAATTTCATACCATGACATTGAAGTTATTAGCACCTAGTACTCATTCCAACTACCTTATGTTGTGTCCTTCAATTATCAAAAACCTAATCTTAACTTGTTTTTGTCAAATCAATGAAATTCTCCATTTTATTTATTTATAATTGATTTAATTAAATGCTTTTGTCAAAATAAGAATTTTTCTACCATTAGTTTTTTATTTGTAATAATTTCTATTTTTTATGAGTGAGTTATTTTATTTTTTAATATTAATTATGTTATAAGACATAATAGCTTATTTATAATATTTTATTATTATATGTGTTTAACCTAACCATCTTATGGTGAAAGGCTTGTATTTACTGGTGTACATTTACTTGATTTTTGCTTGTATTATATGTAAGTTTCATTTTAAATCAAAGTAGGTAATAATCATTTATGTATGTTTTTTTTAATTTTTGTAGGTTTCTTTTTAAAAATTTTCATCAAAATTTATTACTAAAAAAATTCAATGTATTTTAAAAAAAACTAATGTGTTTTAAAAGAAAATTAACATTTGTTAATGATCACATTTAAAGATGTCCCCAAGTTTAGTAAAACAATTAGTTTAAAGTAATTTCTTTAAATATTCTATAAGTTATCAAAGTTTTATTCCAAGAAACTCACAAGTATCTTACTAAACCACATTTCATAGAGTGCATATATAACTATACAAATGGTATTAGTATTTTTCTTTAGTTCTATGTCTTTGTTATGAAAGAAAGAAATGAACTAATGATCTTTCAATGAATTTGGGTCACCTTCATAGTGGATGTGATAGTAAAATAGGTTCATGGAGTGGAATTAGAATGTGGATGCAATTCATGTTACATGCTTATGATTGTGGTACTCACCCATTAAGTGGTACAAAATATTGGATAAAATAGTTGTATGAGTCTGTAGATTGTTGGAAAAAATATTTTTAACACAATCTGATGGGTCAAGGATGATCTAAGTGATTTAACTAAAGAATGGTAAGCAAATTACAATGTCTACAAAAGAAACACTTTCTCTAAGAACTTCAAATGTGTTGAACACAACAAAGAGAAAAGTAACATGCACCTTATTGTCATCATTTCTAAAAAACATGGATAGTACAAAATAGAAACCCTTACTACAAATATTGTAAGAAATCTATAAAGTTGAAATATGTATTTTAATTTGGCAATGATAACGCAATAAATACCATATTTGTTTTTATTATAATATGAAAGTCAAAGTTAATTGATGAATAGTATATCACTAATCTATTTGGTAATCCATACACCTTGTGAAATATTTTAGATAAATGATAATTGCATATTGCAATTGTTGTGTATATACTAGACTTAATCAAATGATTTATTATTGACATGCTTTAGTTCAAAAAGAACATATGGTATATCTATGCTTATTTTATACAATCATACTAATGAAATTTTTATAACTCTATCTATTCAATGGTAGTTGCTAATTAAAAGAATGGGTTAGATAAGTATATATGTATGCATGTATTGTAACAAAAAAATAGTTTTTGCAAAGGTGTTACATCAAAAAAATGGGAATTAGGGCTCATAGGGATGTATTACATGAAAATAAGGTAAAAACATTATTCTAATAAATAAAAAAAACAAGTTCTTTTAGGGGTTATGATTCATAAAAGGAAAAAAGCTTTATAAAGTAAGTGGTCGCATATTCATTTAGTTCAACACATGCAAAAGCCAGATAGTTTGGTTATTTTACTTTGACTTGAAATGGGAAATGACTGTAATCTTTTATTTTATAGCATTGAAAATTGTTTTAATCATTTTTTTATTACGATATTATAAAGACTAATTAGGAATAACACCAAAAAAAGAGACATTGTCAAAAAAATTAAGCAAGATAATGTCTAGTTTTTCAAAAAATTGCTTCATTTGATATATTTACATAATTAGATTAATATAATACCCCTTTTTTAATTGGAATATTCATGAATATAATAATTTTATTTGATTCTGATTTGGTTATAACCTTCTACTAACAAAATTTCTTATTAATAAATAAGTTGTAGTAGATTCTTGATATATGACAATAATGTTTTTTTTTTTTGTCTTTTTGGCTTAGTGCAAAACATATTTCTCGTTTTCTTATTAGTAATAACACATATTTTAAGTATATGTTAATCAATCATTCTTTCTATTTTGACTATTTTATAATTTTTTTAAAAACATTTATTTCATATTTTTTGACAAATTATGCTAATAAATTTGAAGTTCATAAACTTTTGGTAAAGCTTATTACTTTCTTTTTTTTTCATAAAAATTTTGAGTTACATTGTTGAATGGAATATGATTTTTCCCTTAACTTATAGCTACAATTTTGTAAACCTTCTTGTCATATTTTGCGTTTTATCATTTAATAATTTATTTACTTCAAAATTTCATTTTCATTTAAATTTGATATTTCTTATTAATTTATGTCAATTCAATTTATTTTTGAGAATTTATGTATATAAGTTGGAAAGTTTCTAATTTCATTGATATAGTTCTCATTTTCTTAAACTATTTTTTATTAATATCTTTTCATAATTTTAATTTCCTTAAATATTTTGTAAAGAAATATAATTCTTCTTTTATACTTTTAAAACATGTTTTATATTGGTTTGCTCATTAACTTCATATTACACCTAAAAATATTTTTCATAGCGAAATAAATGATATTAATATTAAATGTTTTTAATTATCTTAAATATATTAAAGACTTAAATATATGAATTATATGTTTGCTATATTTCAATTGTGCAAAAAGTATTTGTTAGCAAAACGTAAGAACTTTTTATGCATTTCTAATGTTTGATGTCATTATTGTAAAAACAAATCCTAAAATATTGAAGTTTATATGAAATTATGGAACAACGAAAAAGTAATTATAATTAAGATAAAGATGACTTAAATAATAAAATTTATTTCATAATATAGAAAAAAAACATTCTTAGTTACCCAATCATGTTAAGCATTCTAGTTTATTAAAAATTATAAAAACGTAATAATTAAATGTTATGATAGTGTTTTATTAATAATAAATGAGAAATATTTGAAATGAATATTAAATAAGAAATGCTATATAAAAAAAGGAATTTAAAAAGCTAAGGAAGAGAAAACTATGATCAACAAACATAAAATATTATAGTAAAAACTACATAATAAATGTGTTTGTGAAAACAAAAATTACGAAAAGGACAAAAAATAAAAAAATCATATAAAGAAAAATACTATAATTATTAATGCTCGTATGTATAACATGTTCGAAAAGTTTTTTAGGATAATTCAATCATAAAAAATATTTGATAAAAAAACGTTTAAATAAAATAAAATTAATAAGGAAAAATCATTTAATATTTAAAAAACAATTTAAAATATATTATTTAAATGTATTTTTATAAATTTAAGGGATAAGAAATATTTTTATATAGATATTTGCTAGTTTTGAAAAGTGTAATTAAATATAACTACTAACAAAATTACACAGTTGAACCTTCAAATATTGTGATTAATATTTATTTCGAAAATATTAATCAAAACATTTTGCATAATATTTAACTAAAATTTTTCTTGAAAATATAACATTTAGCAATAGTAAAAAATATGTACAAAAAATAGTTCGATAAAATAATATATTAGATTATACATAAACTTAATAAAATTGAAAATAATCATTATAAAAAGAAGTGTAGTAGTTCAAAAGAATTAGCATAACATTTTAATAGAAAACTATATTAGAAAAACCTTTCTACTATATACTATATTAACAAAATAGTGTCGTAATGTTTTGAGTTAATAATTTTTTATGATAAAAAATTTTTCAAAAAATTATTAAAAAATTTAAATATATTATTTGAATACGAAATTAAATTTAATTGAATAAAGTTTAAATACTAGCTTTAATGAGAAACATACTGAGTTTTCATAATTATGCATCATAAAATTGTTTTTTAGTTTAAATATTTTCTATGAATTTGTCATTATAACTAAAAAAGCAAATGTTGAAAATGCACTACGAAATATTAAATATTTATTTTAAAAATCATTTAGATACCCAAATCATTAAAATATGAAAATATTCTAAATATTTATATGATTCACTAACTGAACACTATTTTAATAATAAAAATAAAAATATTTATTAATATAATGAAAATTAAAAAATACTAACATAGAGAAAAATTATTAATTTATCAAATGCTCACATTATTAAAAAACAAAAACTACAATTTATTTACCAAACAAATTTCATCATAATAATTTAAAAAATTTACGAAAAATGCCTATGCAATTATTCTATAATCTAATAATGTTAAAGTTAGAAAACATTGAAAGATAAAAATGCCTTGAAAGAATCCAAAGAAATAATGAAATATGCCTCACCTTTTTTCATTCTTATGATAGATATAGAGAAGGCATATGATTCCATCAATGAGCCCTTGATATTATTTATCATTTGTAACATTCAGTATTTAGAGATGTGGTACGATTGCATTGTAGAGATTATTGGAAAAGTCATTACAAACTAAAGATTATTTATAATAAGTCAAAGAGAAAACTTGTATGCATAATCCATGCAATATTTTCATCATTTGTCAAATATTTTTGTCTTTGCCTTTGAAGTTCTAAATTATATTAGTGAAAAAATATTAGAAACATATTTAATATTTTAATAATTTGAAACAATTTACGTCATAAAAATATTTCTGAACAAGAAATGTAAACATTAAGTGGCAGAAAGTAAATAAAAAATTATTAAATACAAGTAAAGTATGAAGATTTTAAAAATACTAATCATATTAACAGTAATTACTAACAATGCAAATATTTTTGCAAAAGTTATAAAGAAAAAGGAAAAAAATCCTATATAGTTAATTTTAACTAGAATATAATATGACATTTAAAAAATTGCAAGAATCTATATTGATCAATCAATCACGAATATGTCATTGTCCAAATAACTTTAAAAAACGTAAAACAATTTAGAGTTATAAAGATTTCATTAAGAAAAAATAAGTCCTTCACATCAATAGAATTTATCTCTTGATATTAACTAAATATTTTTGTAAAAAAATGAAATTTATAGCTAATTAGAAATTTTCTACGCTAGTTATAAAAAACTTTTTAAAATGACAAAAATTTTATTATTACGTTTGTGCAATTTGATAACAGAAAAGGAAAAAATTAGAAAAGTCATTAATCTTTGAAAAATTAAAAATAGGAAAAATATTATGAGTTTTTAGAATAAAAAATAATTATAGTAGTGTAACTACATTAAATATTTATTTAGAAAAATAAATTTTATATATGTAAGAAATAAAAAGTTATAAATTAATGTAGAAATGTTAGCTCATTTTGTCAAAAAAAATTAAGCTCATTAATATGGATGATAATATTTCAAATGAATTTTGGATGTTAAAAAATAATTTTTGTTGTACACAAGAAAATTATTATGCAATAAAAATTTCAATTATAAAATATTGTTATAAGAAAGTTAATAATATTGAAGGATAATTATTATGTAATTAATAAATAATATATGAAATATTATAACCTAAAAATAATTATTATATTTTCAATTTAAAATATTTGTAAATAAAAAATATGTGTCAACACATGCAAAAATTAATATGAATGATAAAAATATATAAAATATTAAAATAATAAAACAACAAAAATTTTATTCTACAAATATGTCAAGATAATGTTCATAAGAAATAGTGAATCATACAATTTTAAACTTGATCAAAAATTTAGATTTGACATGCTTGCTCATCATGAAGATACTAGTAAAATTCATTTAATTTTTTAACATAAAATAAAAGTCAAACTTGAAAACTTAAACTTAGATTTTATTATACCAAAGCAATTAAACATATATCCACTCCTAACTGCGCTCGAGAAAAAGACCACTAATAAAAAGGTTACAACTTAAAGTTTTTGGATCACCTCCAACCTAATAGTTTTTGCTCGTTCAACTATAACTGATATTTTTGTGAGCTTAATCCAAACTTGATCTTTTACTAAATCAAATTAAACTCAAGCTTTTGCAAATATTGACTCGCCTAACACAAGAGAAAAAAATACCCCAAGACAAAAATATTGTGATAAATTTGTATGGTTTCCTATACTTGTTAATTAATGAAGAAAACATAATGAGCTTAAATTTAAGAACAAAAATAACAATTTAAAAGTCTAAAAGAGCAAGGCTTAGGTAGAAAAATTTGATGATTTAAGAAGTCGTTGTTAGTGCAAGCGTAATTTGTCTCAATAGAATATAGCCAAATAGCTTAAAATGCTTTCGCAAATAGCTTCTATTTACACTTCTTAGGTATTTGTAGAAAAATTTTAATTATAGTCGTTATAAAGTATAGAAAAATCATAAAAAGTTATAGCCAAATAGCTTAAAATGCTTTCGCAAATAAGTTAAATTAGTTTTTCTTCAAAATGGCTAATGCAAAGGCTAAATAATTAGCAATTAACTAGCATGGACAAAGGTCATTACATCTAATCAAACGAAATATACAACATCAAATTTAATGCCAAAAAAGTGGATCAGTTATCGATGATTTGATCGAGATAGACTTGTCCTAGGCCATCCAATCATGTCAGATAAGATCTAGATCATTAGATTCAACAAAATTAAAGTTAAAGTAGATCTCAATCATAATATTCAAACAGGATATTTAAGAGTCACATGATTCAAAGATAGGACAAAAAGAGTTTTAGTCATCCAATAGGTCAGGATGAAGCTGTGGCTATCAAATGTGGGGATAAAGCATATAAAATCGACAGAATCAATAATCAATGATTAATAAAGCAGTGGCAAGCCCTATCGTGTGATCACATTTTAGATACAGACTTGCACAAGGAATTTTCACTCATATTGTTGGGATGGAAAATTATTTAGGTTATATAAGCATTTACATGAGATTAAAATTCGAAGCTAATATTTTATATTAAAAACTTTTTAAATTTGATGAAAATATATTTAATCCTAGGAGCTTATTGAATGCTTTGAGGCACTTTAAATATCATTAGTTCACCATGTTCAAATATACATAGCTTATTATTTATATGTGAATCTATTTTACAAGTCTATTAAAATAAAATAAGAAACATTTAAGACTCGATTCATCAAAGCCATGGGTGACCAAACAACTTTCTCTTATAAGTCACCACTTTTTTGTGGTCATTATAATCTTTATTGGCATGTTACGATAACCACTCACATGAAGTTTGTAAGTAGGGAAATGCACGCTTAAAAAAATTCATTGGGTGTATTAAACAAAAAATATTTCAAAAAAAATGATGCAAAGAAAAATTATAGAATTTAATTAAATGATATAGCTATAAATATTTTTATTTGTACTTTGAATGTTGTTAATGCTAATATAATTATGAGTTTAGAAATTACTTTTGAAATTTGCCACAAGTTGGTAACATAAAAAGGTACATTTTTTTAAGAAATTAAAATTGATATGATGAAATGATTAAGAGTTGTTGAAAATTTTTTCTTATGAATATAACGAAAGAATGTTTATTGTATTTTTTAACTTTATTAATGGACTTGTTAATTTAGAAAAGACTATATCTATGAACGAACTGCTAAATAACTTAGAATTTCACCAAAGGAGTATTAGTCTTTCACCACATCCTTCAAGATTACTAAAAACATTTCTACTATAACATTAGATGGCTTTACAGGTGAGCTCATCCCCAATGAACTAGAAATGGAGAGGAGAAAAGAAGAGAATGACTTAATTTAGAAAAATAAATTAATGAACAAAGAGTAAACAATAACCTAAAAGAAGGGGAAGATACCATAGAAGAGGAGACTATAGATGAAGATAGCATTTCTCTAATTTTGGAAGGTTTTTCTAAACTTTTTGCTATTACAAGAAGATTTACGAAACAATGATCCAAAAAGAGAGTGAGAAGAAAAGAGGAGATATTTTGCCATAAGTGCGACAAACAAAGACATATCAAACTAGCATGTTCTATGGAGTTAGATTCAGTTGAAAAAGAGAAGAATGCAATGAAGAAGAGCAAGAACTAGAAGAAGAAAGCATTGAATAAATCTTGACGTGACTTTGAGGTGGCCAATACAAGTGAAGAGGAAGAGAAGAATGAAGAGCTATTTTTGATGGTGGCTCATGAGGATAAAGAAGAAATGGGAACGTCATTATGTGAAGTAGAGGTAAGTTATTATAGTGAAGGATTACCTTAACAATTAATTTGTGTGTTATAATATGAAAGTTTATTCAAGGAATATAAGAAACTAAAAGAAAAGCATAGTGAACATTTAAGTCTTTGTGAACATATTAGAAATAAGGCTAACACATAATTAATGAACATGCAAAAGGCTAATGATGGATTAGAATAAAAAAATTAAGGGCATGCATCATTAGTTAAAGAATTTATGATCTTAAATCCCTGAAATATACTTGTTCATTACTAAATGCAAAACTTATTAATAGAAATTATTTTGTTTCAAATGCTAGAATATTTCATGTTCATTGGGATAAAGGAAATATCAATTTTTAACGAGGTTACAATAACAATTTTAGATGTCATTATAGCATGCAAACTGACTATATAGCACAAGCACATATTATTAAAGCTCATATTTAATCTAAATTTTCTAAAACTTCTTCTCAGTCAGGGAAAACTATAGTTCATCCACGCACAAAACATGCTTGACCTGAAAGGTTTGACTTCGTAAGTCTAACAATAAAAAGTTATAATTGTAGGAAGGTTTTCTTTTGAAAGATGAGCAAGACGTGATTCTTGGAAAATTTGTGTTTGAGATACATGACTGAATCAATCAATTTATTAACCCAATAAGAAGCCAATGTTGATGAAAAAGTAGTACTTAGTGATAGTTCAAAGAAATATATCAAATGAATAAGTACTAATTGAAATTCTACATTTTTTTAATACAAAATTTAATTATTTTGAAGTTTAAAATATAATTTCCAAAATATTATTTAATTATTTTATAGAAAATTTTAGTGTTTAATTTGATTTCGTTACATGTAAATTTAGTAAAGATAGAAATCTATTAGTTGTTACAACTAAAAGAAATAACACTTATTTATTGTAATTGAAAAAAGTAAATAGTTCTCAAAAAGAATGTGTGTCATATATTAATGACTTTAATTTATGGCATAGACGAATTTTTTATGCTAACACACATACCTTAAGAAAAATAATTTAATATAACTAATAAAAAGTTTAACTAAATTGTCTATTCAAGATGATTATATATACCCTTTGAACTTTCTCAAATAAATAGTTTAGACATACACAATGCATGAGTGTAAGATATCAGAAATATGGACTACTTGTATTAGATGACTATTTTAGGTATACATAAATACTTTTCTTACAAAAAAGGGGAAAATCTTGTAGAATATTTTACATCTTGATAACTAAATTAGAAAAGAAGTTTGGCCATAATTTAGTTGTCATTACAAACAATAATGAAGGTGAATTTAGAAGTGAGAAAATTATTGATTATTTTAATAATAATAGAATTTCAATAACATTTTCTATATTTTGGATGAATTTTAGATGCTTAACTCACATATTTAGAAATTTTAACAACTTTGGTAGAGTATGTATGATCCCATATAAATTGAAGTAAATGTGAATAAGTTCATCTAATTCGACAAAAATATTGCATTACTATTGCTGATAATAGATCAATCTAGGCATGATTGTCTAATAATCAATGCAGCCTTCTTTAGAACTGTTTGCCTTTTTATTCGTTGTCCATGTAAATAAATGCCCAACGAATGACACTTCTCTTATGCACCATTAATGATTGTAATCAATGAATTCATTCATTACTTCTCACCTAAGGATGGATGGACTCTTGTATTAATCAAGTGTATTATTACATTAAAGTATACAATTTCTATCCATGGAGCTTTAATTTGCTCTACAATTTGAGCTACCATGTACCAAAGTGTTCTTCATTTACCACTTGAAATCATCATACACGTAAGTATTATGGACACTATCTTCTCTCCATGGATTATTAGTGAGCATGTTAACTAACTGCTCATCCTCATTTAAGGATTGACAATGGATGCTTTAATTTATAATACCAAAATCCCATTGGATTTATTCCCAATGTAATGTTCAATTTCTAATCTCCTAAATAGAATATGCAATTAGTTATTGTGAGCCATAGGTTCCATGAGAGAAATTAGAATTATTTTTTGTTTTGAGTAGAAGCACAAACTACCTTACATAGCTCCTTTTTGTTGTACCGCTTACGTTCAAGCTAAGAAGTTATCCAAAAACAGTCGTTTGTTAAGAAATTTAAGAAAACTACGCACTTCTTCAAATACCATAGAAACAAGGATGGCTCTTTAACCATTTCTAGATTTCTCTATTCTAAATTAGGTTGAAATCTTCCTTCTTAGACTACATAAGACTAGAATTTATATATAATTTAAGCTAGTCATTGCTAAAATATTAAAATGATTGTTCCATTTCAAATCGTTGGAAACTTTGTTTTTTTCTAAGCATGTGCTAATTCTAGTACTAACTGTATTAGCTAAACTATTTGTAACTTTTTATACTCCTTTGTTGTAGTGCGACAATTTTGCAATGCCTCAATATTTTTCATCCAACATGTTTGTCTAAAATGAAACTATGAAAAAGCAATGACTTTTCATTTAGAATATTACTTAATTAATATATAATGGCTTAGTGAGGTTGTAGAATAAAAAAGGGGGGCCGGGGCTTCCTCTGGGGAACCAAAGGGGATAGCTGGAATGATAGCACATCTTTTTTTTGTTTGGGTTCTCTCTCCGAAAGCGGCAAAGAAATCCACTCTGATACCAAGTCATCCTCTTTTCTTTGTCCCAAATCTTTCTCCTCCCATCTATTGGAAAATCAACTCAGAGAAGAAATCGAATCGAAAGAAATGGAAATTGAGAAAGGTCAAAAAAGAAGATTTGACGCACTGAGGCTTGCTTTCTTTTGTCAGATAAAGAAAGAAAGAGAATTAGATCGATGATTTTTACATGAGAAGTTAAAAACAATTGTCTGAGATTTAAAACATGTAGAATACTAAGGCTTGCTTTCTTGCATGTTTTGAATTCTATAACTAATCTATCTACAACAATTGTCTGAGATTTAAATCTCAGACAATTTTACACTAATTCTTACATGTTTTGAATTCTATAACTAATCTATCTACAACAATTGTCTGAGATTTAAAAACTTAAGATTGGGTTAAATACACGTGAATCAAGATTATTAGCAATTCAAAAAAAATTCACAACATACATATTTAAGGACTTAGAATTCTAGTTCATCTAGATTCGTTATTCAACTTATTTTGAATCATAGTGGATTCATTCTCATCAATTTTGTGTAGCTTAGTTCTTTATGAATCAAAATTAATTGAATAATAGAATTATATTTAATAATTCTTATTCTTATTGATTGTGATCTTAAAATCTTATTGTGTTTTGTTAAGTTTAAATGTTTATTACTTCTTGTTTGAAGTTGGGTAAATAATTAGTTCTTGAAGGTAGTCATTATGAATGTAGTTCTACTAATTTTTTTCACATCCAAGAAGCACTGGTGATTAAATACTGAAATAGTACTTATATGTATAGTAGATTTTTCAATTAGCATATAGTGTCATGTATCATGATGAGATAATATTATCTACTCACATAGAAGAGTTCCTAAATCAAATAATTCAACATGCTAATCTTAATGGGAAATTGGGTATTTCATCTTGAATTAAATAAAGTTAATTTTAACCTCCATTGGAGCTTGTAATGTTGTGAGACCTACATGGTTTCCTGAAGCTTTGTATTTACGACTCCAAAAAAGCATTGTATTCCATAGTGGTAGTAATGTGTTGTGAGTTCAAAGTATTTTAAATTCACATAAAAAACATTGTTACCTATGAATTCAAGCATATTTACATTGAATTCAACAAATGGTTTTCCTCAAGGAGCAATGTTATAAATTTTCCCTATGTCTGTAATAATAATTCGGCGTTACCTATGATGTTACATATCTAAAGCATACGAATTGGTCCTTGATGATCAAGTTTTTTCATGTATAAAATTTCTCAATATTAATGTTAACAAAAGTTTGTGATGATGCATGCATATGCATATATGACGTTTAAACAAAAATATTTCGTTCAAACAATAGAATTAATAAAAATAAAAAAAATCAAAAATTTTTTCATTTTTGAGCAACCTATTTTCTAATATCAAATAATTAAAAATTGAATAAAGTTCTAAGGGAACAGTGTCATAGTAAATCTTTTTTGTGTTTAATTCACTAGTGAAAGAAACCTTCAAATAGTCATCAAGTTTTAAGAATTCGTATTTTCTTAAGTTAACAATATATCATTTCAAGATCACAAAGACAAAGAAAAACAAATAAAACGTGAAATGTAATAGCAAAAGAACAAAAAATAAAAAAATATTGTAGCATTAGATTTGAAAGTAAGATTTTTTTTGTTCATTTTGTAATGTTATTTCAAATAATGTTGAAAGACTTCTAGCTAGTAAAAACAATTACATAAAATTACGACATGACAATTTAATGATAAATTAGAAGTTATGCAAAGTTCTTATAGCCAACCATTCTTTTATACCAAGTTAAGGCCTACACAAAGGTGCCATAGATTTACAATCGGAAATCTTAGTATTGCTTGACAAGTAAAAACTATCCCGAAAGCTTAAGACTTGCAGTGATTGTTAATATAAGGTATGTTATACTTAAAAAGTGTTATTAATAACAAACATCTAGAATACTCAAGTTAGTTATGAAGAGTCAAGGTGCACAATTGGAGTTTTATGAATGATAAATAAGAAAATCACATGTTCACTAAGACAGACTAGAAATTTGGACTAGATGATTAATTTCCCAAAATATCAAATTAAATGATTGAGAGCTTTGTTAGAGATTTGATGCTTTTATGAGTACTGGTTAATATTTTTGGATCTTCCTTTTTTAAACCTTCAATCTCCTTCTTAGGTTACCCTCAAAATCACATTATTATATTGATATATACAACATGCTTTTATTAAACTAGCTTAATGGTAGAACTTTTATATTTTATTCAAATTACATTACTTATAATATTGTGAGTATCACTAGTTATTGATGTCTTGATGCTATAATGATAATTTGTTAGGGTAAGATATGAAAGGATATTATTTGAAAAATGTGAAACATATTTTTGGAATTCTAAAGTGCCTTTTAGATTTCCAAAATTCATCACAAATTATAAAAAACATAATTTGAATTCAAGCAAAAATATACTATGAAATGATGCAAAAATAATTTGGCATAAGGAGCTCCTAAATTGGTTTGTTCATTTTGCTTTAGATTTAGCGAGTGGTAGGGAAGCGACCTACACGATCAATGCAATAGCGGTGGAGAGACACAATTACACCTCAACTCTCATATGTAGGTTAGAACGAGACATCTGTTGATCTTTCAAGAAATTTCATGGATTATAGACAAAAACTAAACAGTGCATGTTGAGTGTATCGATGAGTTTGAAGAGTCAAGGTGGGTCTACTTTCACACATGAATTAGCACTAGGTTATTTCTAGTCTGTCCATTAGAATTTAATTTTTCTAAATCCACTATTATGGGAGTCCATTGAACCACTTTTTTTTTATTATTCAATTAATCTCAAAAAATCAAGGAAGTAATGTGTATTTTACAGTTTCAGGATCTATTAAACTTCTTTACATAATTAACTAACATTTTCAAATTCATAAGTACTATATTTAACACTATCAAGAAAATCATAGGGAATATTTGCTCATTGAACAGTTTTGAATTTTTATTTTGTAGATATTACACCATATGAGAGATGGTAGAACAATAAATTATCAATAGCTGTTGATTTTGTAACAAGACCTCTATCTTGCAGAAACATTTCGTGAATCATGATGTTGAGTTTATTTTATGCCAAGATTCATTACAAAGAGGTTCCATAAGATTCATTTGAGGGTCCCAATAAGCACAAAAAGTGCATTTGTTTATAAATTAAAATTCAATATCATCAAGTTATTAAAATTTAATTAGTTATTAAGGAGCCTTCACATTAACAGAGATATTTTGGAAGGTCAATAATTAATGCACACTTTTTGTGATGTTTAAATAAGGTAATTAATTAATTCTAAGCTTCTCTCATCCCAATTGGTATGAATTTACCGTTCTTAGTGAGGGTCAAACAATTGTTGCCATCCTTATCTATTTTGTTCCACGTATCGCAAAATACAAAATAGTGAGATTATTCTTTATATTGGACTCCAAGTCACTGAGCATGCTCCACAACATCTTCCATAAAGGAAACATATATCTCAAGTATGTACAATAGATAACGTTTGAGGTGTAGACCTTTTAAAAAAGGTTTATATTATATACATCCATGATATTCTTTAATTTTTTTACCAATAATCCATACTTTTTGGAGGGGATGCTAATCTTGTTCTAACTAGCCAAATGGTGCTTGCTCACCAAATCACTATTACACCAAAGAAAACAATTTATCATACTTTCTAAAAATTAGTAATACTATTGAGAAGATAAGATATAATTTGATTTATAAATTGCTATTGACTAGAGGACATGACTAACAAGTACTACCTCCCGTTAACAATAATTCCTTTTGCATGTTTTGTTATTCTAGTGTTCGAAGTGAACCACTATTACCAATGTTCAATTAATGTGATTTTGAGTTAAGAGATTGGAAGGTAGTATCTTTTCTGAAGCAATAGCTCCTTGTCAATGTTCCTCTACTTGTGTTTCGTGTTTGTACATCTAAAAATGAAGATCTTTTGTACATTAATCTACAAACTTGATGTGCCCTGGAGATTATAGAAGAATAACTTGATATTTTTGATAAAGTGTTTATCATCTCCTAAGAAGTGTAAAAGGCAATCTACAAAGCACAAATGGGACTTTGGCTAACAACCACTAAGAGTTGCCTAGTGCTTCACATTACCTAATATATTTTGATTGTTTAAACCTCTTCTTAGTTCTTTAGCTACAATGTGGAGCAGAATTGGGGTTAGAGGGTTACCTTGCTTTAGCCAACGGGAGAGTTAGAAGGAACCATTTCCTTTCTCGTTAATAATCACAAACAACCAGCTTATATTATAGATACTCATGACTAGATTAATAAATTAACTGTTGAAGTTAAACTTGTCTAATACATATTTCCCACACAATATATTATTGAACACATTCTTAAAGTCTAACTTGATAAAAAGAACCTATTAGCATTGATCAACTCTTTTAAATAATGAAGTTTCCCTTATTAATGTATGATTTCTAAAGCAGGTAAGATATATTTAGTGATTTCTGTTTAGCAAAAGTTCATTGCTCCAGTGAGATGATGGTGGGTAGAAGGCTCTATAGGCTAACTACTAACAACTTAGAATATTTTTGAGAAACAATACATCCAAATTGTCATGAAGTCTTCAAAAGATATGTTGCAATAAGACTTCAGAAGGAAAACTAAATTAGCTATACAACATTCTTTTGTTGATGGGCTACCAATAACAAAATCACTGATAGCATCATAAATGTCATCTTGAAATATGGTCCAATAATGCTTGTAAAACAAAACATTAAACCCATACAATCTGTAAGCACATAAAGGATCCATCGAAATAATATTTTTTTTGTATTTTCTCCTTTTTACTTGCTGAACTAGGACTATATTTCATTTAAGTGAGTCTAAGCATCATAAATCAAAGCACCTCTCATGTTTCTTAGTAGAGAGTAGTGAGACGTCAAGCAAACTGCAATGTATTTGGCAATTAAATCTTTCTCTAAGATCCAACTCCCACTTTGATCTTTAATTCTTTTTTATATTCCCCTTCATTTGCTTATTGTTGAACATTGTGTGGATGATATTTATGTTTTTATTACCATTCTTAAACTACATAGTACCTATCATTCAACTCTTGTCCATTTGATTCAGTCCAATCCAGTACATCATGTAGAGGTTCAACATGGAGATGTACTAGTTCTATTCGAACTTGGAGTCCATTAAGGATTTGTTACTATACTTATCATTATTCTTTATTATTATTATTATCATTGTGTAGATGAATATAGTAGACCCTTGTTTATTACATATTGCTACCTATTTTTATTAGTTCATCAATTTACCAACATTTTTAATTTAGTTTAAGATATTTAATGAATAATTGGAAACTTTTTGGAGATTTTTAACTTATATTTAGTATAGACCATCCCTTCAACCATCTAACAAGACCATTAGAAAAACAATTTGCTTGAAAATTTTTCTAAATGAGGATTAAAATTTAGTTTTGTGCTTTTTTGCTGTCATACACCTCTGTCAGCCATCATTACAATCACCAATAGCACTCGCTCGTGCTAACTCTCTTCGATCCACATTAACCCCAAAGCAGACCAGAGGTGTCAATGCCATTTTATCGTTGCTACTTGCCAAAATTGGAACCCAAAGTGATGTACCAATCCACCCATGTCACATTATATGTTCCTTATTACTTAACTTTTCTCCATTACTGCTGCTCGAAATGCATGTGCCAATTTAGAAAATTGTTGCAATAATTATTTTTGTAGCTTTTTAAGAAGTTTTTTTAATGTTTTAAAAAATTATACGTATTTATTTTGTAATTTTTTGTGGCTCTTAGAGTTCTAAAATGTCCTATATAATTCCAAAAAAGTAACCCATAGAATTCTTAAATGTCTTCTCCATACATTTCCATTTTAGCAACCATGGTTTGTTCATCTTAAGCTTTGTTTTTTTGTAACATTGATAACTCTTCTATAACTCTTTGAAGTTGTTTTCCTTCTCTATAACATGGTAATCTTCTTCTTTGATCTTTAAAAATATACCAAATTTAATTTTTACTCAATTGTTTAAGGTTGGCTTTAGCTCTCTTCAACTTATATATTAGGGCTCACATTCCTAACCTAGAAATTGGTAGACTCCAATTTTGAGCAACAACTAGAGAGAGTTATATAGTTCCAATCCAAGTGGTTTGGAATCTAAGTTGTCTGGGATTACATTTAATTGCTGCTTGAGAAATGATCAGTAATAGGGGTTGGCATAACAATAACTTCTTCATATGTTGAGCCACTACTTTAGGAAGGCTTTTAGAAAATCATGTTTCATTAGGGTTTTGTCCAAGAGAATGGCCTTTATATTTCCAAACCCTAGGAATGATATTTGACTATATTTTCTATTTAGGGAAGATAAATTTGTCTCCACCAACAATCTTACATCCCTCCAAAGATCTGCTCTATTAATGAACAAGTTTTTTGCATACATAAATAGATAGCACATTATATACGTATCACCAAGTGAAGAAAATACACTTAATTTTCAATTTTAACATTATAAGTTCTACAACCAAAACACCTATACTTTGTTAGAAATGTTGCTTCATAATAGTGAAACTTTTGTCTCTAACAAAGGATGTCTAATTATCTATTACTTGCAAAGCAATCCATCATTACAATTGACTTAATTTTTTGTAATCTAAACATGTTATTAAGGCATCAAGCTATCGGGAACTAACTACACCCTTTATGATGAAAAGTAAGGCATTATTAATTATAATTTATAATGCCTATATTTTGAAATTCTTGAAAGCTTCCTTTGGTCATTATTAGGTAAAAAACTTTTTTGACATTCCATTTGGTGTTTTTACTTATTGTCTTGTCATTATTAGCCAGTGCAAAGCCATTCAACTTTATCCTAAAAAGCTTGAGTGTCTTTGCTTTTTCTTAAAAATCTTTTATCAAGGTTTTGAGAGATTGAATATCTACTTGTGGTTTATGCTACAAGTCTTTCCTCTGTTTAAAAATAGATTGACATTGTTTACTCTTTCTTTATAATTATGAATTAAAATTTATCATTCTATCATTGAATAGTTGATTAATAATACAATTAGGTTGATTTATTATAAGTTGATTTTTGTGATGTAGTGAGGTACTAATATTGTTTTATACAATGATGGCTACCAAAGTTTGAAGTTTCACATTACTTATTACTTCACTAATTGTAAGTGTCTCATCCTCTCCATTTCTTACACAAATTGGTTTAGAACGTTTTTCTTACATGCGTTGCACTATTTAGAATCCTTGTATATAGTTTCTCCGATAATATTTGGAAAACTTTTCATTACTTCATTTTTTTCAACGAGCTATTGCTGCACCCAATCGTTCTTAACATTCTAAAATCTAAAGGAAGATTTTTAGTAAGATTGACCAAAACATACACAAGTGCCCCATGGAGCCTTATTATGCTTATTATCATTACAATACTTTTAATGACTTGCTAACTATTAACTTATTGAGAAAAGGGCCAAGTTGTTGACCAAGTTGATTGGATGGTGCCTTAATAAGATCAACACAAGAGCTTACAAAGGTTTTGTATTAAGCAAAAAAGTTGGAAACATTTGAGAGACTACAATTTTTTGAATATTGTACATCCAACATCTGATGTTTTACAATTCATGTGAATATCTTAGGAGCACATTCTTACCTCTTCACAATAGATTAAAAGTGGCCAATCCTTTTGAATTCATACTCTTTGGTGTTCCACATTGGGCCATCCAACTGAAAATGTTACCTATTAAAGTGAGTTCAAAAGGAGCAACCTATTTAGTGACATCATCCTCATCAAACATGACCTTTTCTTCACACTTTCAAAAAGACATTAGTACTTTAATGATTTGTGAGGATCAAAACCTTTCCCATATTCACTATAAAAGAACGGCCATGAGGCGAATGTGCATGAGATATACCCAATAAAGGGGAGGAGCATACTTACAAGAGTGTGTCCCAAAAATCATGTTGGAAGTGTCATCTTGCTCACAGAAAACTTGAAAAATTCTATCACCTCACTGTTGCTTTGATGTTTATTTATGATGTTCATTTGAGACTTGTGTTAAAAAGCACCCTCCCATAATTAAAAAATTCAAGAATGCTTAAAATGATGAAATTAATCCTTATGAATGATTAAATTTGAAATTTATTAAATAGAAACTTTTACCCAAAATTTTTCTATTTCTTTGTTTGTTTTTAAGATGGGTCACATGTCCTCTATACTATTATCTCTTCATTTCAAATATCAACTTGTTTGCCTATGCTTCATTAATTTTCTTTCTTTTAGTTTACTCCTTGTAGTATATTTGAGTTTTGTACATTCATCTTAAGCAAATGAGCTCCTTCCATCATGTTGATAGTGTTTCAACAAGTGAATCACTGAATTATTGAGATATAATTTACTTATTTCTCACAAAAATATTTTTAAAAAAGTTTAAAAACATTTATAATAATGTTAAACAAATATCTAAAAGTAATATTATGAAAATTTTAATTTTTTTTAAATACTTTAATTTCTATGTGATAATAAATTTTTAGGAAAATTGTAATTAGAATGTTAACAAAAAGTTTAGAGTACACTTAAGTATTTTTTAGATGATTCAGTCTAAAATCAAACCTACGTCTAGTTGTAAAACAAATAATGCATAAAAAAATAATATAGATAAGCCTTTTACTAAAAGAATGGCAACGCTAAACTATTAGAATATTTAACAAGGAAAAAAAAGGCCGTAATGCCCTTATAATGAAGTAAGATTAGCAGAAAGAGGAAAGCAAAGTGGTAATTTTAATCTATACAAAGTAATTCCAACACTTGAGAAATGTTGTACAAAAAAAGTATTTTAATTTAATAAACAAAAAAGAGGAAATGCAAGCTTTATTGAATTTAAGAAAGAATATTGGCTTGAGGACATAATGCATAAAGGTAATGATTAGCACTAGCTACTAATGGCTTTAATGTCATTACTTCAAATGTTTCATTAGAATTGTTTAAAAATTTCATAAATTTATTTTGATGAATAATTACCTAATCTATAAACATTTTCTAATAGTTGAAATTATTTACCAAACTAATTGCATTTTTTTTTTAATTTATAGATATTTTTTCATTATAAAAAATAATATTATTTAATTAAAATTTATAACAACTAGTAAATATTTGTTAACGTAGTCATTGAATAGAACATACATGATTAAAAGAATCTTGGAATTCTTGATTGCAAAAAATACAAAAATCGTCACTTAGGAACATACTAGAGTAGTTTAGATATTTTTATTTCATATGAACTGTTAAATCTAAATTATGACATAATGAATACATTTAATTTTAATAATGAATTAAATGCATACGATGCAATCATTTAATGGGATGATCAGACAGTTAGTAGAATTACCGCTTAAAAAATGTTACTAATGCCAACGATCATTTGATTGTAAAATTATATGATTAGACAACTCACATGACTACTGCAATTGAGAATTTAGCTATGAGGAAAAAACTTTAAATTAACCTCCTACATGATGTATTTGCTATTATTTTTTTCTCCATATAAGAAATTTTTTTTGCTTTAGAAGTAGTTTGATAACTGGGTTAGTGCCACTAAGTTTATTCAAGACATAGTCACAACACTTCCAGTAACATGATTTATTGATCTATGAATGCAGAGAGTAGTGCCTTAACTCAAGGTAATTCCATCTATGTTTAGGAGTGATGCCTCGATTCAATTATTGTAGCGAACAGGTTAGACATTAATGCTCTATGCCTAAAAATTGTTACATAGGTTTTGGTTAGTTTATTTGAGTGGAATTGGTTTTTTTTTTAATTTTTAAAATTTAATTAATTATTATGGAAAAGCAAATAATAAAAGTTAAGAGAAATGATTCTTAAGATTATCATGGTATGATTTCAAAGATATTAAAAACTAAAATATTGATTTTTGAAGTCCATTAATTTAAATTTCAATTTAATGTTTCTAGCTTGCATAGATTATTTTAATTAAGCATATATTCTAAAAACAATTAAAAATACTTAAATTTAACTAAAAAATATATCTCTCTAAGCCTGTCACTCTAAAGATTTGATATTTACTACTCTTCTTCTTTAAAGGACAACAACTTAAAATCATGCTTTTTGAAGTTCTTAACATCTCTTTAAAGGTTGTCTTCTTCACTTATTTAGACAAAATATATCCGAGCTTTATGATTACATTAAAACCTCACATAATTAGGTTATTATCATCAAAATCTTCTTGATCCTCCACTAGGTCATTGTGATAACAACAATGACCATTTTATAAAATACCAAAAGTAAAATAGACTTCTAATGTTTATATTCAATTGATCATATAACTACTTTCTTTAAATAAAAAATATTCAATTGTACACACATAACACACACACATGTATACACAAACACATACACACACACATATAGCATTTTTCCTTTGCCTAACTCTCAAATGATCTTACACTATCAAATTTAAGTTTTTAAAAAACAATGAGTTTAGCAAAATGCTAAAAACTCAAATTATCATATTGTACTAGCAAGTTCCAAGCAAAATATTATCATTCCAGTAATCTAAAAATTTCTCTCATTCACAAGACCAACACATAAATAAAATGTCTACAAAATTAAGAAAACTACTCAATTCTAATCTAATATAAGGTAGTATCATGAATAACTACCGAAGTCTGATAAAAAAAAATAACTGGTAAGCACCAAGTCTAATAAGACATTATGATATAGTCCTATATTCAATAAAGTATAATTGACAAGAAATAAGTATCCATTATATTATTATTGATGATGAAATAAATAAAATGAATTATCCAACTAATTCACTAGCTTTAACAATCTCTAGCTAAATTGCTTCTCAAATTTTAACAACATGATCTTGCTATAAAGGGGAGAGAAAGGTGGCTCTATAAGCAGTCTTTGAGCCATACAATAAATCTATTTTGCATTAATACGAAATATGAATATAACAATAGAACAAATCTTATGAGTAATGACATTAGTTTCTAACTAACCAAATGATATAGTCATCTACTAACTAATACAATATATATTTCCTTACATTGTGACTAACAAGATACGTAGCATCCACATCATGATATAATATAATTTTTACGCATAAGAATCACGATAGGTCATGCCACTTTTTCAAATATTGTGATCTAGCAATCCACATAGTAATGATAATCACATGGGCATCCATGTAGGATTCTAAGAGTCTTTAAGGACCACAAATGGTCCTCAATAGAAGAAAGCACGTCATTTAATTTCTTCTAGAACAAAATGTGTAATTGTTTTCTTTTAGGACTTTTCATACGATGGCTTCCTACAAATTCTAGAGGTTTATATCATGAAATGTAATAGTCCAACTATATGCTTAACTATTCAAATTTAATTAACACCAAGCAAAGAGAGTGGGTTAGCCAACTTGTTTGTCTCCTTAGTTAGTATCAATAATTTAGAGGCCGGCTATATCTAAATGCCTTAGGGTTCTCACTAAATCCTAATTCAACTATCAAGAATTTCTTAGCCAATTTTTGATACATTTATTCTTCACCATGTTCTGTTTTGGACCTTTCCTATCTAAGATAATCATAGGTTTCATAATGGCTTGGCTTTTAACCTTAGATTCTATAATTAACTTAATATTAATGTAACTAAGTCACGATTTACACAAATATCTCTAGCTAGCCATTTGATCACAAGGCAATCAATTGTCATCATAATGATCATGAGGCCTCTACTAAGCCAACCCAAATTCCTCAGATCACCATTGAGAGTGTCAAAATGTAACTTAAGAGCCTAAATAGAATTACTTGTGGCCTTACCAAAATAACCTATCCAATCAAAGGTCTGGCCAACATCTTTACCATAGTATTTATATAGCCAAACCTAGCACAACCTTATGTCTTATTCCAATCTCTTCCACCTTCTTGCAAGGTCATAGTTGATAGCCTAATTGACCAAAGCTTAATTTTCATTGCTCATAAAGGTTCATCAATGGTATTTCATTAGCCTATCATAACTATCTTTTATTATAGCTTCCTTTTCTATTAACCTTTTTCTACTCCTTTGAGTGTGGTTCAACATCTATGCTTACCTTACATATTCATACCCAAGAACCTTCAAGTCACAATTTTGTTATGCTAAGGTTTATGAATTATAAATAAAACTTTACCATAATGTCTAGCCTTAACCATATTAGTTTTAGTCATAACCAAACTCTTTGGTTGCTAATCATATCCCTACTTAACTTAGCCTTCTTCTAAGTCTTTAAACTGAGCCCTCCAAGACATTCTAGGTACTGACCAAGAACCACACATTTCTTAAAATCCATTTAGGTTCTCATGAGGGTTGAAACAATGCCTCCAATATCTTAGCCAAGCCCATGGTTCCATGCTTCACAAGTACACCCTAGACAAAAGAATGGTCGACTACAACATATCTAGAGTTTTTTTACATATTTTCAAATGTCTTTAAATTGTTTATTGCTTAGTCTATGGAATAACATATATCATATTACATTTCATATATTGTTATCAAAGGTTTTAGTGATAAAGTATCTATTTAGACCATGTCATGGTATCAACCAAACTTGTGAGTAATTTTAAATATAATTTTAGTGACTGAAAAAATGCATTTTAAAAATTAGGAAGTAAATATTCATGATCGCATGAAACTATTTGTCTATTCATTCAATAATTTGGAAGTAAATATTACATTCTGTCTATGTTGTCAAACGTCAACTATACTTAGAAAGAAGAAGAATTACACTTAGGATCCTAACTCTTAGCAATATATAATAAAACAATGGTCTATTATGTCAAGGTTATGAGTGTTATATTTAACAAAATTTTTCCCTTCATGATTTCAAAAATTTTTAACAATTATCATGATAATTTGTGCTTAATACACAAACACTTAGACAAGCAACATAAACAACCAAATTGGCCTAAAATTTATCATGCTTTTCACTTAAAAGAAAAGAATTGAACTTTTAAAAAATATTTAATTTTAGCAAATTGTTAATAATGATAAATGTCTAATAAGCATAAAAAGTTTTAAAATCATAGAAAAAAAGATGTCATTAATATAAAATATTATTCTCGATAAATACTTGGTAAAAGCTTTTTGATAATACATGCTAAACAAAATTCTCATTATAAAAAAAATTAAACATTCCATAAAGTTCACGTGCAAAACATATTTAAAATAATTATTCTCAATATGAAAGTTAATACTAATTTGTAATATAAAAAGATAATTGTGAATATATTTAAACATTTGGAATATTTAAAAGTAAGTCCATGAAAAGTGAATAAACAATGTCAACATGTAATATTGGTCTACACAATGAAATCATATTGAATAAGGCTCATGGTTGATCTGGAAGAGGCATTTTAACTATGTTGGCTAGGTTTTCCTTTTCTAAATGAAATGCCACTTTTTGTTTTGGGTGACGTGGTGTGACTATGTTTAAGCTATGTATTTATGTAGCTACAAAGATTCGTTGGTATTTACGTGAATTGGTGAAATTAAACTATTATTTTATTTAATGGATTCATATTATTACCTAAAAATGCTTTTATGTAATTAAAATATGGGGATTCAAAGTTCCATGTGTGATTTCTTAGTCATGAAGGCAATTTTGTTCATGCCCACACTCATGAAGAAGGGGGCTCGTCTTCTATTACATTCCCTTTTATTCAAACTTTGTTTTTTTCTATATACTTTGGTATAAGAGTTCTCTTTGATCATAAACAATACGTTATCAAGCTCCATTCCTTTATACACCACTATGTGTGCATTGAACATAAATTCGAATATCTTTTATTATACTTTTTTCTCTTAGCTTAGAAAATTTTCAATGCAAGATAAGATGAACTATAAGGTTACCTAAGGCCCATAAATTATTTTTCTAGGTTATTTAAAAATTTATGTTTATCTTATATTATAAGAAGTAATGTAAAACACAAAAATGTTTACAAATATTTTAATATCTATATCAATTATTTATGTAGTAGTATTTTTGTCATTTTTCTTTTAGAATTATGATTGTTTCTATAAGAAATTTAGTAGAAAATGTGTAGTAAAAAAAAAAATTTTAATTTTGACATTTAATATCATCATTGTTGTTGTGGAGCTCTAGTTTACATATAGACAAAAATAGTGAAGGGCATATTCTATAGTTTCTTTCCTTACAATTTTTCTTTTTAAGTATTCTTCTTAGTTATTGAATTAGAACTAAATTAGATTCTAGCTAAAAGATTCTTATCATATGTACCTTCACTCTCAATTTTTTTCTTACCATAACATAATTTGTGTTATTTAAATGAACATGATGATCCACAACCATTACTTGTTGCATTCTCACATTTTTTTTTCACTTTCGTCCTTTTTGGGAATTTTTCCCAACCCCCATTATGGCTCTCAGTCAATGAATTTTTACTACATACATGATTCCAACACATTGCTATACGATTTCTTCAAATAATTCTTGAGTAGTAGTACTTCAGCAATCACAACCATGGCCTTGTATTCTTGTTTATATGGAACAACCTTATTTTGCATGATATTGACCAAGCAGCTCACAAGAAAGTAATATTCACAAGTGACTTGTCTCTTTTACCCCCAAACTAACGACTAACTTAGCGAAGTAATTACATTTAACTACTTCAACATAAATTGAAATTAAACATGGGTTACAAAAGGTCAAATCCTCTTTCTAAATTATTTCTAGCCTAGTTTGAAAGCAAGTTTTCAAACACTTTATAAATAAAATTTTACCATATTTTGATGTAATTCTTATGACCCAAGTGGCCTTCTTTGTTTTACATTAGGTATATTTTTTTAAGATTAGATTTATATTCATGTCTAATAAATTAGATTACAAAATTCTTATCATTTTAATGTTATCTTATGAAAACTTATGACTCTTGAAAGACACAAACCCATCCATTCAAAATACTAAAAATGAGCATATGTTATTATGTCTTAGTCACATGCATTTCTATTATACTCAAACCATAAGATGATCCATGTTACACAATTAATGTATTATATTACCTTTTCCACTAGTGGGATCCATTTGACTATTATGTGCAACCTCTTATTATGTTTAACATTAATAGCTTTTTGGGAGGCTACAATTTTTATTAATGAGAATGTTATTGTTTAATAGGAATTACCCTGGTTACATATATCTATAAATATTAATCATATTGCACTTCTTATAATCATTTCAATGAACTTTGATAATTCAATTGAAGTGTAAGACACTAAAACATACTGTGTTACTATCAACTTCAAAAATTTCTTACATAATATTTGGTGTGAGAAATTTATATGGATACAATTATGTTATACTTGGAAGAACGTAGTTTTGTTAAGTAGGTATTTGGCATTTTGATAAAGCAACTTCTATCACTTAAAATATCAATCATATTATCCAATACTTCATACTCAATTTTCATCAATGATAAGCACAAAAACGAAGTTTTGACTTTCTTTAATACAAATATAAGTTTGAAGAACTTTCAAACATTTATCCACTTATGTCAAATCTAAATAAATCCTATAAGTATCTCACTAATGTCTTTCTAATTTTACTCATTATAGTAATTAATCATTTATGCATTACCCTTTTTAAAAATTTAGCCATAATGATTAATAGAAATTTTGAAAAAGGTTGAAAAATTACAATCGAATATTGTTGATAAATATAAAATATTGAAAATATAGAAAATTATTATCAATACAATGTAATAAAAATTTGCCAGATTAATTAGAAACTTGCCACTTAATGAGATAAAAAGTAAAAAAAGAAAAAAAAAATCTTAGCAGAGTAATTTCTATGTATTCAAAACAACATTAGCAATGTCTTAAGTAAATAATATATTGAAATAAAACTTCATATGCAATAAGCATTAATATTTTATTTTAAAAATATTAAATTTTTAAAAAAGTGAAAATGTTAAATTTTTTAAAATATTTATATATGCTTCAAAAGGCTAATTTTTCTTCCTAATTTAATATTAAATATTAAAACATTAATGCATTTTTCATGAACAATGTTTAGAAAAAAGAGAGTCATGAATGTTAAAAAATTGTAACATAAAAAATAATTAATTAAAAATCTAACTTTCATATGATTTTAAAATTATAAAAATATAAAAATATACTATTATCCTGAAAAAGCACTATTACTCTAATATTTGCAAAGACAATAAAAAAATTCCTGAACAAACAAGTAACAAAAGCTTTCCATTACAAATAAAAAATATCAAGAAAATCATATATTTATAAAAATCAACAATTTAACAAAACAATAATGGAGATGTAATTTATATGCATAATATTTTCACAAAAACTATTCTCCATATTGATTTCATGGAAAGTTTGAAACATAAAACTCATTAACAATATTTTTTTAGAAAAGTTTTCGTAAGAATTTTAATAAAAAAAATAAACTTTTTAAATAAAAATATTGCAACTTTTAAAGAAAAATATAGAAAACAAGAAATTAATGAAAAAATATTCAAATTTACAAATCTTTTCATATTTTTCGAAAAAAAAATTATTTAAAGACATTTAAAGCTAAATATATCAATACGAAAGTTTTAATAATTCAAAGTGTTTATATTGTGTGATGTAGGCGAATCAATTTAAGAAATTGAACATTTGATTATATATCTTATAATATGAATTAAATAATTAAAAATATGCGAAATCGTTTCGGTTAGAGTAGAAATAACATATATAATAAAAATTAGTTAAATTCTTAGTATTAAATATTGAAAAAAAATTTATTAATAGAAAATAATTATTTTGTATATAATTAAGATAAGCATTAAGAATAGAGTTTTTCTATGGATACAGTATAATAAATAAGCAATCATTATTAGAAATATATAAATATATGAAAACTTGTTTAACTAAAATAGTGCTTAGCTAAACAAAACGTTGTAAATTTAAATGAAAAAGAAAAAACCAATAAATAATCACCGGTAATTATAAAAATATTCTTAAAATATTTGATAAATTTATAAAGTACATTACAAAGTTGCACAATAACATAAAAAAATCTTATTATTGTCATTAAAATATAAAATATATAAAAAAAATTATAATAATTGAATAGTTAATATATCAAAAACAATTTATAACTTAGTTAACAAAAGTCTCCTTATATGAAAAGTTAAAAGAGTTTGAAAAAAATAGTTTATTTATATTAAAATTATAAAAATCTAAAGTATATAACACTTAAATAAATAATGTGCACACGCAAAAACTTGGTACAACATTTTTCATAAACAATAATATGATGTTTTTTTTGCATATGTTATTGTGCAACTTTGTAATGCATTGTATTAATTTATTGAAAATTTTAAATACAACACCTTTATCAAGAATCAAGGTAATTAAATATAAATGTGTAAAAAAATTTTAGGAACATTTAAGGCCTTCCTTATATCGAGCATAAACTTGAGTGGAACAACAATTTTCTTTTTTTTAACTTTTATAAATAATTTTAATTTTAAAATTGTTTAATAGTTGTTTTTGTGTTTTTTTACCTTTTTTTCATTTTGTAATTTCCTAATTTCAATTACTTCTATTTTTAGCTTTTATGATATTTTTTTCTTTCAAAAGCTTCAATTTTTATGATCAAAGTACTTATTAATTCCTTGTTGAGCTTAGTAAAGACTAGATTTTGTTAGAATAAAGACAAGAATATAAATAGTGAATACAATTTGATGACTCAACCTATTTACTTTGGAGTCAATGACAAAAATTCTTCTGGATTGCCTAATCTACAAAAAATTTTATTTTTAAATCTTTATGATCAACATGTTAAACTTTTACTTTTTTTATAATTATGGAACGTAAAATTATCAATATTGTACATATATTTGAATTTTTTTTAAGTATATTTCATTTGAATATATTTAATTTTTTAAAAATCTTATGAATATTAAATATTTTTATGTATAGTTTTTTAATTATTATAAATTTTTTGAAGCATGCCCTAACTACTAAACATGAAGGTCGTACGTCATGTGACACGTACCACCTCTGGGGCATGGTCCTTAGGCACCTCCAGAGGCTAATAATCAATTTAAATAATCTATAATAAACCACACTAGATTTTTAATATATTAAAATCATGTTTTGTTGTACTCTTTTATGTTTTTTTAACTTTCTTATAATAACATAATTTTTATACCTTTGTCAAACTGTTGCTTTTAAGTAATATAATAGTTCATTTTAATTTTTTCAAATTTTTCTCATTAATTATTGTTTATGTTTTAACTATTTTACACTTTTTGCCTTCAAAAATTTTTTTCATTCCTTTTTGAAAAATTATGCTAAATAATTTAAAATTCATGTAAATTTTGTAAAACTCACTATGTTCTTCTCTATTACTTAAAAAAATTTAATTATAACATTTGGTAGAATATAATTGTTTTCTTAACTTATGTTTCAAAATGTATGACAGTTCTTGTCATACTATCGTATCTTATCATTTATTTAATTTTATTACTATAAAATCTCATTTTTTATTTAAATCTGGTATTTTTTATTCCCCTTATGGCACATTAATTTATTTTCGATAATTTAATCATAGACATATATCAATTAAAATGTCCAAGAAATCCTAAATATTTTAATTTTTGATCTTTAATGATTCTCTTATATCTTTGATATAGTTCTTTTTTTTTTCAGTTTAATTAAACTTATTTTTATTAATTGTTTTCATTATTTTTATTAATGGATATATTTAGAAAAATAATATATTTTTACGTCTCTGCTCATAGAATTTGATTAATGTTAGTTTGTTCATTAAGTTTGGATTACGCTAAAAGATATTTTTCACAAAAAAATACATATCTTTAATATTAAACGATTTAAATTATTTTAAATAAAATTAAAGACTTACATTTATGCATTAAAATTTTCTTAAATTTTAATTACATAAAAGTTATATCTTAACAAACAAAAACTTTTTTTGTGCATCTTCAAAGATTGATTTCATTAATGTTAAAAAAAGATATAGGATTGAAAAAGAAAATTGTATCAGTAAGAGATGTAAAAAAAAGTGATATACAACATTAAATATGCGAAATATTTTGCACAAAAAGATTTCCCAAAAACAATTCTAATAATGGAAAATAAATAAAAAGTTCTCTATAAAATACGAAAGTAAAAACTAAGATGGTCATACGAAAAACATTGTACTAAAAAGTGTTAAAAAAATGTTGCAATAAAAATAGAAGAAAAGAAAGGAAAAACCAAAGAAATATATTTATTTGGTATTTCAATTATCAATAGCATTTTATTAAAAAAAATTTAAATGCAAGAAAGTGTTTTTCAAACATTTCAGATATATTTTTAAAAATGCCATTTTTAAACTATAATGAAAAGTAATATGTTGACGAAGACATAGGAAGTTCAAAGCAATTAAATAAAAGATAACTATTAAGGCATTTATACACTTGAACTTTTAAATACTATGATTAAAATTTAGTCCAAATACCAACCTTATTATAAACAAAAAAAAAAAAACCAACCTAGATTACAACGTATAAAGTTTCCAAAACTCTGTGTTTTCAAAAAATAAAAAATTGTGCATTTAGTCATAATAACAAAAATAAAAATGAAATTTCAATAAAAATATTTGTTAGATCATTTAAATATTTAAATATTGAAAATAAATTGGGTGACATGTTAATGACAAGCATATAGCAAAAATTATTTTTAATTTTTTTAAAAATAAAAATTTACAAAAACTTAATAGAGTAAAAAATTATCTTTATAAAAAGAAATTAAGCTGCTCAAAGGAAATAGCATAATATGTGAATAATGTATTATATTACAAAATGTTTTCTATTGTATAACATATTAAAAAAGGGATTACAATAATTTGATTAAAGGATATTATGTATGAAAAAAATATTCCAAAAAGATTAGAAAAAGAAATAAATAATTTTAATAACTATTTAAATATTTATATATTATTTAAAATTATTTGCAAAAAAGCAATACAAGAAATGTAAAAATATATAAAATTATTAAGATAATAAAAAATCCTTAATTTTAAAATTTTTTGGAGAGCACATCAAAATAATGTTTTATAAAAGATAAAGAGTATCAAAAATTACGTTTTAGGAAATAATTTTTATTTTAAATAAGTTTCAAAAAATTTTCAATATAATTAAAAATCTCAAATGTTTAAAATTAATTATGAAATATTAAATAAAAATTTAACACAATCATTAAGATAGTCAAATCCTTAAATAATGATAATATAAAAGTACATATATGATTCAGTAGCAAAATAATTTTTTCATAATCAAATATAAACAATTTTTAAGTAATATGTAAAAAAATTAAAGAAAGTACAATCAATTATGAAAATCATTACGATGGCAAATACTCATATTGATAAAAATTAATTGCATGATTTATTTACGATAACATAATAAGAATTATAATTAATTTATGAAAAACAAAATCAACAATGGAATAGAAACAGAAAATGTTGAAACTAGGCTACATTTAATGATAAAAAAGTAGTGAAAGATTCAAAAAATATATGAATATTTGCCTAATCATTAACAATTCTTATGATAACGGTAAAGAGGGCATGTGACTACATCTACTAGCCTATCCTATGGTGTATCTTATATGATATGTGGCTTTTAGAGATGTTGTTTGATTGGATTGCACAATCTATTTCAAAATGGTACTTCAAAATAAATATTAGCTATAAGAAGTGAAACAATAATTCATCTAAAAAGTAATGAACAAAAATTATTTAAATTTTAATAATTTAATAGAATTTAGGCAACAAAAATGTTTCTTAACAAGAAATATAGCTATTTTATGGAAAGAAAGAAATGAAATTTCTTAAAGGTAAAAAAAAAATAAAAAACTAAGTACAGTTATGTTTAATTAGAATGTAAAATATAATTTACATAAATAATAAAAATATCATCTTGATCAATCAATGATGGATATGTCATTATGCAAAAAAAATTACAAAATGATTAAAAAGTATAATATTTTTATGAGCAAAACATTCACCTTTTACATAAATAAAATATATTTGTAGTTTTTTAAAAAATAATTTTAGCATAAATACAATGTTTATAATTAATATAAAAATTTATAGTTTTTATGTTTATTTAAATATTTAAATTTAATTTTTATATTTTGTCTTTTAAAAAAGGTATTTTAATAATCAAAACTCAAAAAATTAATAAAATAAAAAATATTAAAAATTTAAAAACCAAGAATGTAAGATGTTAAACAAATTAATATTCGAAACATTATATAGAACACTGACAATATGTACATTGAAATATAAATTTATTCAACTCAATATTTTATTTATTTAAAAAATAATAAAAAAAATATTAATTAGCTGACATAACATCACTAGTTTTTAAATGTTTTTGTTTATGCATGCCAATTACAAAGAACTTACATTGATAAAAGAAGTTACAAAAGTGAAAAAAATTTAAAATCATACATATAATAACTCAAATAAATAATTTAGCAAATTAAGTTTAATTAGTCGAAAAAAAGATTTTCAAATAACACAAAATTGACAAGTATGTCTACATAATTTGGGAGCACACTAGACTAAAGTAAAATAAAAAAACGTTATTTATTTTGAGAACAAATAATAGAAAAAATTATTTGTATTAACAAGAAGAATTTGTTATACCAAGGCAAAAACTTTGAATATTCATTTAGCTAAATGAACTTTAAATATGTAAGAAATAAAAAGATTGAATAATTAAAAGATGTTAGGTCATTTCATTAAAAAATATATATGTAATTCATTAATATGAATGAAAATATTTCAAATGAAATTTTAATGTTAAAAAGTATTTTTATAGTTCAAAACAAAATATATTAGCAAAATTCTAATTATAGTACATTACGATAAGCAAGTTTTAACAGTTTGAAGGATTGATACTTTATAATTAAAAAATATGATATAAAATATTATAAATAGAAAATAACTATTATATTAAAAAAGCCAAATATATATCTTTGAAAAATACTTATCAATACATATAAAAAAATAATATGAAAGACAGAAACATATAATATATAGAATATTAAAGCATCAAAAAATATTTAGTGTTAGAAATTTGTGAACACGATGTTCATAACAGATTGTGAATTATAAAAATTTAAAGTTAATTAAAATTAACTCAATTTTTACAGGTTAACTCATGGCATAAATATTGATAAGATTTTTTTAATTTTTGAAGACAATCAAAACAAAATTTAATAATACAAGATAGGATTTTTTATACCAAACTAATTAATGTCACTCTAACAATCTCTTATTAATTTTAATTATTCTATCAAGAATTTAGTTTTAAGAAAACTTATTTAGTTTATAGAAAATTTTTTTTGCTCAAAATCAATCAAGTTAAAATGAAGAGCATCGAAAATAGATCTCATGGTTTTCATGAATGTTACAATAAAAAAAAAAATATAGAAAGACATTTTCAACTTTGGCAAACAATCATCTCACGATATTGTTATTTTTAAACAATAAAAAAATTAAACAAAAGCAAACGGGCACAAATGGTTTTAGGTTATTCTATAAAACGATTGCTTGCATTTCCTCTTAATGAACTAAAATAAGTTTCAATTAACAAGACTTATTATGGTCGATACCAGGAGCAAAACCTTAAAAAGCACCAAGTTTTTCTTCCCTTGGCTATATTAGAAAAACTTCAAAAAAGACTGTTCTGACCCAAGGCCTCGTAAAAGGCACAGCACTCAACATTACTACTTTCTCAACAGTGGCCAACTGCAAGTCACGTCACTAAAAATATAATAATATAGTTTACACAATTATTAAATACTTGACCAAATAATACAACATAAATTATATAATTCACAAAAAAAATAATATGATACAATAATTCAATACTATGAAAGAAAGTTACCAAATTAATCTACGAAACTTTCAAGTAATAAAAAAATTGATAAACCAAGTAAAATACTAAATAACTTAGCAATGAAGCAAATAGGACAAAGGATATTACCATAGTGAAAAACACAATCAGCATTCTTTTTCTTGCTTTACATTCAACATTACATAGTAATAGATTCATTGTCATATTACTTAAAAAATGATTTATATTTATATGAATTAAAGGAATATAAATAAATAAAGAAACTCCAATAATTAAAATCCCATTGTTAAAACAATAAAAAAATGCTACAATAGTTGTATGCCACTACAAATTTTAAGTCATATATTTAATATTGTTTTGTTCAAGCAATATCTAATCTTCTAATGTCTACATCATATGTTACAACATATATTGTTTTGTCTAAATCTTTAAGATTATACATCTTAACACACTTCTTAGGTAGCCACTTAGTGTCAAAATATAATAACAATATCAAAATAGTATAAATAATGTAATTGATGCAAATTACTCATGATCTAATTTGACTTATATTTCATTTGTTGCCATGAAATACCGATCGTATTATAAGATAGTTGAAAGGCACGAAAGCGAATGGCATAAGTAACATGTAATTTTACTGCTTTCACAAAATATAATAGTTGATTAATTTTAAAAAAAAGATATTTATATATTAAATATTTATCAAAGCATAATTATATGCATGTAACATGTATGAAATGCATGCCTTGTTATCACCCCAAATTCAAAATTCAAGAGCAATGTAATATAAGCATATTTGCCATATCAAAATGAATAAATAGTTTTTATAATTCTAATTAAAATAAAATATACAAATTTTTTGATTGAGAACTAGTTCACTAAGTGCTAAAAAAATTGATTTCTAGGTTTACAAGTTAAGCTAGACATATGAAAAACTACTAACACATTGACTTATACTTACAATTGAATTACATAATAAAATACTTTCGATCAAAAACTCTCTACTTAATCAATGAATGTTTGATTTTAAAACACATGATTTAAATATCACTCAAAAAAATAATTATTAACAAAAATATGATTCATATAAAAATTTTGAGTAATCATGTGTCCAACAGTTATAACTACTTGTGTTTCACTCGAGCAACTTAATTTTTTGTATATAAACTTAATAATTACTAAAACAAAGTTTATTATCAAAAAGTTTTAAAATTATTCAAACTACTATGAATAAGTATCTGTAAATAAGAAAATCAGTATTTCAGTAAAGCATAATTGAATTTTTTTAATAATTAAAAAAGTATTATAATGATAAGGGAATCAAGAAATATGAAAACTTAAACAAAAAAAAAATATCATCTTTAATATAAAATATTTAAAAATTTTAAATATTTACCAAGCATAATAAGAATTTCTTAATAACAAAAAACATTGCATTAGAAGTAAAAAAAACTCTAATTAATAAGAATACACAAGTTATTAAGATATTAGAATGCTCAATATATTGAAAGATATGCACAAAACATATTTATTAGAAAATGTTCTCTAGGTGTATTGTGTAACAATTCACTAAATGAGTTCATGAACTTAATATAAGAATTTACAATTTTAGAACTTACATGCAGACAAGTAACTTGTGTGGACATACTTTATATGGGTACAATACGACTTTTAAAGGATTATAAATGCTCAAGGTAGACATAAAAAAATACTTAAGCACAAATGAGCATACTTTTTTTTGTGCACCTAGATAACAAGGAGCATTTTTCCGATCAAAATATGGTTTTACATTATCTGCAAGATTTTCGGTGGTGTTTCATTGTATTGTTGTACCCTTTTTTATCCATTGCAGAAAAAATATTTGCCTTGTCTTAATCGCTAAGTGTTTATTACTAATATTTAATAATGTTATTTTTAATATTTTTTATTTTAATTATTTTGAAGATTTAATCTTTTTTATTTACATTTATCATTATAGATTAAAACTTCTAGATGTTATATAATATTTATTATTTTTCCTTTTTAGTTTCAAAAAATTTATATTTGCATTATTTTGGTAAACATTTTTTCTTATCATTACTTATCAATATTATATTTTTAATATTTTGCAATGTTTTAAAATTGAAAATTTCACATATTTTTACTTGACTATTTTCTTTATGTTCGTATGTTATCCAAAATTACGCAACTTTTTTTTATATGACCATATCAATATTTTATTAACTTAAATATGAAATATTCAATAATGCAAAATTATATATGATATTGTAATCTAAGTATCATATATGACTTAATATAATTTAAAAAAAGATAGAAATTTTTTAAAAGCTATAGCTTATCCAATGATTAATTTAATAACAATTAAATTATGTTTGTATAAACTGTGCAAAAGTAAATGAAAAAATAATAGCATCAACATAATCAACATATAATATGTTTTGCACATTTATACAAAAGATTAACAAACATTTCTAAATAATTTAATTTACAAAAGCTACACATTATAACAATAACTAAAAACTAAAGATTTAAGATATAAATAACTGATAGAATAATGGAATGATAAATACTTTAAAAACTTTTCCAACTATAATTACTAAAAAAAATATTATCGTTATGCACTACATGAAAATTTTGATAAGAAAAAATTATCTAATTATTAATATTTTAAAATAAATCATTAGTAACAAGAACGTCTAAATATGTCACAAAAGGTAACTAATGCCTCATAATTAATGACGTTTACTTATATATGTAGATGTTTTATGACAACATTAACTGGCATTTCCTTATCTTTGTAATACAACAATTCATGTATTATGAAATATTTTTTATGACTTAGGGCATAGTTTTGATAATTAGATAAAAAACAATAAATCTTTTGTATGTGTCATTATAAGGAAGTTATACTTTTTTTTGAGAATAGTTTTATTTAATGTTCAATTTATTTTTTTAACTTTTTTTTAAAAATATATTTTACTAACAAGTTGTGAAAATTTTTTACTCATAAAAATTATTCATTTTTTGTACGCATTTTTACAAAATTAATATTCCTGGAATAATTTATTCATTTTTTTGAGAGCTCATAAGCCGTCCATTAGCAAAACTTGCATATTGTTTTCAAGATTTTACATATTTTTTAATTTTTTATATTCTTTTTTAATTTAGTTATTTTATTTTCACATTATCTAACACTATATTTTTTTTTCAAAATTTATTAAAATGATTTTCATGGCAATTTTGACATGATATAAATTTCTAGTTTTGTTTTTTATTTTCTTACATTAAATTTTTAATTTTATTTTTTAATATATATTTTCATTGTCCATAATTGTATATCAGTTTCTTTGATTTGTTACACAAATAATTTTTACATTTCAAATTTTCAATATTTTAAATCATTGAAAATAAATAATTTATTTTCCTTATTTTGATTAATTTAAATAGTATATTAAAAGTTCTCCTTTTTCATTACAATGCTATCTCATATATTTGTTTCTCTGTAAAGGTTTACTCAATTTGTTTCACAATTTATGTGCATTGTTATAATTATAGAAATTCCTAAACACATTAAACATTTTGTTATATTTATGCTCATAGTAACTTCTTGTTTTCAATATTAATAGTATTTATGAATAACTTTTTAGCAAATTATAAAGAATTCTTTAGTAACTTTAATTCTTTATTTTATTTGTAAAAATAAACTTAAAAATATTCAAATTTATGTAAAACTAAATAATAAAGAAAAACAGGTGGATAATTTCGATAACAGAATATTGTGAATAATGAAAGCTAATTATTGACTAATATTTCTTTTAAATTTTAAAAAATGAAAAATAATTCAACAAATTCTCAATGAACTTCTTTCTTTAGGCTTTGAGAGATTAATGTGACACATGGACAACATCTTTCACTTATGAATGCTTTCTCTATTAAGTCTTGGACTTCTTAGGTGACTTTTTTATGCTTCGAAGAATACATGATGTGACAAATTTTGCATGTCTACAAGATGTTTGATGTCATGAAGGGGTAGCAAACGTTGGGATTTCATTGAAAAATTTCAATTATGCTAAATAAAATCAATCTTTTATGGGATTTATTGCAATATAAGGTACTACTATGGCTCAAATAAAAATTCTATCAATAAATTCTTGATCTATTTCATCATAACAAATAAATAAGATTTTCTTATTTGGAGTAGCTGGTGGTTTCTTTTTAATAGGTTGGACGTTTTCTATAGATATTGATGGTCGTAGCTTAAATTTTTGCGAATGATATGTTAAATTATAGGCTTATGTATTGTTGGCAAGAAGGACATCATGATCATATAGCAAGGGTCATAAGATAATATTTTCTTTTGGCATTAAAACAACATCAATAAAATCTCTTTGAAGATAATGGGAAATTTAAGTGGCAAAGTTCTTTGTTTATTGATATAAATGGAAATTTTTTAATAAAAAAATAATGTATGGGTTTGGGGCTATCAGTAGTCTCATGTTTGTTGCTTGTTAAACCATTTGTAAATATGTTATTGGTTATAATGCTACTATTTTTTATGAACTTACAAACCTTTTCTCCAAGGATGACAAAGGTATGGAAAGCAATGGCACATTTACACCTCACTTTTCTTAGGTTGTGTAAAGGTATGTCTCATAACTATAATAGCATGGCGTCGTCATTGGCCTCATTGGAGTAGTCATTGTCTAGGTAGGAATAAGAATCATATTCTTTGATTTCTTATTCTTTTTTAGTGTTAAATTACTAAAAATTCTCTTTTGTGATATATCTTATTGTGTGTGTGATTGCACTACTACATGACCTCAAACGTTGGGAACAAGTTACCTTAGGTAATGAATGAATTGCTTGGTTGGTTTTGATATTGAGTTTAAGGATATGGTTTTGTATAGGATGTGTTGGTACATGACATCTAGATTATCTAACGTAGGTGGGCTAGAAGTTTAACTTAGTTGATTGTTCAAATCTTTTGGTTAGATAAAGCTTTTGTAAATGTCAAACTCGTTATGAATTCTATAAATCTCTACTAAGTTTATGAATTATCAATGCACAGCTCAATGTTAGGAAATGGTGACAAATGGGTCTTCAATAACACCACAACATAAATAGTACTCATCAGAATAAGTGATGTACTCATTATGTCAAGCAAGTTGTTAGTTATGTAAGTGATTTTTTTGTTAGAGTCATAAGTAGTTTTATAAGTGGGGAACATCTTGTTAATAGTGGGTATCTATTGTTTCTACCTATAACTTAGTTTTGTTAGCAAGCTTCATTCGAGGAAACCGTACCTTTGTTTTTCATCAACCTAAACAATTAAAAGTAACGGACTTAGGAAGCATTGCACACTATGTAGTCTTTGGGGTTTATAATACACACAAAGATGGTAGTGTCACATTTTATGGACTTTAAGAGTTTTAGATCATCATTTTCTTAGTACAACCCAAGAAAGGGTTGTTGATTATAAGAAGTATTTTTATTAAGGTGGTCGGCAATATTAGGTTTGAGAAAGGTAGGCTCATTTTGAGCATGTTCTAAGGGAATCCTACAACCATATTCCGCTTACTTGGCTTTAACAATTTGTATTCTAATTAGGAGATCATGGAAGGACATTTGTGATTTGTTGTTATATGGATGCTCCATGTTGTAATTTCTACAAGATATTATGTGCATATATTGTACCCATTAAAAAAAGAAAAAAAAGACCCCTTAAGCATTCACTCTTTTTTCAAATTTGGTGCCAACAAAAGAAAATTTTGAAGAAGGGTTAGTTTAGCTTTGCTTTTTTATCCACATTGCAAGCACTGGCATAATTGATCTCTAAACCATTGAAAGGCAACACACATAAGACAACTATCAAGGGAAACTTTAGTGAAGTGGGAACAAAGAACAACATAGAGGACATTCCATATGTTAAGCTTACAGCCACATTAATAGCACAGAGAAAGGCTATTTAAAATAGTGTTTAATAAAAAAATTTTTGTGATAAAGAAATAAAAAGTTAATTTCACAATCGTGTAGACTGAAAGCAATGAAAAATATTAGTATGAATTATGGAAATCCCAAAGTAATGAATTAACTAACACAAAAAACTTGTTTAAACACTTTACAAAATACAATTAAGAATAAGGAAGGGAACGATCGACAGAAGTAACAATCCAAGAAAACTTCATGTGATAAAGTGAAAGGACAAGCATAATGTAACGAAATAAAATAATAAAAATGAATCAATGAAGTGGAAGAAACATCAAAGTAAAAGGAACAATTAATTAGTAGTGATAAGAAGGCATTGTAATAGAGTTCTAAGAAATAACTTTTGGAGGATGATGATGCAATACATTGTAGCTGTCATTATGATTAATCCTAGACCTCACTAAGATGGAGTGAAAATAATTGACTTTTAAACATACAAAGATCATCTATTTCCTAGGGTATATGATGCACAATAAAGTTAGAGCTTTACTAAGGTTTAAATTAAAGCCTATAACACTAAAGATGCTCAATAAATTATTAAAGAACATAATAAATGCTATGTAATAATTAGGATTAGGTGGTGTGTGTTATATTTTAAAACTTTTCAAAGATTGGTGTTTTAGAACTACAGCATGAATTATTTAGTTAAGTAAGAAGCAACTCTTTAAAAATTAAGCATAACATCCTACAAAAGAGATTTTTGTCATGTCTAATTTCACACATATAAATTAGAGAATTTAGGCAATTATTTTGTGAAGTACTCTAAAAAAAAGTAACTTTAACTTTAACTTATTACGAAAAAAATAAAAGTTACTAAAAGATTAAACCTTTAAACAATGATCTAGATATAAGTATAAGCGAGAATTTGTCGGGTTACTGACTATCTTGATGGAAGGCCTCTCACCTTTGATCGCTATCTCTCATAAGAGACTTCATTATTTGTTCTCCTCATGGAAAGTTTTTCACCTTAACATTTTGTTCACAAAGGTGGAAGCATACAAACAAAATAAATTTTATTTTATCATTTTTTCTAATAATATGAATATCTTTATTTATAGAGTTTTTCAAATTTTCATCACTAGTTTAAAAAAATGAAAAATAATAAAGAAAACTATGAACTTAATTGAAATAATTATTTTCTAAAAAGATTCTAAGTCTTAGGCAACGATAATGGTGTGACACGAAATGGTCGGGTGAAATCAATGTAGTGTCGGCGAAGGTCTCAACATGTGCTCTTTGAAGTTTGGGTAGGGGCAAGTTGTGCGAAATGAATAGGTTTGTGGGACAAGAGGGTGTGCACGAGTCATCGTAGGTTGGTGTAGTTCAAATGTTGATCAATTAGTGTTCTCGTTTAAATTCAAGTCGTGCAGGACCACGGGTCAACATAAGCAGTGAACGTGGGTGCTAATAGTGGCAGACTACAGTGTTGACAACAAAAAATTGTAATGAATGGTTCTATGTAGCAAAATTGATATAATACTTTAATTTTATGTATTTTCTAAATAAATTTTTAAGCCAAATTTTCATAAATGAAGTTGTGGAACTAGTGTGACACCAGTAAAAAGATATTTGCAAACTATTTTTAGACACTCCTTGAACATCCTTCCTAGGTGAAAGAGAGCTTACTCAACGTTATCAGGGTGCTGGGTACAATAGTGTTCTAATAAATTTTGCGAGATATGGTGTACGATGTCATAGGTAAGACAAGAGTTCTTAATTAGAGGTTTTCCATTCCAATAAACTAAAAATTTCATAACTTCACAATCTTTGGAAAAAATTGTCTTGTGTTGTATAGTGCCAAAAACGGGCTTACCTAACGTGGAAGAATCAAACTAAAATGGCTCACTAGGTATTGGTTGTGGTGCTCTACAAGAAAATAAATCCCTAATATTAAAGGTTGTTCTAATACCATACTCTTCTGACAAATCCAACACTATGCATTAGTTTCCAGTGTTTAAATAATCCGAAAAGGTCCACATGCACATATTTGTAATTCTTGTAAACTCTAAGAGGGAACTATTCTAACCTTACTCTAATTATAACGTAGTCTCTTTCATGAAATTTCAAATATTTTTTTAAACATTTTTTTGTTTCTCATATCTTTTATTATTTTTATTATTTGTTTTAGATTTCATTTATTAAAAGGAAAAATAAAAAATAGAAATGGAAGTGTAAAAGTCTATTAGTAAGGAATAAGATAAATAAAGATATTTGCTTATTATCATGAGCCTGTATAATAGGTGATGGGTTTGGTAAGGTGGTGGCTAACCTTTTAATTACGAAAAGCCAAAATAAGCCTCTTTGATCAACTATCGTTCTAACTTTGGTAATGTGGTCAAGATTAATTGTATCTTTCTCTTTGCTTTATTTATGAGCCTAAACTTTTTTATAAATTTGCTATGCATTAGTGATTGAGGTTTTGGATCATCATTTCTTTTAAAAGAAGAAGTTCTATTTTATTCTACATTTCTAGTTTTGTGATAAGATTTCTTTAAAGTAGTAACATTTCTCATGTTAAGCTTAGCATGTATGTATTACTTTAAATATATCCTAAAATAAGACAATGCAATATGCTCAAGTCCATCAATATCACATTTAGGTTTATAATTCTTAATTGATTATTGTACTCCTTAATAGATCTACCATTTTAGGGAAATCTTGGTGGTATATCTAATATTTTGACACTATAAGTTGTTCGAGTAAAGCTATTGTAGAACCTAACCTTAAGAGTCATCCAAGTTTGGGATTCTTATTCATCATTGATAATATATTGTCGTTCTAAGTTTCTAAAGAATCTACAAGCAGTATCGATGAGTTTAATCTTAGTAAATTATTATTTTATTTACAAACTAATTTCATGTGAATTAAAGTAATTAAACTAGTTTCCCAATCAATGTAATCTTTAGGATCATAGGTACGATAAAACATCAAGGCATCCATTGTCACATTAGGGATTCGCTATCAATCTCAATGCCTTTTAGGTTTTTCCTCCTTACTATCTTTATCTAAATCATCATTTTTGTTTGACTCATCTGAATATTTATTTTTTCTTCTATGATCATGATCCCTTCTATGGATATCTTGATCAGAGTCATCAAATGAATAATCTTGCCTTTCTATGGTTGCCACATCTCTTAGGTTTTCTTTTTTCTAAATGATTATGTGTGGCACTTCTTTTACTGTGCATTTTTCCTTTTAGGATTTTTTATATATTGTTTGCTAAGGAGGATTTAACCAACCATTTGGGTGAGTTAGGCTATTGATTGGGATATTCCTAGAATGAGATCTTCATTTAAATTGTCTTTGGTTTTGAACTAATTCTTGATTTCAATTTATTGTTGATAAGACCTAGTAGATCTCATGGTAATTCCAAAATTTGTTATGTAATTGATATCAAGGAAAGAAAATAATTTGAGATATCTTTCTATTTCTTTTTTTAATGAAAAATATGAAAGCAAAGTAATCACTACTTAGACGAGCAAAGTTGAGATGGAATATGCTTCTAGGAAAATGGAAAATGAACAAGGTCTCAACTCTTACAAAACATAAATAGAACTAGATACTTCCCAAAAAAGATGGTGGTGAGTCATATCACTGCATTTGTATTATCTTTCAAAAAAAAGTTTACCCATAATTAGCAAAGAAGTTTTAATGGATAAATTAAGTAAAAAAAGAAAAAAGTTAATAGAAATTTTTTTTGTTGTACTGAAAAAATTTAAAATTTTTGAAGTAGAAAATAGAGAAAAAAATTTAGTAAAAAATAATAATATTTTTAATATTAAAAATTAGTTCAAAAAAAAAGTTGATGTATTAAGTAGAGGAATTTTTTTAGTAGAAAAACTAATGCCTAATGCCAAAGTTGAATGCACTAAATAGAAGAAAAAAAATTTTAGTAGAAAATTAGTCTTTGATACCAAGGTTGATGGATGACACATTTAATCATCCACCAATGTTTAAATTGGATCATACTATATTGAAGATACTCAAAACATTATTAAAAGGTATAAGAAATGTACTATATGATAATCAAGATAAGGTAACATGGGTGGTATTTAAGAACTATTCAAAGATTGACATTCAAAAACTGTAGCATTGATTATTAAGTTGAGTGACTACACCTTAGGCATTAAAGATAAAATGCAACAAAATAATTTTTGTAACATCCAATTTTAGGCCTATAAAATAAAGAATTTAGACAAAATCTACATGAAATACTATAATAGGAAAGAGTAACTTAAACATTTGACTACTACCTAGAAAATAAAAGTTGTTGAAAGATTAAACCTTTTGATGTTGATGTGAATGTTAGGAGAAATGAGAGTTTGTTTGGTTACTGACTCTTTTGTTTGATGGATTCTCACCTTTTAGGTTTGTCACTTACAAGGGATTTGGTTGTCATCACTACTAGTAGGACTCCTACTTTCAATTCTTATCTCTTACATGGAAAATTGGAGTCTTTTGATTAAGATTAAGCATACACACTTTGTTCAAAGAGGTGGAAGCATACAAACAAAATAAATTAATAGGAATTTTCAAATATTCATCACAAATTTTTAAAAAAATGAAAAAAAAAAGTTAAAAACAACTATGAAATTAATTGAATTAAGCAACTTGAGAATAAATTCTCAATTTTGGGTAGCGATAACATTGGTTGGCGAAACGGCGGGTGGAAAAAGAGCTGCATGAAAACAATATAGTGTAGAGGTCTCAGCACATCTATTCTAGGTTAGGGTAGGTACAGGCCAAGTACAAAGAAAGGATTGGTAGGATGGTTGGCATGAGCGAGTTGGTGCGAGTCATTGCAGGTCAGCACAAAACGAGTCGATGCTAGTCAACAGATGTTCTTTAGTTAACAGATTACAATGTTAATGATAGCAAATGTTGGCGAATAGTGGAAGCAGTGAAATAAATAAAAATTTTATTTTAACTATCTTTTAAAATATGTTTCAAATAATTTTTTACTAGTGGACTTGTGAAACTAATGTGACACCAGCAAATGTGTGTTTATGAGCTAATTTGAGATGCTCCTGTGTCAGTATACCTCAAAATATGGCCCAAAAAAGTTGAGATAAGGAACCTAAAGGAGAAGAACACATAGAAAAATCCACACCCACAAAGATCAAGCAAATAAAGTTAGTCATAGGAACATATGAATGCCACATTTCAATCTAATTACACTGGTGGATCCATATGAACAAGACATTTTTAAACCAATAATCTTACCATATCAATACACTAAGGGCTCAAACTTATGACATTGGCTCTGATACCACTTGCATCTTAGAATTTGTGGAATTGAGCATATAAGGCTTAGATTAAAATTATTAATATATTATGCCTCCTTATTTGTTCTATCATATTCATCAACCTAAATATAGTCTCTCCCATTCCAAATGATTCATACCTTAAATAGTAATGTTTAGCCATGGAGTGATCCCTTTTTGATCTCCCTCACTTGGCATGATTGTACACATTGGGAAATGTTGATCAATGTTGGCATTAAAAGTTAAGAAATTCACTTCTTATATGTGATATTTCATGATTGTTGCTAGACCTTAATTAACCTCTTCCTAGTTGAAAGTTGCACACATATAGTTTGTCCACAATGATGTTTTAGGAATATTGGTATTAATTAGACTGCATTTAGTGAATATATCATCCATCCTACATAAGGAAGATTTTGTTTCACTATGGTCTTCTATTATATCCAAATTATGCTAGAAATACTAAATCATCTTACTGTTATATCGATTTCTAAATCATAGATCATCTACAAGTTTGGTTTTAGAGAAATAAAAAATTATGGGTCAATTGGTTTAAGCTCTAGCTGACTAAAAAAGGTTTCAGAGACCTTCACCAAGACATCCATCAAACCATAAGCCATGCACTAGGTAAAATGTCTTTTTTTGCTACAAGTTTTAACAATTATGGTTTGAAAAACATGGAACAAAATTGCGAAGTATGTAGAGAGCATCACTTAGAATAGATTTTAGGACTACTCTAGTATTAGTATTTTGGTAATTATTATATCATGTTAGGGTATTAATCATGGTAACTACTAGTTCTTAAAAATAATTAATCATTTCTCCAACTGAAACATCAATTCAATAATCCTCATAATAAAAACATAAGAGATTACCTTATCATTGAATCAATTATGAAAACACAAGTTCATGTACAATGTCATTTCATCTAGGTATTATTATGAAATATAATTACAATAGCCCTCTTAACAAAATCGTAAACAAAGAATCATGCATATATACCAAATATTTTGTTTGAACCCACACACATTTGTTGTTTAAAAGCATAGCCTTGGAGTACATCCTACCACGATCCATGTAGAGGAGTTCACTAATGAATGTGCCTCCTTCTCTTCAAGATCTAAGTAATCCTTCAACACCTCTTCAAGGTCATGGTTTTAATTCTTTTTCCTAATTCTTTATTGCTTAGCTTTTCATAATCCACTAGGAAAAAACATATAATTTCTTGTATTACTAGCTCACAAAATCTTCTAACGAAAACATGCCTAAAGATGATATTAGTTAAAAATATGGCTTACTTAATTCACTTCCCAATATCTTGGAACTTAAGAGAAGATTTATATTTTGAGCTTTCTATGGTGTCCCTTATCTTCTAATTTTTGGGCATCTAAGAGAATTCACACCAAAATGAAAAATTGACTATGATGTTTGCTCTTATAAGGAGATTTCCTCTCAAGAGCATTCAAGGAATGGTTTCGAAAACATATTCCCACCCAAAACCTTTTTGGATGAGAGATAGCATTCTCTATAAAGCATTTTAGCTCAAATCTATAGACAACAAGAATCTAGTCATCCTCCATTACAAAAATGAAAATTAATAAAGCCAAATGAGTGTAAAAAATTGTAATGAGCATCTAGAGATTAATTTGCATACTATAAGAATATAAAAATGAGAAGATAAGCACTAGAAACTTAAAAATCAAACACAATAGATGTTACACCCCATTTTTTTCCTAGGCTGATTTTTGGCATACATTTTTTTTTTTTTTTTTTACATATAGACAGCTCAGATCGTCCCATACCAACCTGAGTAGCCTACGAAAAACATAGGATATAACACATCATTACACACCTACTTTCCTTAACAATGTGGATCCCATCTCCCGGGTACACCGTCAAATCAGGTTCATGACTCCTGAATTAATAGATGGACTCGCGCAATGTTACTCCTGCTAGACCCAATACTCCTAACCCATACCGATAGGAGAACCGGTCTAATAGAAGTCTGAACCCCCACGGTTAAGTTCCATAGTCATGTAATGACCTCACCATCAAAAATAAAATACATAACATCCTCAGATAAAATATGGCACTCCACACACTATACCACCAAGACAATAAAGTAAAACAGTAAATGGAAACTACATCACATCACAAGAATAAAATCCAAGTCCAACAAATACAATATCATCCAACTAGATACATAAGTCAGAATCACCCTCACATAATACAAGACATAAAAATAACAGTCTCACTGAATACATCCAACAGCAACAATCAACTAACCAGAATGTCTCGGATAATCACAGATCAGATCTCCTCCACTAGCCTACTGATCACGATCCACCTAAAGCTGGGTGGCGTCAAGTCTGCCGAGCCACTGGAAAAATATAGATAAAAAGGAATGAGCTACGCCCAGTAGGAAAGACAGCTAGTAAAAACTCACATGCAAGAGAAGGATAATAGCAAAAGTATAGGAATACAGCATAACAATGTAGGGTGGAAAGGCACTCTCAGTTCCAGACTCCAACCAACCACAGTCACCCCAGTCACAACAGAGTAGCTCTCCTCTGATGCTTCCAGGTAGCATGCCAGCGGGACACGCCCATCTCTGCGCACGCATGGCGCCTAGCACCCGACACCGCAGCGTCTCTCGTCAATCAATCTTCTGGAGACTATAGACAAACCCGTCACATAGATCTCTAGCCAACATGAGACACCCTGGCTAGCCACGGCGAGTCACCCCTGCCGCTGCCACTCTCAGGCGCGCAGGCCTACACTCGTGGACCAGAAGAGGTCGACTCAGCCACCGTCCCAAGGAGTCCTCTACCAACAACTTCCATAGAAGCTCACGCCCCTATAGTCATTGTCAATCTCTAACTCCAAGATTCGGCAACATGTGTCCAGGTACGACAAGGCGCATACCAATCCACATGTATACTGTGGAAGCTAAGTCTGAACCGCACAGTTACCTACCACAACTACCCTAAAACATCATATAGGGTCTATAGTAGTCCGGTCCAGTATGCCAATCCATAAAATATGCCAACACTGAGTAAACTGACTCAATCCATGCTATTGCCATCCAAGCAATACAACTATACCAGTTACTGACTGTTCTGGTAGCATCCATGTACCATACCTCTGTATGACTGCTTTCAACTGTACTGTCGTCACTGATAACATTTTTCCCTATTTCAGGAAATTTTTAAATTCCGTAATCAATTTCCGTCTTTATCCATTTTTCGAAATTCGGAATAGTTTCCGAATTTAAATTCCACATATATCCTTTTTCCAAAAATTCGGATTAATTTCCGAATTAAATTTTTCGCTTATCCTTTTTATTTCCGAAAATTCGGATTAATAATAAATTTCCGAATTTTCCTTCCGCTTCTCTCTCCTCCGCGCCGCGCCGTTCGTCCGCGCCGACTCCCGCTGAACCGGTTTTCGCTGCCGGTTCGGCTTTCGCGCCGAATCCCGCTGAACCGGTTTTCGCTGCCGGTTCGGGCCTTCGTGCCGTTCGTCCGCGCCGAATCCCGCTGAACCGGTTTTCGCTGCCGGTTCGGAACTCTCGCGCTGAACCGCGATACCGCCGAACCAATTTTCTTAATAATCCGTTAATTGGATTTATTTTAATTACTAATAAAATAGCGTAAATACCATTAATTACTTAATTAAATTTGTAATTATCTAAACCCTTCTCCTTCCTCGGTCCGACGCCCGCGAAACCCTAGCCGACGCAATCGCCGACCAAATCAAATTCTTCCGCCGATTTCCGGCGACCGCGAACAAGGAGAAACAAAATTCTATGTTCATACTATCCTAATGTTTCAATAATGTCACTAATTTCTAAGGATTCAATTAAAATTTTCCACCAAAGGAGTTTCATCCGATCCCCAATTTGACAATTTGCGAAATTAAACAATTCCAGCATACGATACTACCTTAACATGAATAAAGCACATAATCAATTTCAACACATGCTTGGTAAACTTCCCGAATTCGACAGCATAATAAATTTTTTTATTTCGAAAACCCTAAACATGCTAAATTCAATAATTGCATTAATCAATTCCAAAAAAACCACAATTCGCATGCTCAGGTAGTAATTTGCAAAATAATCCATGTGTTTAATTTGCTAATTAACTGATTTAAATCTGAATTTGCTACCTTTCTTCTCCGGCGACGGTGGCGACGGTGAAGCTCGCACGCGACCAACCGCTGCTCCTCGCCGCACGAAACCGGTACCAATCGATTCTCCTCGATCACGCGAACCTCCAGGTATAAAAAGCCCCTTGAAAGGCTGCCGGAAAATATCGCCGTCCGCCGCGAACACCTCGTCTCCGGCCGCCGTTCGAAACCCTAAGGGCCGAAACGGTTCGGGTTAAATACCCCGCTTAAACCGGTAATAACCCGTTAAGAACCCATTAAGCGCCGGTTGACCTTCTAAAACGCCGCTTAACACCCGATCAGCCGGTTAATCTCCACCGCTGATCTCGTCCGTCCGATCCGCTTATCCGCGGCTTATCCGAACGCACGCGCAAACGCACCTCGGCGAACCGCCCCCGCCTTCGCTGAACCACTCCGGTCCGGTTCACGCGCGGTAAAAACCAATTTCCGGTTTAATTTAAATGGATTTTCGAATTTCTAAAAATCCAATAAATCAGGGAAAATTACTTAAAAATTCCTCGGTGCTCCGAAAAATCCCCAGAAAATTTCAGAAATTCTAATAGCCTCCAATTGAGCTCCTGGCTCATCCTACTGTCGATCTGAAATCATCCAAGCCAAAAATTAATTTATTAAAGATTCACATAAAAATTTTTTACTGGGTATAACAATCTCCCCACCTTATCAGGAATTTCGCCCTCGAAATTCAGCAAGAAGTTCCGGCCACTTCTCCGCAACCTCCTGCTCTAGCTCCCAGGTTGCCTCCCTTTCGTCATGTCTATTCCACAGAACCTTGACCATAGGAAACGACCTGTTCCTCAGCTGTCTGCTGCTCTCCTCGAGGATGCGAACTGGCAGTTCCACATAAGAAGAATCTGGTGCCACTTGCAAACCAGGAAGGTCATCACCGATACAATGAGAAGGATCTGGCACATATCTCTTCAGATTCGAAACATGAAACACATTGTGAATCCCAGTTAGATGCTCAGGAAGTGCCAACCTGTAAGCCACTTCACCAATCCTCTCCAGAATAGGATAGGGTCCAATGTAACGAGGTCGAAGCTTAGAAGACTTGCCAAACCTGAACAGACCTCGCATAGGACTGATCTTCAGGAATACCCTATCTCCCACAGAAAACTCAACAGCTCTGTGCTTAGGATCATAATATTTCGTCTGGCGATCTTGCACAATACGTAATCTGTCTTGCAATAACTTGACTTCAGCTGTGGTCTCCTGCACAATCTGAGGTCCCCACACCCTCCTGGAATCACCCTCCTCCCAACAAAGAGGGGATCTGCACCTACGCCCATACAATGCCTCGTAAGGTGCCATACCAATCGACGCCTGGAAGCTGTTATTGTACACAAACTCTACTAAGGGTAACCGTCTGGCCCAATCTGTTGAGTAAGTTTGTATGCTCAAGCGTAGCAAATCCTCCAAGGTCCGAATAGTCCGCTCAGACTGTCCATCTGTCTGAGGATGATAAGCAGTACTGAACTTCAACTGTGTACCCATGGCAGTGTGTAAGCTCCTCCAAAACTGTGATGTGAACTTGGCGTCTCTGTCAGAAATAATAGATCGGGGAATTCCATGCAATCTGACAATTTGCTGAATATATACCTCAGCCAATTATGCCGCTGAATCCGTCTTCTTAATTGATAAGAAATGGGCTGACTTGGTCAATCGATCCACGATGACCCAAATGGCGTCAAAACCTTGTCTGGTACGAGGAAGACCAGTCACAAAGTCCATAGTGATGTCATCCCATTTCCACTCTGGAATCGGTAATCTCTGCAGCAATCCCCCAGGTCTCTGGTGCTCGGCCTTAACTTGCTGACATGTAAGGCACTTCTTAACAAAAGCAGCAACATCTGCCTTCAAACCTCTCCACCAGAAAACACTTCTCAAATTCCTATACATCTTGACTTCTCCAGGGTGCATAGCCAAGGTTCCATAATGAGCCTCTCGAAGGATCCTCTCCCTGAACTCCTGATGTGATGGCACACACCAGCGACCCCTGAAAGTCAAAATGTCGTCTCTGAGAGCAAAGTCTCCTCCCAATCCCTGCGATGCCAACTCTAACTTCTCCTTCAGCTCTTCATCACAAAGCTGAAGATCACGCATCTCAGATAACCAGTCAGCCCGAATAGTCAACGAACTGAGTCTGTGAGCCAGTCTCTGAACAGACAACTGTTCCTGACATCTCTCAACATCCCAATCCAAGTCTGTTATAGAGTCACAGGCTATCACAGTATGCACAACTGCGTGTCTGCTCAAGGCATCAGCCACTGGATTAGCCTTCCCCTCGCAGTAGTTTATTGTCAGCTCATAATCTTTTATCAGTTCCAACCACCTCCTCTGCCTCAAGTTCAGTTCCTTTTGAGTGAACAGATACTTAAGACTCTTGTGGTCAGAGAAGCAATCTACAGGAACTCCGTACAAATAATGTCTCCATATCTTCAAGGCAAAAATGACAGCAGCTAACTCCAAATCATGAGTGGGATAATTCTTCTCATGATCCTTCAGTTGCCTCGAAGCATATGCTATAACTCTACTATCCTGCATCAGTACGGCTCCCAAACCTATATGTGAAGCATCAGTATACATCTGATACGGCTTCTCCTGTGTAGGTAACATCAATACTGGAGCGGTGCTAAGCCTCTGCTTCAGCTCTAGGAAACTGTTCTCACAACTCTCTGACCACTCAAAAGATTTTCCCTTCCGGGTCAACTGTGTTAGTGGAGCGGCCAGTCTAGAAAAGTGAGGAACAAATTTCCTATAGTATCCAGCCAAACCAAGGAAACTCCGGATCTCAGTGACAGAAGATGGCCGTTTCCAATCAATAATAGCTCGTATCTTGCTAGGATCAACAGCCACGCCTTCTACACTGACAATGTGTCCCAAGAAGGCTACTGAGTCCAACCAAAAGGAACACTTGGAAAATTTTGCATACAGCTCATTCTCCCGCAACACTGTAAGCACAGTCCTCAACTGATCTGCATGAGTTTCCCTATCTCTGGAATAAATCAATATATCATCTATAAAGATGATCACAAACCGATCCAGAAAGGCATGAAACACTCGATGCATCAGGTTCATAAATACTGTTGGAGCATTGGTCAATCCAAAAGGTAACACTGTGAACTCGTAATGTCCATATCTAGTACGGAATGCTGTTTTGGGTACATCAGAATCTCTAATCCGGATCTGGTGATAACCCGAGCGTAAATCAATCTTGGAGAACACAGTTGCTCCCTGAAGCTGATCCAACAAATCATCGATGCATGGTAAAGGGTATTGGTTACGAATAGTAACCTTATTCAATTCCCTATAATCCACACACAGCCTCATACTACCATCTTTCTTCTTGACGAATAAGACAGGGGCACCCCAAGGTGAACAACTGGGGCGTATGAGTCCCTTGTCTAATAAGTCCTGTAACTGAGTCTTCAACTCTGCTAGCTCGGCTGGAGCCATCCTGTAAGGAGCTCTAGCAATAGGAGCTACTCCTGCCTCCAAATCAATCGAAAACTCCACTTCCCTAGCTGGTGGAAGCCTAGGCAGCTCCTCTGGAAACACCATAGGGAAGTCTCTCACCACTGGAATATCTAACATAGGGGTAGTGGTGGCTTGGCTATCGGTCACATAGGCCAACCAACCAGTACAACCCTTACTTACTAACCTCTCTGCCTGAAGAATTGAGATCAGGGGAATCTGCCTGTTCAGACCAAAGTATATCACATCCCCCGAACCAGGCACTCTGATCTTGACCTTCTTCTCCCAACAATCCAACACTACTGCATGGTAGCACAACCAATCCATTCCCAAAATGATGTCGAACTCTGCTAGTGGCACACATATCAACTCTGTCACGAACTCGTGTCCACTAATCAGAATAGATCCTTCAATCTTCTGAACAGTGGGAATCTCTTTCCCATCAGGAAGCCTAACTAATAAGGGTTCCTTCAAGTAACCCTTGTATCCTGATATCCGATTCCAGATTCTCTCAGCAACAAAAGAATGAGATGCACCAGTATCAAACAAAGTCATGCACTGCACGTTGCCAAAATAAAGCATACCTGTGATCACCTCTGGTGACTCTGAAGCCTGCTGCTGAGTTAAAGCAAATACTCTGGGCTGTCCCCCAGATGAACCAACCGGTCCTGTGATCCTCTGTTTCTTCCTTTCCGGGCAGTCGTTCCTTATGTGTCCTGGCTGCTGACAGTGGTAGCAAATAATACCCCCAGTCCGAGTACCTGTTTGTTGCACTGGTCTCTCGGAAATAGGCCGTGGTTGCAACACGCCCTCCTGAGTACCACGGTGGCCTCCTTGTCTTTTGCCCTTTTTGTTCTGTTGGGCATTTCTGAATCCCTTCCTCTTGTTGTGAGCCTCTCTCTGGGCCTCCATCCGGATGTCAATAAGCTCAACGGATCTCGCAGCCTCCACTAAGTCACGAAATCTGGCAAACTGGCTCACAACCAACTGACGCTGCAGCATAGGACGAAGTCCCTCCAAGAACATCTCACATCTGCGCTCCTCAGATGGTACCAGCTCTGTGGCATACCTCGCCAGATATGTGAATCTCGATAAGTAGTCGTTCACTGACATCTGGCCCTGCCTGAGGTGTATAAGGTCCCTCCTGAACTGAGACATGGCAGAAGCCGGAATGTAGCACTCCCTGAATGCCTCAACAAAGTCTTCCCATGCTATCTCGCTGTTCTGGGCCTCCCCAAACATAGCGCGCCACTGGCCTCTCCACCAGGTAGCAGCCTCTCCCTCCAATACTAGAGCAGTAAGTACTACCCTCCTGCCGAATGGACATCCCAAGGCATCAAACAGCTCAAGCATATGAGCCATCCAGTCATCTGCCACCGCTGGGTCAGCCGACCCACTGAAGCTCCGTGGTCGCAACAGCATAAAGGCATCGATCCAACGATCCACGGCTGGCTCAACTAGCAATGCTTGGATCGTCACCGGGGTAGGAGTAGCAGATACAGGTCTGCCTCTAGCTGCTCCACGAAAGGGAAGTCTCCTGGTACCAGCCATACTGTCAAAAGCAACTAATCTGGCATTAGAGTCGTCATTTGGCATTTGGCATACGGACTACCATAGTATAATAAAATGACCAACAGTTCTCCCCACCTTGGGTTGAACTTCTATACATGTCTAGCCCCACTATCCTAACCTAGGGCTGAACTTCTATACATGTCTAGCCCCACTATCCTAACCTAGGGCTGAACTTCTATACATGTCTAGCCCCATTTTCCTAACCTACGGCTCTGATACCACTCTTGTTACACCCCATTTTTTTCCTAGGCTGATTTTTGGCATACATTTTTTTTTTTTTTTTTTACATATAGACAGCTCAGATCGTCCCATACCAACCTGAGTAGCCTACGAAAAACATAGGATATAACACATCATTACACACTTACTTTCCTTAACAATGTGGATCCCATCTCCCGGGTACACCGTCAAATCAGGTTCATGACTCCTGAATTAACAGATGGACTCGCGCAATGTTACTCCTGCTAGACCCAATACTCCTAACCTATACCGATAGGAGAACCGGTCTAATAGAAGTCTGAACCCCCACGGTTAAGTTCCATAGTCATGTAATGACCTCACCATCAAAAATAAAATACATAACATCCTCAGATAAAATATGGCACTCCACACACTATACCACCAAGACAATAAAGTAAAACAGTAAATGGAAACTACATCACATCACAAGAATAAAATCCAAGTCCAACAAATACAATATCATCCAACTAGATACATAAGTCAGAATCACCCTCACATAATACAAGACATAAAAATAACAGTCTCACTGAATACATCCAACAGCAACAATCAACTAACCAGAATGTCTCGGATAATCACAGATCAGATCTCCTCCACTAGCCTACTGATCACGATCCACCTAAAGCTGGGTGGCGTCAAGTCTGCCGAGCCACTGGAAAAATATAGATAAAAAGGAATGAGCTACGCCCAGTAGGAAAGACAGCTAGTAAAAACTCACATGCAAGAGAAGGATAATAGCAAAAGTATAGGAATACAGCATAACAATGTAGGGTGGAAAGACACTCTCAGTTCCAGACTCCAACCAACCACAGTCACCCCAGTCACAACAGAGTAGCTCTCCTCTGATGCTTCCAGGTAGCATGCCAGCGGGACACGCCCATCTCTGCGCACGCATGGCGCCTAGCACCCGACACCGCAGCGTCTCTCGTCAATCAATCTTCTGGAGACTATAGACAAACCCGTCACATAGATCTCTAGCCAACATGAGACACCCTGGCTAGCCACGGCGAGTCACCCCTGCCGCTGCCACTCTCAGGCGCGCAGGCCTACACTCGTGGACCAGAAGAGGTCGACTCAGCCACCGTCCCAAGGAGTCCTCTACCAACAACTTCCATAGAAGCTCACGCCCCTATAGTCATTGTCAATCTCTAACTCCAAGATTCGGCAACATGTGTCCAGGTACGACAAGGCGCATACCAATCCACATGTATACTGTGGAAGCTAAGTCTGAACCGCACAGTTACCTACCACAACTACCCTAAAACATCATATAGGGTCTATAGTAGTCCGGTCCAGTATGCCAATCCATAAAATATGCCAACACTGAGTAAACTGACTCAATCCATGCTATTGCCATCCAAGCAATACAACTATACCAGTTACTGACTGTTCTGGTAGCATCCATGTACCATACCTCTGTATGACTGCTTTCAACTGTACTGTCGTCACTGATAACATTTTTCCCTATTTCAGGAAATTTTTAAATTCCGTAATCAATTTCCGTCTTTATCCATTTTTCGAAATTCGGAATAGTTTCCGAATTTAAATTCCACATATATCCTTTTTCCAAAAATTCGGATTAATTTCCGAATTAAATTTTTCGCTTATCCTTTTTATTTCCGAAAATTCGGATTAATAATAAATTTCCGAATTTTCCTTCCGCTTCTCTCTCCTCCGCGCCGCGCCGTTCGTCCGCGCCGACTCCCGCTGAACCGGTTTTCGCTGCCGGTTCGGCTTTCGCGCCGAATCCCGCTGAACCGGTTTTCGCTGCCGGTTCGGGCCTTCGTGCCGTTCGTCCGCGCCGAATCCCGCTGAACCGGTTTTCGCTGCCGGTTCGGAACTCTCGCGCTGAACCGCGACACCGCCGAACCAATTTTCTTAATAATCCGTTAATTGGATTTATTTTAATTACTAATAAAATAGCGTAAATACCATTAATTACTTAATTAAATTTGTAATTATCTAAACCCTTCTCCTTCCTCGGTCCGACGCCCGCGAAACCCTAGCCGACGCAATCGCCGACCAAATCAAATTCTTCCGCCGATTTCCGGCGACCGCGAACAAGGAGAAACAAAATTCTATGTTCATACTATCCTAATGTTTCAATAATGTCACTAATTTCTAAGGATTCAATTAAAATTTTCCACCAAAGGAGTTTCATCCGATCCCCAATTTGACAATTTGCGAAATTAAACAATTCCAGCATACGATACTACCTTAACATGAATAAAGCACATAATCAATTTCAACACATGCTTGGTAAACTTCCCGAATTCGACAGCATAATAAATTTTTTTATTTCGAAAACCCTAAACATGCTAAATTCAATAATTGCATTAATCAATTCCAAAAAAACCACAATTCGCATGCTCAGGTAGTAATTTGCAAAATAATCCATGTGTTTAATTTGCTAATTAACTGATTTAAATCTGAATTTGCTACCTTTCTTCTCCGGCGACGGTGGCGACGGTGAAGCTCGCACGCGACCAACCGCTGCTCCTCGCCGCACGAAACCGGTACCAATCGATTCTCCTCGATCACGCGAACCTCCAGGTATAAAAAGCCCCTTGAAAGGCTGCCGGAAAATATCGCCGTCCGCCGCGAACACCTCGTCTCCGGCCGCCGTTCGAAACCCTAAGGGCCGAAACGGTTCGGGTTAAATACCCCGCTTAAACCGGTAATAACCCGTTAAGAACCCATTAAGCGCCGGTTGACCTTCTAAAACGCCGCTTAACACCCGATCAGCCGGTTAATCTCCACCGCTGATCTCGTCCGTCCGATCCGCTTATCCGCGGCTTATCCGAACGCACGCGCAAACGCACCTCGGCGAACCGCCCCCGCCTTCGCTGAACCGCTCCGGTCCGGTTCACGCGCGGTAAAAACCAATTTCCGGTTTAATTTAAATGGATTTTCGAATTTCTAAAAATCCAATAAATCAGGGAAAATTACTTAAAAATTCCTCGGTGCTCCAAAAAATCCCCAAAAAATTTCAGAAATTCTAATAGCCTCCAATTGAGCTCCTGGCTCATCCTACTGTCGATCTGAAATCATCCAAGCCAAAAATTAATTTATTAAAGATTCACATAAAAATTTTTTACTGGGTATAACACAAGAGTAAACCATCCAGGACAATCTTAACTAAGAGGGGACCTAGAGCAACAAAAGGTCACATTATATGCTAGTCTAGTTACCTCACTAATAAGATAGAAATGGTGTACTTGGGAAAGTGCTTGATAAAAGTGCCTTTGTGATAACAAAAGAACAAAGTCATTGTAACATTGGAGTTGATTGAAATAATCAAAAAACTTTAATAAGCCTTAAAAAAAACCTTGAGCAACAAAATTAGTTCGAACACTTATGAAAATATATTGAGAAGATTATTAAAAGCAATGATAAGTAAGACTAGAAATTTGATGAAACATTAAGCAATCAAGTGAAAAGGAATGAAAAAGTGAACATAAATGAGATAAAAGGGAGTCAATAATTTGAAAGAAACAACATAGTGAAAGTAACCACTATGTAGCTATGATAGAAAAGTGATGTCATATAATCATAGGTAAATTAGCATGGTGTCTCATCATTTGAACCTTGCTCTACTCACAAAATTAATGCTTAGATAAGTCATCATGTTACACTTCTGTTACAATCAAAGTTAGACCTCAACAAGACACAATGGATCAATTAAAATTTGGCTCCTACAAAGATTATCCATATTAAAGGATAGGCTTCCAATTTTATAAAAACTGAAGAAAAACAAAAGAAAATAAAGAAAGAAATAAAAATTCAAATTTGTTGGCCAAAATCTATTTCCACATAGATTTCTGAGAAACTACCATTTCATTTAAAAAAATCTATTTTTTATAGCTATTTGCAAAAGTTATGGTAAAAATAATTTCAAAATAGCTTTTTAAAGAGCCATCATTTTTTACAAAAATTTATGTCATCAAAGCTATTGCTATGTAGTTTTATAAAAAAGCTACAATTTTTGTTTCATGCTAGCTAGGTTAGCTAAGGCTCTTATAGTTTTGATTATGGTTCACATGTCACTGATTTTTGCATTATGTTTGCGTCAATTTGTTGCACATTGGATCAGTGAATCGATAAGATGTCAGTAATGTCCAAGGGCATATTTGGATAGTCATCTCACAGATTAAGTTGGTGGGGACATTGTGATATTCATGGTCCCATGGGTTAGATCTGGGTTAATGTATCACATAGTGGGTAGTTGGATAAGTTTTGCATTAATTGTCTTAAGTTTGTTCGCAAGGTAAATGACCTTTGCATCTATTGGGTCGATCTAGTAGGCTATAACAACCTAATGGATTTGGATGCAATCATGCATTATGCAAACTTATGCATGGTATTGAGCATAAATAACCCATTCACTAATCTATTTCAATGTAATGTAGTCCATGTTTTCATTGAGTCTAATTAGCTCAAGTCAACGATGAGCGATAGAGGGAACAACGAATGATGACATCAATAGGAATGGGCTCAATAGGCCATTATTTGTATCATTTGTTTATTCATGATGTGAATTTTGAGCATATAATAAAATTTTAGGCTCCATTTTGATTTAGCACATGAGAAAATGATAGCTTGATTATCTAATTTTATAGATACATGTCTTAATGGTGTTGTGTTTGGATAGTCAAAATTTTGACTAGTGTATTCTTTAATTCCCTTGAAATAGAAGAGTATCATTTGTAATGAGTTTGCTACTCCAGATTAGTTCTCTTAAATCTCTAATGTGTCAAGGTTTGATCTCTAAGAGTCATCCGTTATGGTTGAAGTATCCTTATTTTCTTGTTAACCCTTCCAATGAAAAAGACACTTCTCATAACTCTAACATTTTGTTTACTAAGTATTCTTATCGATTACTCGTCAATCTTCTTACTCTTCTTTCCATGATAGGTTAGTAAGGACTCAATTAAGTGTTCACTCTTAATGGGTGTGGTTTTTGAGGCAAACAACTCACTAGAAATGATGATCAGTTCAGTGTGTGAGCTACAAAATTTGAGATATTAAAGGTATTGCTAATGTTGTAATCCTCTTGTAGCTCCACGATGTTTGGAATTGGTATAAACATTTTTGATATTTGGATTATATGTAGTACTTCTACATGTAACTTCTACAAAGCTCATAGAGGAAACCATTATGACTTTTTTTTTATCATCAAGAATTATCCTTCTAAGTATTCTTTAAGCTTGTGGTGTGCATTGGCTAATTTGTTGAACTGCTCATTAGTAATATATATTATTTTCTTAATATTGCATGAATCTACCTTTTAAGAAAACATTTTATGTTTGTTCTTGAATGGGCAATAGGATTAGGTTCAAAAGGTTAAAGGTTTATATCGATTATTTGATTCAAATGGGCTCAATCTTACAGACATAATGATGGAACTATTATAGGCTTTCTTAGCTTGTGATAAAAGAAGGTCTAAATTATTTATTTTTTCTTCTACCAAACACCATAATTGATTTTGTAGGCTAGGATTTACAAACTCGATTTGATAAAAAACTATGGGTGACTAGGAAATAAGAATTTTAACTTTATTTGCAAATCATTCAAAATGGTTTTCCAAGAATACCAATTAAAACAAACATCATTATCAGTGATTATGGTCTTGAGCAACTCATTAAACATAGACACTTTGTTAAGTATTGTGTGGCGTTGAAGAATAAATTTTTTTGTTATAGCTTTATTGACTTCAACAAACATTTTCTTACCCATTCAAAATTTCTCTTCTTAAAATGATTAGTTACTTGGGTATTCATGATAATTAAACTATTTTTGAATTTCCTTCAAAAGTTTGTTAGGCCATGAAAACTCTTTAAATCATGGATTGATGAAAATGTTGGTTAATCAATTGTAGCATTAGTCTTGTCATAGTATGATGATATATCATCTTTCATGGTTTGAAGCCTAAAAAGCTCACAAGATGGGAACACAAATGTTTAGATTTTATGTTGGGTTGAGGTGTTCTCCCAAAGCATTGAACAATTTTTTTAAGGTGTTCTAGTTTATGTTCAGTGGTACAATTAAAGTTCAAGAAGTCAATAAAGTAAACTATCATGAACTTTCTTAATTATGATATTTGGCTTGTTATTCTTATCGTTGTGCTTAGTGTATTAAATATGGAGAAGGGAATGACTAAATACTTGTATAAACTATCTCTTATTTTGAAAGTAGTTTTTTACTCGTCCTATAACTTGATTCTATCTTGGTGTTTTCTACTTTTTAAATTGATTATGGATAAAATAGTGGCTCCATTAGTTTGGTCCAACATTTCATCGAAGCAAGGGATAAGGAACTTATACTTCGCATAATTTTGCAAATTCCTCTTTTATCAAAACATAATCTCCATGAACCATCATTCTTTAGGGCTTGAGGGGTGGGAACAACACATGGATTTTGACTTTATCAAAAGAATCATTTGTCTAATAAGTCATGCACTTGTTAGGTGAGTTCTTAATGCTTGAAATGATTCATCTTATAATGTGACAAATTGAGTGAACTAGCACCATGTATAAGGCCTATAGCATATTGAATGTCAAGAAGAGGTGATAAAACGTGGAGTTCATTTGTAAAAATTTTATGGTAGCTAAATAAAATGGACTCTATAGTGGGCAGTATTGTTATATATGGTATTGCTATGAATTAAATGAAAGTTCTATTGATAAATTCTTTATCTACTTTACCATTGGACATGACTAATGTTTATTTATTTAGAGTGTTAGGCGGTTTTTGATAGATTGGATATGATCTTTAAGTGTTGATGGGTGTGTATTAAATTTCTATTTGTGATATGTAAATGTGTAAGTGTTGGCTTTGCTAGCATTAATGGTATCATGGCCATATAATCATGGTCATAATAAGATGATCCTTCATATTTCCATAGCAGCAACATGATAGAAAATATCTTCCCATTTGTCGGTCAAAATTAATTGCTATAATTCATTTTGTCTTTACACTCATGGATATTTCGTTAATAACAACATAATGGCTGGGTTTGCGCAGTGAATGATCGAAAGTGTGATGCATGTTACATCATTTGTAGAAATTTAGATGATGCTACTACTACCAGTTTCCATGATGACCATACAAACCTTTTCTCTAAGCTTGACAAAGTATAAAAAATGGTGGCATGTCTTCAATCTTCCCTTTCCTTTGGTTTGGGAAGGTACTTCTGATGACTATAATGGCGTCGTGTTATTAATGTTGTTCTCTCAATCCTCCTAGGAGTATTCATTGGCTAAGTAGGATTAGGAAGCATATTCTTTGATCTCTTATTCTTCATTAGTGTTCAATTACCCATAATCAATATCCTTGACAAAGCTTACTTCTCATTTTCGGCATTGGGCTATCATTTGACTTGACATTTTACATAAAGAGAAGTTACCATTTGGTGATTGGTTAATAGGTTAGTTTGATTTCATTGTAAGTTTAAGGTTAGGAAGGGCTCATAGTGGGATGTTTTGGTACACTACTTATGAAGCATCTGGGATTAGTTAACTAGAAGTTTGACATTGTTGATACTTCAACTTTTTGATGTGATAAAGGTTTCTAAGTTTCATTATCAATTGTAATCTTGTAGGCCTCTTTTGAGATGTCAATGTTTTGCATTAAAAGTTCCCTCTGCATATATCTCTATGCGCAACTCAAAATCAGAAAAAGGTGACTAATTGATCTTCACTAACACCACAATACAAATGTATTCAACAAAATTAGTAATGTACTCAATACGTTGTTTCCCCTTTTTGTTAGGCATGTCATTGGTGAAGTAAGTGATTCTTTTATAAGAGGCATATGTATTTTGATGAGTGGTGATCCCCTTTGTTGAGAATGGACTCTTACGATTGTTATAGATAGTTGACTTTATTTTGTTAGTTTCATTTTTGCAATCAACTCCGTTTGTTTTTCATTAAGTTTATACCATTGGAAGTAATTGTCTAAGGAAACCTTCTATTCTATATATTCCTTAAGTTTAAGGACGCCTCCATGGTTGAGAATGTCACATTTTATAAACTTCCTATGTTTATTATATCATTTTCTTAGAATCAACCCTAGAAAGGATTGTTGATTATAAGATGTATGTTATTTGAGTGAATGACAACATTAGGTTTGAAAAGGTGGGCTCATTTAGAGCTTGTTCTAGTTCAATGATCCTTAAACAATATCTCTCTAACTTCTCTTCCAATGTTTGTAGTCAAGTAAAAAGATCTTTGAGGGTTGCTTGTTGTATGTTGACGCGTGAGTGCTCCATGTTATAAGTTTTACATTATATCAATCTTATAAATTGTGCCTATATAAGAAAGAAAAAAAGTCCCTTGTCTCAGCTTTGTCACTTCAATTGGAGGTCCACAAATTGTTCCACTTTAAGTTGGTCCTCATGGGTAAGCACAAAGTTGTTGATCCAAGTGCATTTGTGAGTAATATGAGCTCGTGATCTAGATTAGAATTTGAAGTCCTGTTCATTGATCTATTTTAGGAAAACATGGTAAATGTATTCTATGAAATCTAATAAGGTCAGTGGTGGGTAACAAATGAATGCATCGATGAAAATGGGTCATTTTTTTTTCTTTTTGCCTTTTTTGCATGAAATTTGATCTTCAAATGTAAACACACAACTTCACCTTGACTATTTTTCGCCTTGTGCTTGTACTCAACCTCTTGTATTTTTGTCTAGTTGGAGCATAATCTAAGTTGTTCTCTTACAATGCTAAAGAAAAACTTTCTTGATAGTTCATGGGTTAGACTCAACCATCATAAACATTGCTACTTTTGTAATTAAAGCCCAACAAAGTTATAATTCTAAAAATAACTGCCTTTACTTAAAGCATAGTACATAATATCCTATAAAATGTGGGTCATGTGTAGAACATATGAAAAATGAAAAGAAACATTCCCACAAACTTTTTTGATGTATTAGCTTGATAGGGAAATTATGTACAACATTGCACTTTGCTTTTTTAAAAAAAAAAACATTGAATAACTAGTTTTCATGATTTTGAAGTTGGCAAGGGTTTTAAAATAGTTAAATATGACAAACTTAATTTAATGAAGGCATTGTAGAATTTGATTACATTTAGAAATGTTATGTAGCACCAATTCCAAAATTTTTTATTTAACTATACTTACAGAAACTTTAGAATAGTTTTGCTTTCTTAGAGTTAATTTGATCCCTTCCAATTGTGAATTTACAATTAAACTTTCAATAGATATCAGTCAGTCGTCGGGACCAGCTCGTTGTTCGACCACTAGGGCCTTTGATGGCTTAGAAGTAACTTAAGAATGTCCACAAATGTTCACTAGTCGCTATGCAAATTTATTGTCTACCTAAATGGTCATAACTTATTGATGAAGTTGTTCCAAGAATTGATAAAAATTGTTGTAATGATTGATGCAGTTGTTGTAAGGATTTCTATTATGCCCACCATATGGCAAACGTTACTAGTTTAATGGAAGCCTGGCTAAGTTGCCTGTTATTTAATGAGGTATTTGTATTTGTGGTAGGCTCATTTGAAATCATTATGTGATTTATTTATTTTCCTTATTGTTTTTCAATTATAGTACTTTACAAATCTATGGAATGATGTCAAATGATCAAAATAATTGATACATTTTTTACGGTGAATTGTTTCCAATATCTATTAACATTGTGGATTAACCTTTTTTATTTCTTTGGAAACATTTTGCATTACGGGAAAATGATTTTAAAGTTTTTTTTGAAACGTAAACTATAATTTTGTTCAATTTCTTGTTCTGTTCTAGAATTATTCTTAATGATAGAGGTCGTAAGCCACGTTACTCAACATAATGCAAGAGGGCAAAATCTTTTAGACTTTACTTTGCCTCATAGCATTGGGATAAAAGTCCACAACTTTTCCTCTTGTTATGAAGAAATGCAAGATTAAGGTAAGTTATTTGGAGATAAATTATCTAAAATCACTATTTTACACTAGAAAGAGAAGAAGAAAAAGAAAAAATAAAGGGAAGGTAACATCACGTACACTTGAACTTAATTTGTCGATCAAAGGTGGATAGTTTATTTGATATCTTGATGATATCGCACTTGTTGAACATGATGATAATTTATCTAAATGCTTTAATAAATTTTTACATGAGCACATGAAGCCAATCAATATTATGCTAACTTAAAAGTGAGAGTAACAAACGCAAACAACATATTCATGAGTTACAAGAGGCATGAAATTTTTGAAGTAATGAATTACTCTAAGAGGTTGTGTAGTCACATATCTATTTTTTAAATGACTTAGATAACAAGTATTTTTACTATGGAAATAATTATTATTAGGTAATTCTTGAATTGATGCTTTGAATTGATTGATTATTTTGTTAAGAAAAAAATGCAGATGTCAAAGAAACATTTATTAACTCAGTTGTGTTGCAAAGGAAACTTATTAAATGGAAGGAAAATTTTGTCAATATCCCTAAACATGTTATTTGATGCACACAAGTTATTCAGTTGTGAATTTTAGAGGACTTTGTAAGGCTATTAATAGTCCATCTCATTTATGTATGCCTTCTACCTTTTGTTTCAATTGATTTTGGAACAGTTACTTGGGTTGGAACACAATGAAGCACCCACCAATTCATTCTTTTAGTGCTTCACTTAATGACATCAGTGACAAGGCCCTTTGAAGTTAGTTGTTGCTACTTTGAATCTCACACATCCTAAAATGTGTTATGCATTGACGTGGAGTTAGCAAAAGTGTTGCCAAACATAATTAGAATTTCTACTAAAGGTGTTTCAAACAATGGCTTTTGTCAGAAATTCTCGTATGATAATTTACCTAAATTAGACAAAGCATGCCACAAACATTAGCATAAGCTAACTCATGGCAAGCATTAAAAATAACTAGATAACTGTTAGGATCATCTTGTTGCTTATATCAACGAGTAGGATCATGTGATTAATGGACAAAATATAAAAGATGTCAACAAAAATAACCAACAATAAAAAAATATTGAAGCCACCAAAATTCTTACTTTATTTGCAAACTCTTTGGTTATAAAATCTACTATGGATGTTCAACCAAAGATCTTAACAATCTGGCAATCCAACTATTGGATGACTATAGTTCGTTAAAAAATTACAGAAAATGAGAAGCACAATGATTAAGTTTCTTATTCAAAACAATCATAGGATATAATTTAGCGCTAATGTGATAATCTACATCTTAAGTTTTTTTCTGAAAAGCTATTTTGAGATAAATAACTTACATGTTTGAATTTTAAACTGAGGAGTTTAATCCACTGAAATATTAATGGAAGAGAAAAAAGTTATAGAAGATTTAGGAAAACCTAATTAACCCAAAAAGTATTAAAGGATGGTTTTAGTTATACAAATTGTAAAAAATGCTGGTCTTAATAATTAATTTCTTATTTTCAAATATTTAAGGTGCTTTAAAAAGGTTTTGGTCAGGTGATTAATCAATTTATCAAAACATGTATTGTTAGATAAGTTGTCTTGTTGGAACTTATGTCATATAAGGATATCACATAAAAATTTTCTATGAAACTAATTTTTTAGCATTGTTATTACAATAAATAAAAAAGATACAGATTCTTTAAAAGAAACTTCAACCACAATGTTGACGTTAATGAGTAGTTCATCCATATTAATGTCAAGCATTAAGCCTAAGTTTTTAATCTGGCTACACTTTTACTTTAGACAAAAGCAAGGTATCTAGAAAAAACCTATTATGGGTAAGGCATTTCACATTGTTGACAACACTACAAATCCATGAATGATAAGTATTTTAATGAAATCACATCTTTAGATGATTATAATTGACTTTCAACCCCTAAACTAAAACCAATGAAGAGTTTCTTGATTGAATAATTCTATGTCGTTATAAGCAGTTGTAATTTTTTAGTGATTTCTTTATATAGGCAAGAAAAGGTAATTGAATATGGAGGAGATCACGACAGTGCCTCCCATGGAGCCAGTCGATTGTTTTCTTGGGCGTCTGCAGTAGGGTGCTAGGTATTGAGAAATAAGTAGACTACTTTCAACTTTTATAATTCATCACCTTATAAGCACTGGATCAAGTCATGTGCCTCTTCTACAAAATGTCATCAAATTCCATCCTTCTTTTCCCAAACAATTTAAATTTTATAACATGTTTTTGAATCGCACTACATTTTCATAAACAATGGAGAATAATTGGAATTTTTCTTTAAAAAAATTTGGGAAGAAGTTCCTAGCTTTAAAATAAATTGGACATAAGATATTCCTTAAATATTGAAAAATCAATATTTACAAAAATCTCTAATCCCATTAACATAGATACGGATGTGGTGAGTCGCAAATAAGTAATTCTCCTAGGAAAATGATAAATGAAACGAGCTGAATCTTGTTAATACTTATTATTCACAAGATTTAAAAAGTGTGGAAGTTTATTGGGAATAGAAAGGAGGAATTAAATGGCTAATAGAAGGAGAAATAAACACAACATTGTTTTGTACCATAATGATGAAGTGAAGAAAAAAATCAAAGAGGTCAAAATAATGATAGTTGTAATCAGCCACTTTCAAAATCTTTTTAAATATTCTAACGTAATTGAAGGTGAAATTATGTTTAACTACATCCTTATTAACGAAAGCAAAATGATAATAGAATAGTGCAATATATCACCACAGAGGAAATGAAGAAAAGTTTTAATATTAATTTAGGTAGCGCTCTAGGCCTAGATTGTTATAATGGAAACTTCTTAACTAATTATTTGGATTTAATTTAATATATTGTGCTGAATGTAGCTAAAGAATTGTTCTAGTAAGTCCAATTCTTTGTAGGATTTTTGGTCCAAAAATTATATATATTCTTAGATCTGATAACCTAGAAATCTTTGTTTATTTTGGACCAAATATTCTTCAAAAATCATTGAAATAATATTAACAAAGCTCATTGTTTATTAAATATAACAAATTTATAATTGGTTGATTTCTCAAAAACAAACAAATTTTACAAATATAGATATATTGTATACAAAATATTATTGTTCCAGTAATTTCTATATTTTATTAACTATAAAAATATAGTGGTAATTTCATGGTTAAGTTGGTTTTAAGGAATATGAATTACAACATTTCATGAAAATTTCTTTGTAACACACACTCCAAGTACAATGTTAGTAAGAAGCTCATTATGATTCTAATCAATTTCATTTGTAATACATGGATATCAATTATCATTAGTCGATCACCAAGTAATTTTTTTCAACCTTCAATCAATCTTAATCAGGGTAATCCTCTATCTTCCATTCTTTACATCCCATTGATGGAGTTCTACCAAAGAAGCACTAATAATATTTTTGCTTAAAAGGAAAGATATTATATAGATAACATAGATCATCTACATCTATCGCTTTCCTAGCCTATGCAAACAACATAATTGTTATTATTAGAGGACATTTGAAAACTATTATTAATCTTAGTAAGTTTCTATGGCTCTTAAAACACTCTACAAATTGTTAAATATAAAAATTAAATGTGAGGATGTCTAATAGAAACAAAAAGAGTATATGTTAGGTAAATCAAAATTGCATGGGGCTAAGATTGAATTAAATAAATCTTCCTTTGGCTTATTTGTGCTACAAACTATATATAGGTTAGAAGAAAGTAGCTTACTTACAAAATTTGATTGATAAAGTTAAAAAATGTATTGCCTTTGTTGGTAAAAGAAGTTGTTATCTATCAAGGCTGGATTCATTCTCAATAACCTTGCCATTTCCTCAATTCCATTATATATTGTATTGGTAAGTAAACTCCAAACATAGTTTTATAACAAATTAAAAGAGGATTGAATTGACTTTTGTGGGGAATCTTGAAGAAAATGTTATGCATCACTAGACTTCTTGGAATAAAATTAGTTTTTCATTACATAAAATAGCCTTGGTATTTACAAATTAAAGAAAATAATTAAACTTTTTATGTAAAACTTAATTAGAAGATATTCAACAGCAATAGTTTGTGGTATAACTTCATGTCACTAAAACTTTAATCCTTAGATCCATCAAGAATGAAATCAAACACATGGGACAACATGCGAAGGATGAAACATTTGAATAAAAAGAATGTAGATTGGTCTAACTCAATGAATTTGTTATATATTGTCTCTTGCTTATGATGTGTAGATCAGTGGTCATTCTACCTAGGTTTATTTGAGATCAGAAAATGTAAGTCCAAAATCTAGACTACAGTTATGAAGCACCAAATACACCTTAAATTTATTAATTTTAACATGGATAACATCCAACAACCTATGCCATTACCAAATAATCTAATCAACCTAACTTTCAACTTTCTTGAATGTGCCAACAATGTTGAAATGAAGATTCAATTTATCAGGCCTTTTTTATTATAAAGAAGCTAAATAAGCATGGGTTACTTTTGAAAATAATTTACACATTGTGCAACTTGATACTTTTAAAATCATGGAATGAATTACATCATGCGACAAGTAAGGCAATACAAATTTTGTAATAGAGAGGGCATAATCACACTGCCTATTTTTATATCATAGAATATTTAGAGAGCTAACATAACTAAGAACTTTGAGCAATTAAATCAAACTGTAACAAATGTTAAATGTAATATTAAAGAGAATTGTTGATCCATAATAAGCTGTTTTCCAATCATTCAAAGATTGTAGGAAGATGTCAAACAAATGATTTTGGGAATCATATATTAATTGAAAATAACCTAGGAAGTAATAAGAGAAGCGATTAGGTGGTTCCCTCAGCCAAAGATCTCAACATAGTTAAACTAAGTTGGTGAGAACTTATCTGTCAATTGTAGTGCTATTTTAGTTGAAATGTTTGGAACAATTTATAGGAAATAAGTTTAGATTTTTTTAAATTTAAATAAATAATAACACCTAATGTTAAAGTATTGGCCATAATTAGGGGTCTTCAATTATGAAACTTATTTGAAATTATTAATTTATACATTTTAGTGGATTGTCATGTGCTATTGAATCTGTTCCAAGATAATGAAAATATACAATGAAACTTAGCAAAAGACATGATGAAAGTATCGAAACTAGTTTGCTAAACATAAAGTGGAGCTTATTATAAGAAGAAAATGATAATGTGGCCATACTCTAACTAAGAAAACAACAATAAAAAATTCAACTCATATAGTGATGAAACATCAATTCTAGATAAAAACGAAGCTATTATTAATATAGGGAAATTATAGCTTCCATATGTTTAGTCATCATAAGTGGCACAACATTTAAAATATGGAGTAATTTTCATATTACATGGGGTTAGAATTAAGATATTCAAGGTTTCTACCAATTTTGTATAACACAAATATTGTTTTCGTAAGGTAGGTACTTCTACATTTCAAATTTACTATGCATGTGCATAAAAAATCATAACAAAAAATTGCTGAATAGTAGTGGGTGGTAAGCATTGTTAATCTTAGTGCAAGATTTCCTCAATACAACTTTAATAACTAATAGATAAAGAAAGTATTCTACAAAGTAAATGCTATCAAAATATAATATTATTATGATTTAACACAAAAAATCATAATAGTATTTATGGAAAACCTAGCTATCATCATAACATACTATATATGGAAGCTCAAAAAGTTTGAAGGTTCACAAAGAATTGCAAACAATGTACTAATATGATCTATGTCGATTACATTATCATCCATTTACACTTGGTCATCACTAATACTCCTTATCTTATGACGTAATGGTATTGTGAAAATTTATTTAATAAGCAGAGCAGAAAGAAAAAATATTCAAATATGAGCATAAGAAAAGAAACTCAAGTCATATACCAAACAAACCCAATCTTTACTTACATTTGACTAATATGATTGGTGTCTTTAAAAACAAACATTCAATTTCATTGATAAGGATATGCACATCAAGGATATGAAAATTAGGAAGAGTATAACAAGAATTTTATCTCCGTATATTCCAGTCATATAAAGAAGCTTGCCCACGTCCATAATCAGAATGAATTTCCTAACATTTTGGTTGATGACATAAAAAAGTCCTATTCTACATGTCCTACTAAATAGTTAGAAGCAAAATTAAATAGCTTATAAGACAATATATAATAAATTTTTTAGATGAGTGAATAAAAGTGAATTATGTCAAATATTATTTAATGTATAATAACAAAATGTCAAAGACATGAATGAAAACGATTTCTAGCTATTTAAAAATGAAATAGCCAATTTATGTTGTATCAGGGGTTACCACTTTTAACAAGAAATCCCAAACAAGAATAATGACATATTATATAAAAAATAATGGACATAGTTGTGAGCTAAGTTACTATATCCTTGTTTTCTCACTTGAAGGGTTGTTATGACTAATGTAGTATTTAAAGCCAACCACTTATACACTCTAAGTGATACCATGGTCATAGTGGGGATTATCATTTCACTTAAATTTCATAGCTTGATCCATTTTGTGATGTCTCCTAGCTAAAATAAATATAATGACCAATGATTTATGAGGTTTAAGACTAAAGAAACTAGGGTCATGAAAAATGGTCCTAATGACCAAACATTATTTATGTCTGATGGGTAGAACGAATTCTTATAATAGGATTTATGATGGAAGATAATAGTGACACAAAATACAATAATGGTGGAAATAAATCGAAATCATAATTTAGATATCAGTTTACCACCTAAAATACCTAGATAACAAAATAAGATTGTGTGCTCCTTTTGATAAAGAAAACATTATTTTTAGAAATATAATGCTAATATTAAAAAAAACTCTATTTATTACATCATAAGGTTTTACAAAGATTGTAATTTTAAACCTAAATTTAAAAGAATAACTAACTAAACTACCAAATAATTGGTGGATAGAAATAAATTGCAAACTAATTAAGTTTATATTACATAGCTATAAAAATATCATTAAGATGTTACCAAAAGGTCAATTTTAATTTTTATCAAAGCTTTTTTTGATTTATTAAAATAATCATTATGATTCAAAATCACTACATATTGTATTGCCATATTTGACTTTTCTTCCCTCATTTTTAACATTTGCTACAACCCACATTATGGCTTTGAATTGTTTTATTTTGAATGCAAGCATGATGTTAGCACATTTGCTACATTTTTTTTTTTAAATATTCTTGGGAAATAGTGTTTCAGCAACCCTATGCATGGCCTCACTATTGTGTATATGTCAATATGATTGTGCTTCTTATTTGCCAAACTGGTCTCCTTCGCCTCAAAAGAAATAATTAATATGGCAAAGGAATTGCATCTTGACTACTTCTACATAAGTTAAATCTTTTTTTGAGACTATTTAGCTTTTTTTGAAAGGATGTTTTCAAAAAATTTGTCATTAAAATTTTACTATATTTTGATGTAATTCTTATCCCACTTGTGACCTATTACTTTTGCATTTGATATATTTTTTGGAAGATTAGATTCAATTTTATGAAAAACTAAATAGCAAAATATTTATCCATTTTAGAGTCGCCTCATGAAAACATATAGGTGTTGAAAGATGTAAACACTACGTTCAATCTTCTAAACATAAGCATCTCAAATTATACCATAGTTACATGGGTTTTCATTATACTCAAACCATAAAATGATTCATGTTACATATTTATTTCTTAAATTACCTAATTCAGTATCAAAATTTATTTATTATTATGTACAATCTCACAATATGTTTGGTATTATTTTTTTTTAAAAGCTATGATTTTTATTAATGAGAATTTTATTGTTTACCTAGGATTATCATAATTAAATTTATAAATATTAATCCTATTGAAGTTTTCAAACCCATTTCAATGAACCTTCTTAAGCCATCAAATTAAAGAATCTCACACATATCGTATTGCCATTAACTACAATAATTACATACATAATATTTTGTGTGATGGATTTATATGGCTACATTTATATTATACTTTTAAAGAACTTAGTTATGCGAAGTGCTTAGAGTTTTGGACAGGTAAGTTCAATAACTTAAAATATCCATCTTACTATTCAATACTTTATTTTTACATTTCGTCAATGATAAGTTCAAATGTGACGTTTTGAACTTCTTTAGTACCAATACAAACCTCAAGAACTTTCTAAAATTTTTCCATCAAAGTCAACTCTAAGTGCATCTGATTAACCTTCAAATGATGTCCTAATTCTACTTCTTAATGTAGTAATAAAACTTTTAAATATTATCTTTTTGAAGCATATTCTCCTGTGTTTATTTATCTTAAGCTTCATTTAACCAAAGCATTTAAAGATAAATAACATGAATCTATGTTACTTCAAAAAAAAGTTCTTAACCTTGATTTCAAATATAAAACTAAGAATAATATTTTTGCCTATTTATATTAATTTATTTTGATATGTAGTTATTCACATCTTCAAAATAAAAGTTAAACTTAAAAAAATATCCTAAATGTACAAATACATAAAGCGTGAATTTTTTTGTTCGACTAACTAATGCACGAAAAGTTGTATTACAAGTTTAAAAATAATCATTTCTTTTTTTTTTATTTGTAATATTTATTTTTTTGTAATGTTTTATATATAAGAAATTTTTTGATACATAAAGGTTAGAATTTTGATACATGTTAAAAACCTTTATGAATGAAAATATAAAATTTGTATTATAATATTTGATTTCTCTATCATTAAAACTTTTTGTACAAGCAACCAAATAGAGAGGAGTACAAAGATTGTCCGTGCTTTGTTTTCTTTTATTCGTTATCCATCTTTTTTATCAAATATGGCATAGAGCAAGACCTAAATCTAGTAGCAAGATATCCACTCAACCTTTTTTGAATAATTCTTGTTCTCATACATATCTTTAATAAAAAATTTATCACACTTTTATGTATAATACATATATTTTTTTATTAATATAATATTAAAGTATTATTGATAAACCATATGTTTAGTTATTTTTATTATTTTCATTTTGTATTTTCTTATTATTTTTTATTTTTTTCAATATATGTGCAATATTTTATGACTAATTGTACACAACATTTTGAAGATTTTCAAATATTTTGAAATGTCTACTATTTTAATTTTTTTTACATGAAAGAAATTGTGGTTTTACTTTTGTTTGGTAAAACTTGTTTTCTATCATATTTTATAGATATTGTGCTTTAGATATATTTGTAACATTATATGTTTTGTGTTTTCATTTTATTCATTTTCTATAATTTTTTCTTTTTTAATTTTTCTTTTTTCTTTTATTTGTAATGACACGTAATGTATTTTTTATATGTTATACAATTTGAACGCCTAATATTTTTAATAAATAGATAAATTATTAGTTTTCACTATTTTATATTTTCATAATTTTCATAAAAAAATTCTTTTACTAGTTTTATGTAATTACTTTTTATCAATTCGTTACATTGTTGATTAGTTGGAAGTTTCAATACAACAATAATTGTTTTCTTTGCTTAATCATTCCATTTATATTGGCACATTCAATGACATTTCTAGTTCACTAAAAATAAATTATAAAACTGATATTGAAATACATCAAATGCTTGAATGTTGTAAATTCAATATCATTATATAAATAACAAATAAATACCATTTAAATTAAAATTTTGTAAGACAAGAAAATGTTAAATTGTATAACGTAAGTGTACTATAATTTTAAAACGTGTATAACATATTAAAAAAATATTTAGGCAATTAAATCAAGAGAAATTTGTCTATATAAAAAAAATAAAAGAATTACTAAAAAAATAAAACCATTAATAATTATAGCCAAATACATTAGAAATGAGGACAAATTTACCTAGTGATGTAATGGTTTCAAATTTATAAGTGTAAATATTTTGAAACAACTAAAAGATATATGGTTGTGAAAATAATTTAATATTTAAAAGTTTAATCACTATGTTAAATATATCAGGTTGTTGTAACAAAAATTAAATAAAGAGAAAACCAACATAAATAACATGAAATAAAATAATTATAGAAATAATATTAAAAAATTAGATGATAAAAACTTTAGGCAAAATGGTTAATAGAAATTTCTAAAAAGATTTAAAATAAGGTCAATTAATTTTGATGACAATTGTCCCTTTAATTACAATTTAATTTCATGTTTATTATATTAAAAGAATGAAAAAAGAAAATTTTCTTATCAAAAAATTTCTTTGTTCGAAACAACATTGACATTATATTTATAAAATAATATACTAAAATTTAGCCTTAAATCATTAATATTGAAATTAGTTTTTAGTAATTTCTAAGATATAAGAAATAGTAAAAATATATAATGTTTATTAATATATTATAAATGCTGTGAAATCGTTATTTTTCTTTACATATAAATATCAGATATTAAAGCATTGCTAGTCATCAAAAATATTTTCTTGTGGTGCATCTATCGTAAATGGCCTTTTGCAAAAAAGAAAGTAATAGATGTTAAAATGATTTGCCACTTAAAAAATAATTATTTAAAACTGAAATTTCAAAAGCTTGAAAAAATATAAAAACATACAAAAATATATGTCATGAAACCTAAAGAGTACTATAAGTAAATATAATAGCAAAAAAATAATTTTTCAATGAAATTTTTTTTAAAAAAAAATAGATAATTTGTTAAATGATTTATTTTTTAGATGATTTTTAGAGTTTATTAAAAAAATTTAAAATAAATTTTTGATATTAAATATTTAAATAAAAAATGTTTTAATCATTTAAAACATTTAGATTGTGCGATAGAAGCAAAAAAATTTGAAAAATTAATAATGTGAACACAAAACTTATAACATAAATTAAATAATTAAAGGCTTTGTCAAATCGTGACAATTATCGAGAGAACATAATTATTAAAGAATTTCCATTATATGAAAAAATTTAAAAAAATTATTTATATATAAATAATATGATCGATAAGAATAATATTTAAACAAAGAGTTTTCTTTTTCTACAGTGTAATAAATAAGTTATTACAATTAGAAATATTTAAATATTTAAAATTTTACATAATTTAAAGAGTAGTTGTTTAAATAAAACATGATAAGTTTAAATAAAAATACAAAATAACGATACATTGCAATTATATAAATATTTTTCAAATATTCAATATGTTTACATGATACATCATAAAGTTTCTCAATAATGTAATAAAAAAATATTCTTATTGAAATTAAAAGATAATAAGGTTAAAAATATATAAATATATTAGAAACAATTTATAACTTCGTTATCAAAGTTTTATTTTAAAAATCTAAACAAAATTTAAAAATTAATAAAAATATTAATTTATTGTAAATTATTTAAAAAACAGTATATAACAACAAAAAAATTGGTCTACATATATAAGAAATAGGTACAACTAACTAACATGTAAGGAAGCATAAAGAAGGCTTACGACCTTAAATTGGCTTTTCACAATGCTATTTAACAAATTTGTGTTTAGATAGACGTGGTGTAAAAAGATTTTTGAGCATATTAATAAATTTAATTTTTTAATTCAACAATGAGATAAAAAAAATTCAAAAAATATAACATGCTGTCACGATGCTTAAAATTTTAAATCATATGAAAATAATAGAAAATAATATCCTAAAATATAATACTAGTAATTATTACAAAATTACTCAAAAATATTATACTAATAATTATTTCATAAAATTCTTGTTTTAAAACATTAAAAAATGAGACAAAAATGTAATGGAAGATTTCAAATAAAAAATAATTGAAGTTATAATATAATTTTAATATGTTTGTGCAAATAATAAATTGAAATTAATGAAAAAAAATTTAAAGTCTTAATTATTAAAATAATAAAATATATTTAAAAAATCAATAAAACATGCTTTACTAACTTAAAAAATTCATTTAGTGACACAATTATGAAAGCATATTTATGGAAACACTTTCGAAAAATAATTATAATTGCTAACCTAATTAAGTATTTGACATCTTAGTTTATATTACAAACATTTTAACTAAAAGCTATAATAATAATTTAGACATAACAAATGAACTAACATACATATCACGGTATTCAAAAGTATAAATGATAAAAATACTAGCATGGTAAAATATCTTGAGAGGTCAAAGTTTCCAGCACATTAATCAATAAAAACTTTTTCCAAAAATATAAAAAATGTAAAATTTCATAATTCTAGCAAACATAGATATTTATAAAAAAAACATATTAAGTAGAAAATAAAATATCTTTATTATCGAAATATTTGATTAGAACATATCAAAGACAAATATCTAACAATAACTAAAACTTGTAACAAAATACAGAAAATGATCATGTAAATGGTTTAATGACTCATTTGAAATGGATAAAAGATAATTATCACATAAAATGTGATTCATGAAATCTAAAAATGGATAAAAGATTTACAAATTATAAAATTATTATCAATATAAAATGTTAAAAAATATTCAAAACATTGCCTTAAAAAATTAAATAAAAATTTATCCAAAAATAAAAAATGGAAACTAATCTACATCAAAATAAAATGTACCTAATTGCAAAATAAATAAAATAAAAATAATAAAATAATAATAACTTCTAATATATGAACAACATATTGATAGTAAATTCTCTTTATGCTATCAATTTACCAAATATTCACATTTAGTTAAAAATGTGTTTTAAAATGATTAAAAAATTTTCAATGTAAAAAATAACAAAATTATTCCAAGTTTGTAATTTGTCAACTCCTTTAATATTTTAAGAATAGAGGTTGTCTTAATTAAAATTAAAATTACAACAAATAGTTTATAAAATTTATTCATAAATCTACATTTTTGTGAGACTTTGACATATTTAACTAATTATAAAAGTAAAATAATTTAAGGAATATAAATTAGTTAACATCATAATTTATTTAAATTTTTTGAAATTGTATAAGAAAAATAAGAACAAAAATTGTCTATAACAATCTGAAAGTACTATCTTTCATCTAAAATAAAATATTACATCACCACAAATATATAGGAAATTATGACAATTAAAAATTCTTAGCTATGAATATGTTAAGAAAATATGTTCATATGGGCAAAATAATTAACAACACTAGGCCAAATACTTTCTTTTTCAAACTTCTTTCAATATTCAAACTCAATGTCTCTTATTTTCAAAAACTATGTAAGAACTCTTGATTTGTTAATAAAATTTCTCAAGTTAGAATAATGCGATAAGAGAATTAGATATCATCAAAAAGTTTTTCTAGTTATATTGTATAATTCAACATAATAATCATATGGTTTGATATCCATTTATAATCAATCTAATTGGTACAAAAGAATGTTAGCATACCATATGAATTTAATGAATTTCCTATGGTAAGTAAAAGTGAGTTGGTCATATAGTCCAATAAAATTTTATTGTACCATACAGTTTTTTAATTTTATTTATGTCTACATGAATAAGATAATCACATGGTCTAAATTAATATCTGTATCTTGTATTTTTTTTTTGTTTGACTTAATTTGGCTGAGAACATCACCAATATATATTTTATAATGTTCATTATACCATTGCATATTATATGAAGGTGATATACAACATTTTCATAAGTTTTATTTCTATTTGAATGATTTTACTATAATGTGTAAGTTAATTATATCAATTGATTTGTTTGAGTTTTTGTTATACACTTTTTATTGAATGGTTTTCCCTTAATTAAATAGTTTGATCATATTGTTTTAATATTTATTAGTAATTATTCCATCAATTTTACTAGATCCACTTGTTACCTCAGATCTAATAATCTAATCATATAGTTGTCTCTTTTCTCTAATAGTTGATCAAATTGTATAAAAATATGATCATGTGGTACATTTACTCATGCAAAAGTTTTCATTTATAATTTGAAAAATCATGCATAGTGTAGTTGAGCCATAAGTTTCATTACATGCCAACTAGTTGCATGTTTTTAACAACAAATTAAATGTCAACCATATTTTATTCTATATGTTCACTAATGAAATGGTGCCTTACATCACTTTCTTTGTCCTTTGAGTACTAGATATGGTTTTGAGTAGGCAAATGACACACCTTTTGTCATATTTTATGGGTATTTTTTCGTGAATGTGTTCCTATTTCTTTTATTTTTCTTCTTAACCCAAAAATATTTGTATAAAATCTTCCCAATGCTATATATTATGGTTCATCAGTTACAAGGAATATTTCAATGTTTTTTCCAATAGATCTTGAGTTTAAGATGTGTCCAAAAAATGATTAAATACCTACAGTGCTTTTCTTATGTACTCTTAAACCAACATAACATTTGTAGCTTTATCTTATCAGATAATGACTTAAGTTAATTTTCTATATGAAAACCTTAATACGTTTGTGCCAAGCAATTACCAAAAGACTCTTTTTATAGGTTCTAAATCAAACAACAGATTAAAAAAATGCCACACTAAAAACTTTCTTAGGTCTTCTTGTTGTTAATTAAAAAACATATCATCCCATGGTGTACCTTGAATCTATTTGTTTTTCTTTCTTGTCTTTGTTTAATACTTTGGTGGAGAGTCTTGAAAGTAGAAATAGGATTTAGGTTCTCAAGATCAAGCACTTATAACATCTCATTTATATACTTTATTTAAGATATAATGATACCTTTCTCATGTTGTTTAACTCTCATTATGAGAAAATGGGTCTCTTCACCCACTATGTTAATCTTAATTCTTGCACCCATAAGCTTACTAAATCATTCACAATGGCCAAGTTAACTAATCCAAAATTGATATTTCCTTCATAACCATGGACTACAAGAAGTTCATTTGTGTAGTTCTTGATTAAAAAAATTCAATCTACATTCCCTTTGCTAAATTAATTTTTCATTAGAAATCTATTATGTTTATCAATATTGAGACATTTGTTGTTATTGCAAATCATATAAGTATTTAATTAGCTTTTACACATGATTTTAATGAGGACAATGCTGAAAACAATCACATTATTCCACATTCACATCCACAAAAATAGTAAAATTTATGAATGCACTGTTAATATCAATTTGGTATAGTTTAAATATGTTGTAATAAGAAAAGGGTAATAATGACCATGTTTTCTTCAACATTATGATTTGTTCAAGTGCTCTTCTTAAGTTTAGTCCTCTCACTTGATTATAACCCTTTACCACTAGCCTTTCCATATTTTGAAAGATAACCTTATGATTAATTTGTTTTTATTTTTTAATACCCATCTTTTAAAACTATATTGCGGTGACATATCTACCTAATAATAACGAACAATTTATTCAAACAAATAAGTTAAAATCATCTGACAATCAATATAATAATATTCATTCCACAAGGCTTCACTTGTATATTGAGGAACAAGTTTTTAAGTTGATGTAACATATATGACATCTTTTTAAAGAGAGGCATGGATTTGCACTAAAAAAACTAGTAACTTAGGATTAAATCTCTAAGATTATTGTTATTGTATACAAATCCATTGATGCAACCATATCCTTAGTTTTCAAATTTGAACATGCCATTTACATATTTTATTTAAGATACAGAGATGCCTTTCTCATTTTTCTTAACTTGTAGTCCAAGAAAATAAGAGAACTCACCCATTATGTTTATCTCAAATCTTACACCCATAAGCTTAGTTATTCATTCATATAAATCGCAGTTGGTTGATCCAAATATTACATCATCTACATAATGTTTTACTTGAAGAAGTTCATTAGCATAGTACTTGTGAAAAAAATTCATATCTAAATGCACTTTTAAATAGTGTTTGAGTAGAAATCTACTTAGTTTGCAATGCCAAATTATTTTTTGGTTGTCTAATTTTTTTTCAAAATCTTCCATGTCTTTCAAATCAACATGAGTATATTCCATTACAAGTAAAGTATCTATATTAAACTTCTTATAGGTCTACTTATTTGAAGAATATCAAAAACAGATAGCCTCCATTACTTTTGTTTTTAATCAGCAATTTCTATCCTACTTTTGATGTAACATTTCCATAAAAAAATGTCTAAATTTTAATATTTAGGCTTCTTGTAACTTTTAAGTAATATAGTATCATATTTATAATTGGTTTGATAATAAATCTATGAAGAGGAGAGCACTTTGTTTGATACATAACATTGAAGAAGCACAACTAAATATTTAGATAGATAATTAAGGCACAAATCCTATATCTATAAAAAAATAGAAGGAACATTATTTTATTGATAATTGTGACATACTAATATCTAAATGTTATTTTCCTAAACTAGCAAGATAATATGTGCATGATTAAAACAAAAATACTTGTAGGTGAAAAGGTTGATTTAATCTAAATGAGAATAACATTATTTACCACAAAAATACATATTTGGTTTATTATGATAACGTTTTTTACAAAACAATAGGTCCAATATATGTTGATAATAATGCTACTATATCTTTATTTTTCTTTTTTATTTGTCTTCTAATTTTATTTTTCCAAAATCTTCCATGTGTTACAAATCTACCATTTTATTTTGATGCATAATTCAATAAAAAATTGCTTGAGTAGATTCTTTCACAACTTCCTTTGTCAAATGGTTTATAGGTGTATTTATTTGTGAAATATCAAAAAGAGATAGCATCCATTAACTTGTTTTATAATCACAATTTCTAATCTTATTTTTTGATATATGACTTCCATTAAAAAACGCCAAAGCATTCATATTTGGGCATCTTATTATTCACAGTACATAAAATGTCTTATTTATAGTTCATTTGATGGTAAATCTATTTAAAAATTAATACAAATAGAATAGATTTAATTATTCAAGCATTAAATAGTTAGATACCAAATCTTTAAGGAGTGCAAAAAATTATGATATATACATAGAAGAGGCCTAATTAAATAGTTCGATAGATATTTAATAGATATATGCTACTTCCATAGCGAATTGAAGAATCTATACTATTGATCAATGTGGCATATTGGCAATAAGAAGTTATTGTCTTAAACAAATATGACAACGTGTGGAAAATTAAAAACCAAATATTTGTAGGTTTGAAAATGAGGTTCTTTGCCCCAAAAATTCATATTTTACTTATTAAGGCAACATTTTTACAAAGTAAAAATTGAAATAAATGTTTATTAATAATATGACTTATGTGATATGGAAAAAGCAAATATATTACATAATGATTCCAACCATATATCATACCTTTGCAAAGCGTTCCTTGATCTTTGTGATACTCAACTATTGACTAACACAACATTTTAGACACAAAAATAAAGTCAATCAAAAGGAATATTTAAAACACTGGAGAATATATTCGAATTATCAAAATGACGTTTTTAAGATAACTAGGGTAAGTGTCAAGCCCCAACCTCACCAAGTATCTCTAGATATTAAAATTAACATCAGAGTTAGTGAGGACAAGGAAAAAACCGAAGGTAAGTACCAAATGGTGAGACAAACACCAACTCCAAAATCCAAAGTATATAAACAACAAAATTTTTTTAAAATTTAATCACACCAAAACCTTCCATCTTTCGCTCAACTCGTGAAAATGGCTCTTCTATAGCAGCAACATTCCTATCTCTCGATGTAGTGGTTGCATGACTTGTGATGTATGCACTAAATGAGATTTTATAAATCTCAGTAGATAAATCACAATATCTAATCAATTATGAAAGAGACATCAAATTATCGTGAACAGTAAAGATGAATGGTATGCATAAAGCTAAAACAATATGAGATGTCATATATAATGCCAGATGAAAAATCAAAATAAATGCTAGTTCCTTATAGATGTGTTATTTCTGAGTCTGATTCCCTTTGACACATTATCCTCTAAATCCAATCATCATCATAACCTCCAGTCGGCATGCAAGCATATAACACTAGGTTGATATCTGATCCGAAGATCGATACCTTGCCATCCCACATGCTGAGCCTAGTGCCACGAGGCAGTACAGTACCATACCCTACAACCAATGCTGAGCCTCATGTAAATCATCATGGGGCCATAGCACATAACACGAGACAGATATCTGATTCAAAGATCGATACCCTGCGATCACACATGATGAGCCTAGTGGTGAAGATCATGTTCTTTGGAAATCCCAATTTTACTACCATTTTTTCAATTCTTAATCCAAATAAGTGTGCCCTATCAAAAGATCTTCCCTTGCATATTGTTTCTTCCTTTTTTATTTTAGCATATTATACCATATTATTTCCTCCTTTTAGGTTTTATGCAATGGAAATGAGCAAACAACATAAATACCATGTGGTAATAAAAAACATATAAAAATACATATATTGTGCCACATCACAGTGTTAGGAATTTATCTACCTGAATTTGTTGTACAATTTATATTGTCCACTTCTTATTCTTCTTGATATACTATGAACCCATAATGCAAACATAATCAAGTTAAAATATGCTTATTATCCAAAAGTTGTGTTCTAAAAGTTGTTCTCAAATGGTTAAAAATGATGCTTTCTAAAAGCTTTCACAAACAGCTTTCCAAAACCCGTTTTCTAAAATTCCCAAAATTCCTTAATTTGGCTATTGGCTTCTATTGGTGCTGGACTACCCGCGCCAGTGTGCCTGGCTCAGCAACGTGTCACGGTCCAAGGCCTCGACTTGTTCCTGTGCGTCTCTCTCCCATCCGACGGAACCAAAATAGTTCACCAGCACTTGACCGGCCAGTTCACACACTGAACCTGTCAAATTCTGCTCGACTTCCTCCCTTTAGGACTCCTCCGCTCATCGAAAAAACTTATACAACCCTGGCGATGCAAAAATAGCGTTTTCTTATCTTATCTTACGAGAATCTCACCGGCCATCACTGTCGTGTGCCGGAACTGTACATGGCGGCTGCTGGAACACTCGCACACTCCCGAAAGGCCTTACGAAAATCCTTGCCAGCCGTCACTTACGGAAATCCTCGCAATCCGAACGCATCGGCCACCCCTTTCTCGCAGTCAGTATTAACAGTAGTGCTTTTCAAATCCACCCTGCTTCGGCTTTTGTAACTACGATCGAAACCAACTTGCCCAAAGGTTCATAAACCGCATTTTGCGTATCACCCTTCCCAATTTTTTATCTTATATCCTCCGCACGAATAAATAAATCTGCCCTGAAATTCCTAAAATTGCATATTTGCCCAGTGCAGCCAACAACTTTAAATTTACAAATATACCTTCTGCCAAAATGAATTTTACTATGCCAACATTTACAATATTACAAATATATCCTCAATATTGCAAATCTATCCAAATCTTAAAAAATTCATAATTTATTCCTCATAACTCCAAAAATTACAAACTAAACACTTTTAGACTTGTCTCAAAGAGCACTTTCAACAAAAAATAAAATAAAGAGAAAATAAGGATGTTATATTAAGTATTTTATTTTTAATTAATTTTCCAACAACAACAATTGTTAGTCTAGCATAGACATGACAGCATACATCATATTGTATAATAAGATGCATTAATTATTATTATATTTGAATGAACAAACTAACAATACTCTAATGATATGGATAATTTTATATTCTATTAAGAGGATCTAAATAATTAAAGCATGAATTCAAAAGGAATAAATTTACTTCACAAAAATTATGACAAGAAAATTAAGAAAGTGGACTTTTAGGAAAAGGATCACGTATTTTTAATGCTATGTCCTATAAAAATACATTACAATGTTTGGAAAAAGAGAATAGCTAAAGATATGGCACTTTGTGCTTTCATAGATTATTGAAATAAATTGTTCAATTACTAACAAGAAAATTTCCATTACCATTGCCATAGCTAATCATGTATTTTGTCTTTCAGTTCAAATATAACTGTTTGCTAATGGTACTTTTATATGTAAATATGATCAAAGAAACACAGTGGTGCATCCTAAGTAATTTCATAAGGAAATGACAATGGCATTCTTAATATGAGAAATCAAGAAAATAAGGAAAATGAGCATCCCTTGGACAAGTTTCTAACAAGTAACTACTTGGAAAGTAGAGGAAATGCCCTTTGGGGACATCCTAACATTTTTGGAATTTGATTGATTTAATTCTTATATGGCGGGATGTCTACAAAATAGCCGAAGGCCTTTAAGATTTAGATAATTTTGTTGAAAAAATGTAAGTACATTTCAAAATTTATTTTGAATATCATGATATCAAATTTGCATATGGATACCATTGTATAACATCAAAAAGTCTATTATTTGAAAGAACTAATAATATGAAACGAAACTCAAATATTAAAGAAAAAATAAAAAGAAACCTAAAATAATAATTCTACGTGAATTGGGAAGAGGACGTGTAATAAAAAGAAATAACAAAATATATTAAAAATAACATTAATTTAGGTTTAAGAGAACTTTTAATGAAAAATAATAAAAGTACCTGACTAAAAAATTTCAATATTTTGCTTAAATGAGTAGCTCATAGAGTAGTTTTTTTATGAAATTGGCCAAAAGTCTTTTGGATATCATTTGCAAAAGAATGTGCAAGAAATACAAATCTTTATAAGGTTTTTATCACAAGGGTTATCTAACAAAAAATTACTATACTTAAAGGGGCGAATATCAAGAGGAATGCTATCGATATTAAAGATACTATAAGTAGGAGTGAAGTAGAAATTATTGTAAAGGTTAGGAAAAGGGAGACAAATAAGATAATTATGAAAGTGCCTTTAAGACAGTTGAAACCTATTATTATATGTTGAGACCAAATGGTTCAATAAATGTATGGAATCATCTAATAATATTGTAGAATGGAGATAGTGTTACTATCAAATGTTAGTTGATAGTTTGATGATCATTTTAGGGAGTATAGGATGGTTAATGTATTATTTTGTTGACCCCTAATTATAATGTTTTGTTTGACGATAAAAACCTTAATTATTACTAATGAATTTTCTAGTAGAAATATGCATGTTTCATTATGATTTCAAAAATTGGTTCATATTTATTAGTCATTTCATGAATAAAGGTTAGATTAATATGGAAAAAACTTGATCATATATATTAGAAAGTTAAGAATAACTTGATTAAAAAACTTTTTTCCGAACAACATAAAACATTTTTTCTAAAATGACTAATGTAATGGCTAAATTAAAAGCTATGGAATTAATCATTATGTAGGATTCACTGGTGCCATTGGCTTTGATCCAAGAGGTTCTAAACCATTTGATAAAAAACTATAAAGGTGGTTGAGTTTTGGACGATTAGATCAAGGTGGATTAGATTTGAGCCAACTGATCCTGTTCGATGACATTTGAATCCTTTGATGCGTAGATGGAAGAGCTTGGAAAGATCTCATTTGTAGGATTCAAACACTGTGATAAATAGGTCACATGACTTGGCCATTCAATTTTGTGCTAAGATCAAGTGATTATAGTGGATGAAACCTTTATCATTAACTCAAATATCGAATGGTGAGAAATCGAGCACACTTTTAGCATTGAGTTGTTAGAGGAAACTTGGTCCCATATTGTTGAAAAAAGTAGTTTTCTTTTTATAATACCCATAATGGGAGTATAATGCTAAACAAATTGGGTTTGGCTCCCTTGTTCTTAGGATTTCATCACTTAGGATACCCATATTCTTATAGGTCACTTCATGGTGATGGGTCCAACAAGACCACCATTGGCATACAAAATTCAAGTTTATTACCTTTGAATTCTCTACCTTACCCCAATCTAGTTTAGGATGCACCCTAAATAATTTCCTCGCTTATTTTAACCTATTCACCAAATACGATGCTACCATACCAAGTTGGTCTTAGTGAACCCAAGTGCTTTGCACTTTGCCAGCTTAAGGTGTGGCTTAATTTTTTTTAATTATCAAAATTTAAAATAATTAATTTTTTAGTATGGTGAAAGTTTACCAATAAACATGAAATTTAGCAAAGATGCATTACATGGATTAAAACAAAAAAATAAGACTTAGCAAAAAATGAAATACTACAAGTTTTCTAAATCGAGGAATAGATTAACAAGTCAAATGCTTAAATTAGGATTTGATAGTGAGATTAATGTAGATGTAGCTTATAATCAACAAAATAATATTCTATTTTATAACAAAAATTTAAACCCTTTCAAAGTTGATGTGAATGTCATTAATCCTTGAAGCTTACTAAATACTTCAAGGTATTTTGGAGACCACTAATTCACCATCTTAAAGGGTGTTGGGTTTAATCATTAAAATAAAATCTAATCCATAATATACAATCCCATTCGAATAAAATACTAAATATTTATAGCATGACTCATCAAAGACAAAGGTGACAATAATCTCTCTTTTGATGATTATAAGATATAAATATTTAGATAAAAATATAACAAGTAAAAAACATATACTATTATGATAAGTGGTATTAAAAATGAAAAGTTGGTGCTCCGACTTAATTCATATTCCACCTTACTATATGTTCCTACTCACTTATTTAAACAATTGTTATTCTCCCTCTTTAGTACAATGAAAAAAGAGGTATAATTTATATAATTTTTATTACATCTAATTAAGTTATGAATTGAAATTAATTAGTTGGAAGAAATTTTGTAAACATGTCTACCAATTCTTGTTTTGTAGAAACATATGTGAATTTTATTAAACCTTTAAAAACTTGGTCTCTCATAAAGTAATGTCATGCACTGTGTGTTTCGTCCCAGATTGATGAACTTGGTTCATTGCTAAATCCAAGGAACAAGTATTATCAATTCTAATGGAAATATGTGCGAGATCGAAATGATAGTCTTCAAATTATTTTCTTAAATATAACACAAGAGAAACACAACTTTCAGTCACTACATACTTGGCTTCTGTTGTCAAAATAGCTAAGCAATCTTTTCTTCTTTCTTGACCATGAAGTTAAAATTTTTTTAATTAATTGATATGTACCAAAGATTTTTTTCTTGGTTACAATAGAGCTAATAAAGAATGAGTCTAATAAAACTATAAGATCTAATGAATGAGCATTTTTAGGATGCCTTAAGCTTATGTTCATTATACTTTCTATACATTTGAAGATTAATTTAATCAACTTTAGATGGATTTTCATAGGATTTTATTGAAGTCTTTCACCTAAGAAAACACTAAATAAGATGTCTGATCTATTAACTGCAACATTTAGCAAAGATCTAATAGGTTCTTCATAAAGTTTTGGATTAATATATTTCTCAATTTCATTTAAATCTAAATGGATTAATTGATGCATTAGAATCTCTTTATACTTCATATTTTTGTACCTAAATTTTTTGAATAAATATTTCAAATACTTTGTTTGTAAAATAAAAATATCATCTTTTAGTTACATAATTTGTAATCCAAAGAAGAAATTCATTTCACCTATTATACTTATCTCCAACTCCCTTACAATTAAGTCACTATGTTCCCTACAAATATTTTCGTTTATGCTTTCAAAAATTTTGTCATCAATATAAACTTGTATAAGCAAAAAGTTTTCATTTAAATATTTTAAGAATATTGTTTTTTCCATTTTTTCTTTGTTAAAACCATTATCAACTAGATAATTACTGAATCTATGATACCATAAATAAGGAGTTTACTTAAGACCATAAAATCCCTTCTCAAGCTTATATACATAATCACTATGCACATGGGTCTCAAAACTTATGGATTATTTTATACACATCTATTTTTATCATCCCATTTTAAAATAGAAGATTTATATCTATTTAAAATAATCTAAAATTCTTATGACATGAATATACTAAGTCTAATGGACTTTGATCATGTTACTAATAGAAATGACTCAAAATATTGACCTTCAACTTGTTTATCACTTGTAACAATAGATCTACTTTTGTTTCCAGTGATCACTCTATTTCAATGTAATTTTTTTAAATATCCATTTCATTGGAATCACTTGTTGATCACTAGACTTCAAAACTAGTTCCTACACTTGGTTTCTCTCAAATAGATCTTACTCTTGTTCCATTACTTAAACCTAATAGTTAACCTTATGAGCTCCCTTATACATACTAATTGTTTGAAATATACAAATGTACTATGACTAATTCTATCATAAAGATTCTAGTCTTAACTCTTTGATTAAATTCTTATATATTTGATTTTTTTTTGAAGCTTGGTATTTCTAATCTTTAGATAATTGATGACTAGTCTCTTCTCCTACTCTTCACTGCCATCTTTGTTCAAGTCTAAGTTCTTTTAGGATTTTACATGTTAATCTAAATTTTTATTGTTTATCTTATAAGTAGACTCATCCAACACTATATTCATAATTTTCTCTATCTTTAAAGTAATTATGTTGTAAACATTATAAGTTCTTCAAAAAGAAGAGCTCCTATGAAACATTCTAGGCATACTTTTCATCAAACATGTTCAAGTTGGACATTTTATTATTATGAATGGTGCATCTATCCAAAAATATAAAATTGCCTGACATTCAGTTTCTTATTTTTAAAAAACACATAAGGATTTTCCAAAATATTGGTCTTAAATTAATTCTTTTTATTACATAACAAGTTGTGTTAGTTTCCCTGGCCAAAAAATTTTTTTATAGGTTGTATACTATTAACAAGTATGTCATTTTGAAATATTAAGCATATTGAAAAGAAGACATATTTATGTTTAGAAAATTAAACATCATGTCAAATATTAGAAATTTTTTTGGTTAAATAGAAAAAATTTCTATTTTAAAACTCGTTCTGTTTTTGAAGAAGTATTCGCAATGATCATTTAATCTTTTCCATTATAAAATTTTTTTTCAATCTCTTTTCATAAATAATAAAATTGATCATTTTCTCCTAATAAAAAAATTTTATTTTTTTATTTATGGATATTAATGAAGTTAAAACACTAATAATATTTATGTAATTACTCCAAAAAGTTCTCAATCTTTTATTCTTCACTTGATGTACTTGATTCATCATCATTTGTCATGATGCATATCATTTCTTCCTCCACACTACTTGAAGTTATGGAGTTTAATTCTTCTCAAGCACTATAAGTAGCATGAAAATCTCTCTTTTTTCATTCTCTTCTTTTTTCTCTTCGTTATTTTTTGATGTGATTGAGTCGTGGATGTTTCAGTTTGACTATAATCATAGCATCTGGGTGTCTTTATTTTCTCTCTTGTTTTTTACAAATTTCTATTTACAATCTTTTTTACCAAATTTTTATCTAAACTTTTACATGAAAGGTTACATCTTCCTCAAAGTCCATAGAAAGAATAGATGGTTTATCTATATTATCTTTGTTAGTTTCAAAAGCTAATGGTTCTTTATACGTTGCTCTTTTTTTTGCTTATTTATGTAGGCTTCTTTCAACTCTTATATTCATTTCATCTTTTTCATTAATAATTCTCTAAGTAACTCCTCTAATATGAGCTTGTTATGTCTTTGGTTGCCTTTATTACTATAGCAAGAATATCGTACTCATTGGGTAGAATCTTTTCCACTTTTCTTACAAAATCTAAATTAGAAAGCATTTTTTCAACATTTTTCTAGTCCATTAATAATATTAGTAAATTGCATAGACATCTTTTTTATAGTTTCTCTTGAATTTATTCTAAAGAGCTCATAATCATGTGTAAGAAAATATATCTTTATTTCTTTAACTTACAAAGTGTATTCATAAGTTACTTCGAACTTTTTCTAAGTTTCATGTGTGGTACGCAAATTCGAAACTTCATTAAATTCACATGCTGATATACTACAATGAAATTAGATGAGTGTTATGGTATTTAATTACCATTCTACTTTGATCACTACTAAGTGTACTGAACAAGTTGATTTCATTTGAGCAATAACATCTATGTTAATCGTATAATTATATAAGAAATTTCTAATCTTGTTAGTTAATTGATTGCATTGAAATACTAAATCTAATTTTCAAATATTAATAAAATTTTATGCTTAAATAATGATAAAATAACTGAAGAAGACATTCATCTAGTGGTGCACCAATATTAATCATGAGTTATAGTAATAGCTAATAAATTAAAATCTTAATTTAATAAGAAAATTAGCAAACTCATATTCTGAAAAGCCTACAAAAATGGTTAAATAGGAATTAAACTTTTTATAAAAAAAATTAAATACACATAAAAAAAATTAAACATATCACCAAAGTGATTTGACTCACTTTCTTGTAGGGACCCCCATTTGACATTAATTTAAAGAAAAACAAGTATACGAATGCCACATGAGGGGTTGACTTATGAGTTTTAAATTTTTTTTTTAGATTTTATATTTATTTTTAAAAAGTATTCACAAAAGTTATTTTATGATCGTGAAAAACCTTGATTTTATATATGTTAATTTTTCATTTTTATGATTAAAAAACGAAAATAAAAATTAAAATAATATAATTAAATCTTTAGATTATTTGTTTTAAACTAGAACCTATGTCAATCCTTCAACATACTAGCTTTTATATGTTCAATTACAACACAGGCTTTTGTGAGATTAACACCAAGTTGATTTCAATGATATCAAATAAAAGTCAGGCTTTTATAAACACTAGGCTACCCAAACAAAAAAAATACAATAAGAAGGAAAAATTATAATAAGTTTGTATAACTTTTGATGCTTGTTGATTAATAGAAGGCACAACAAGCTTAAAATTATAAAGACAAGTAAGAAATTGAAATTTAGAAGTGCTAAGATTAGTTGAAAGAATTTGTCATTTTGTGAAAAACTAAGTTATAGTAGCTATCAAGAGATTTTACAACAATAGAAAATCTTTCTGCAATTTATTGAGAACTCATTATTGATTCATGTTTATTAGTCATTTTATGAATAATGTTTAGATTTATATAGAAAATATTTTATCAAATCTATTAGAATGTTAATGAAAAGTTTTAAATGATGCTTTTAAAGATCATAAAAAGGTCTTCCAAAAAATTTAAAATATTTCTTCAAATTAGTTAACAAAAGAGCTCAACTAACAACTAAGGAATTAGCCATTTGGTGGGATCGATCAGCACCGTTGGATCTTATTAGAGAGGTTTTAGACTGTTAGATCAAGGAATACTAAAGTAGATTTTTTTTATAGATGTTTGGATTACATTTGATTAGATCTAGCCATCTGAATCACTAAGATGAGATCTAGACCATTTTATTCATCATTTGAAAAGGCAAAAAAAATCTTAACTATAAGATACAATCATGGAATGTGGTATGTCTTCTAATTCATGGTAGGTCATTTTGAATAGTGGAATCAATCAAAGCAATTTGATGCACCCAGATGGCATCTTGGTCGTTCGATTTATAGCCAAGATTGACTGTTTATAGTGGACAAAACATTTACAACTTGATAAAGAATTGGATGGCAAGAAATAGCACATGTTTTTTTTTTCTGCTAAATAAATGGACAAATGTTAGTCCTATATTGCCAAAAAAAGTAGTTTTCTCTTTACAATACCTTTCACGGGTACATAAAGCAAATGTGCTTGGGATTTCATCACTTGGGCCACTCTTATGCTTATAGGTAATTTCATTGTTATGGTTTTGACTTCATCTCTATTTTTTCAAACCCAATCAATCCTCTATCTTATCTTAAGAAACTTCATGAATGCACCCTAACAAATTTTAGCCCAAGCACTTTGTGTTTGATGAGCTTGGGATGTGGCTTAAATTTTTTTTAATTAGAAAAATTTAATAGAATTAATTTTGAAGTTTATACAAAGTTTAATAATTAGCGTAAAATTCTTCAACAATCTATTAGAAGGTTTTAATAAAAAAAAGAATTGATACAAATTGAAATCATAAAAGATTGATTATATTACATAAATTGGAATTTGAAATAGAATGAATATGTTAAATTTAATTAATGAGTTGATATTCTAACTTCTAACAAAAAAATCTTTACAAATTTGCTGCATATATCTTGAATTGTTTGAATTTTATTGAATACCCCATAGCACTTTGGATATCTTTAATTCATTATCTTTAAAGGTGTATGATTTTTTCTTTATAATTAAACCTGATTCACCCTAATCAAGACCATTACCATAAAATTGTAAGCATTTAAGGCCTAACTGATCAAACACAAAGTAAATGAAATAAAATATTACTAGATGCACTTATTCGATCGAGAAAATGATGTCAAAACTCTTTGAGAAAATGATGCACTTATTAGGATAAAATGGAAAGCATTTAATTGAGTATGAATGCACAAGAAAATAGAGGAAATAACTTTAGAGCAAACCAAGTTTAGCTAACTCCATACAATACACTTATTACATGATGTAAGAAAACTCTAATAATGCCATAATGATCTATCATTCATGCATTGTGGGAATAAAACATGTATCTGTTTCTTGTACTTGTAATTAAGAATATGGGAGCTATTTTGACATTTGATTACATAATTATGTGTTTAGACAAATCAAACATTTTGTGATTTAAACATCAGATCTAAATCCAAACATCAAATCCCAATTCAAATATAGCAGTACAAATCAAATCCTAATTTTTATGTAGACCTTATTCAATTTAGTCATCTAATCATGCATTTTTGTATAAAGAGGTAACAGAGGCTTTTGAAGGTGCAGCTCGTACATAACTACTCTTTTGATAGTTGTTTTGAGTTATTGTTATTCATATAATTGATTATTATTGATTAATCAATCATTTTGGCAAATATGTTTAGCCAATAAAATTTTTCATAATAAGTGAATTCTTAGACAAAATTGATTAATGAAAATTTTTAAAAATCTGAACATAATTTTTCATGTCAACATTCAAGTCATTAGCACGTGGTACTCATTCTCACTATCTTATGTTGTGTCCTTTAATCACCAAACAACTAATCTTAATTTTTTCTCAAATAAATGAAGTTTTCAACTTTCTTTATTTCTGATTGATTCAATTAAAATACTTTTGTGAAATTCAGTATTTTTTAATTGTTAGTTTTTTATTTGTGTTATTTTTTATTTTTTGTGACTGAACTACTTATTTTTTTTATATTAATAATGTTATTGGACATAATATCTTCTTTCAATTGTTTCATTATTATAAGAGTTTAACCTAACCTTCTTATGGTGAAGGGCTTATATTTATAGTTTTACTTGGTTTTTTCTATCAGGATGTGTAAGTTCTTTTTTAAATCAAAATAGCTAATAATCATTTATGTATATTTTTTATTTTTTTTATTTTTCTAAAAAATATCAATAAATTTTAAAATAAAATTATTGCGTCTTAAAAAAATTGACATTTGTTAATAATCACTATATTAAAGATGTACTTAAGTATATTAAAAAATTAGTTTAAACTATTTTCTTTAAATATTCCAAATGTTATCAAATTTTTGTTCCAAGTAACTCACGTCTACCTTGCTAAGCCATACTACATATAGTGCATATCGAACTATACAAATCATATTAGTATTTTAATTTAGTTCTACGTCTTTGTTGCAAGACAAAGAAATGAACTAATGGTCTTTTAATGCATTTGGGTCAGCTTGGTGGTGAACAAGATAGCAAAAGAGGATCATGAGTGGAATTAGAATGTGGAAGGAATTTATGTTACATGCTTATGCTTGTGTTGCCAATTGAGTGGTCGATAATATTGAATAAAATAGTTGTATAGGTTAATAGATAGTTTGACAAAACATTTTTGACACAATTTAACAAAAGCAAGGTAAGCAAATTAGAATGTCAGTAAAAGAAACACATTCCCTAAGAACTTCAAATGTTGTGGACAGAACGAAGAAAAAAGTAACATGGATGTTATTGTCATGTAAACAATCTGTAAAGTGTAACAATGTCCTTAAATTTGGTTATGATAACACAACAAATATTATATTTTTTAATTATTATAATATGGAAGTCAAAATTAATTGATGAATAGTATATTGCTAATTATTTTAGTAATGCCCTATACTTTGCGAAACTATTTTAGATTAATTGCAATTGCATATTACAATGGTTGAGGCATATACTAGACTTAATAAAATTTTTTATTAGTGACATGCTTTACTTCATAAATAAAATAAGGTATATCTATATTTATTTTATGTAGTCATACTAATGAAATAACGTAATCATGCTAAAAAGTGTTAAAATGACAAGGAAATTTAGATAACTCCAATGACTAAATGTTTATTGTAAAATAAAAAAATGAGTTAGATACATATAGTTGCTTGCATATGTGTATCAAAAGAAAAGTTTTTGCAAAGGTGTTGCATAAAGAAAAATCAGAATTAGGGATCATAAGGATATATTATATGAAAACAAGATAAATATAATGTCTCTATTTGTTATAATGTATCGAAAACAACAAGTTCTTTTAAGGGTCTATGGTTCATAAAAGTCAAAAAGAATTATAAAGTAAGTGGTTGCTTATTAATTTACTTCATGACATAGAAAAGCAAGATAATTTGGTTATTTTACATAGACTTGAAATGGGAAATGACCATAATCTTTTATTTTCTAGCTTGACAATTGTTTTAATCGTGTTTTCATTAGGATATTACTTATGAGTAATAATATCTTAAAAGAATAGACATTGTCAAAAAGTTGAGTAACACAAACTATAGTTTTTAAGATAAATTACTTCATTTGATATATTTACATAATTTGATAAATCTAATACTATTTTTTAGTTGTTATAAACATGAATATAATAATTGCATTGGATTTAGATTTGGTTATAATTCTCTACGAAAAAAAATTTCTTACTAATAATTAAGTTATGATAGATTCTTGATACATGACAATCATATTTTATTGTCTTTTTGGCTCAATGCAGAACATATTTCTAGTTTTCTTATTAGGAATAGTACGTTTTAAAGTATTTGTTCATTAATCAATTTTTTTATTTTGACTATGTTATAATTTTTTAAGAACTTTTTTCATGTTATTTGAAAAATTATGTTAAATAATTTTAAGTTCATATAAATTTGGTAAAGCTTATTACTTTCCTTTTTTACATAAAAATTTTAGTTACTTTGTTGAATGGAATATGAGTTTTTTCTTAACATACAGCTGTAATTTTTTTCAACTTCTTGTCATATTTTATATGTCTTATCATTTATTAATTTTTTTAAATAAAAATTTCATTTTCATTTAAATTTCTTATTTTCTATTCACTTTACGACAATTCAATTTATTTTTGAGAATGTATGCATATAAGTTGTACTTTTTAAATGAGCAACAATAATAGATATTGTTTTTTGCTTTTCAAAGTTTCAAAAGCTTCTAATTTCTTTGATATAGTTGTCATTTTTTTGTAACTATTTTTTACTAATATATTTTTATAATTTTGATTTCTTAAATATTTAGCAAAATAATATAATTTTTTGTTCATACTATTAAATTTTGTTTATAATGGTTTGCTTATTAAGTTCATATTACACCTAAAAATATTATTCACAGGGAAATTCATGCCATTAATATTAAACAATTTTAATTATTTTAAATATATTTTAAGTCATTCATATATGCATTATATATTTGCTATATTTCAATTGCACGAAAAGTATTTCTTAGCAAAGCATAAGAAATTTTTATGTGTTTTTAATGTTTAATGTCTATATGAATTTAAGCAACAACGAAAAAGTAATAATAATTTAAATAAATATCACTTAAAATAACAAAAAAATATTTCATAATAAATAAAGAAAAATTATTCTTAGTTATCCAATAATGTTAAGTATTCTAGTTTTTTAAAAATTGTAAAAACAAATTAATGATAGAACTTTAAGATAGTGTTTTATTAATAATAAATGAGAAATATTAGTAATGTATATTAAATTACAAATATTGTACAGAAAGGGAATTTAAAAATTAAGGAAGTGAAAACTTTGATCATTAAAGGTAAAATATTACAGTAAAAAATACATAACAAATGTGTCGGAGAAAATTAAAATTACAAAAATGACAAAAAATGAAAAATCATTTTAATCATAAATAATATTAGATTATAGAAAATGTTAAAATAAAACTAAATTGATAAGGAAAAACATTTAATATCTAAAAACCGTTTAAAATATATTATTTAAATGTATGTTATAATTTTTAATTAGAAGAAATATATTTATATAAATATTTACAAGTTAGGACAAAAGTAATTAAATATAACTATTAAGACAATTACTTAACTAAATCTTCAAAAAGTTAGATTAATATTTATTTCCATAATTATCCTTAGAATCAAAATATAATAAAAATTCCAACGTTAACAAAAAAGCCTAAAATTGTAAAATTTATATATTTAAAAAATTAAAAATATTAATTAAAACATTTTGCATAAAATTTAACTAAAATTTTTCTTCAAAATATAACATATAGTAATAGTAGTGCAAAAGAAGTTTTGATTTTTTTCTCTAAATAAAATTATACATAAACATAATAAAGTTTAAAAATATCTTGGTAAAAAGGAGTTTAGTAGTTGAAAAGAATTAGCATAACATTTCAATAAAAATTTAGATTACAAAACCCATCGCATGATATAATATATTTACAAAATAGAGCCGTAACAATGCGATTAAATGATATTTTATGATAAAAATTTTTGAAATAACAATTAAAAAATTAAATGTGTTATTTGAATCAGAGCTTAAAATTGCTTGAATAATATGTGAATACTAACTTTAATAAAAAACATAATGAGTATTAAAAATTATTTATTACAAAAGAGTTTTTTCATTTTAAATATCCTTTATGAATTTGTCATTAAAACTAAAAAATAAAATGTTGAAAAAGCTTTGTGAAATATTTAATTATTATTTTAAAAATGATTTAGAGGTCGAACTCAATTAAAAAAAGAGATTGTTCTAAATTTTTATATTATTCACTAACAAAATACAATGTTACGAATAAGAAAATAAAAATTTTACTTAATATGTCTAAAAATTAAAAACAAATTATAACATAGAGAAAAATCATTAAGATATCAAATGTTCACATTATTAAAAGAAGCAAAAAGTATAATTTATTTTTAAAAAAAATTAGTAAAAACAATTTAGAAAATTAACAAAGAAAAACTCAACAATTATTCTAGAAAAAAAATGTTAAAATTAGAATATATTGAAAAAAAAAAATGTCGCTAAAAAATCTGATGAAATAAGGACATATGGCTCACCCTTAATCATTCTAACATTGGACATAGAGAAGGCATATGATTCCAATGTTGAGCCCTTCGTATGATTTATTGTATGTAATGTGAAGTATTTAGAGATGTGGTATGATTGCATTGTATAGTTTATGTCAAGAAGTCATTACAAAATAAGGATTAATTATAATAAGTGAAAGAGAATGCTCCTATGCATAAACAATACAATATTTTTATCATTTGTCACATATGTTTGTCCTTAAATTAAATGTTCTAAAATATATTAATGAAAAGGTAATAGAAACATATTTAAAATTTTCATAATTGACACAATTTGTCACAAAAATGCTTCTATTTAAGAAATGCAAATATTAAGTGGTTGAAATAAATAAAAAATTATTAAATACAAGTAAAGTTTGAAGTTTATAAAAAAAATCTGTGCAATAATTATTACAAGCAATGCAAACATTTGTGAAAAAATCATAAAGAAAAAGAAAACAAATCATGTATAATTAATTTTAACAAGAATATAATATTTAACTTTTATAAATTATAAGGTACTATTTTTATCAAATAATCATGGATATGTCATTATCCAAAAAAAACTTAAAAAATATTAAATAATTTAGGGTTTTAAAAAATTTTTATCGATAAAAAACAAGTTCTTTACATTAATAGAATTTGTTTTTTATATTAAAAAATATTTTTTTAAAAAAAATGAAATTTATACTGATTTAAAATTTTCTAGATTTATGTTAATGAAAATTTGGAAACTTTCCTTTGTTTCATCTTTTAAAAAATTATTCGAAATAAGCAAACTTTGATAAATAAATTTACAAAATAAAAATTATTAAAAATGTAAAAAATAAGCATGTAAGTTGTTAAATAAAATTATATTTCCAAAAAAATATTTATGACAGTTAATAGAATGCATTGTGAAAATCTAAACTTGTTCAATAAAATATTATAAATATTTAAAAAAGTGTAAGAATAAATGTTTTTGTGTAAGTTTGCTAATTACTAATGCCATACATAGATAAAAGAAGGTATAAAAGAGACTAAAAAAATTAAAATCTAACAAATAATGACTCTTTTCAATCATTTAGCAATAAAGAAATAATTAATCGAAATAATGTTTTTTAAATGACAAAAAATTGATTGTTACGTCTGTGCAATTTGAGAATAGAAAAGTTAAAAAATAAAAGAATTAATTAATTTTTGAGAAATTCAAAAACAAATATGAGTTTTTAGATGAAATAAAATAATTATAGCGATGTAACTACATTAAATATTTATTTAGAAAAAGTGAACTTTTGAATATGTAAGAAATAAAAAATTATAAATTAATGTGAAAATGTTGGCTCATTGTGTTAAAAAGACTTTAAAAACAAATTATGCTCATTAATATGGATGATAAAATTTCAAATTAATTTTGGATGTTAAAAATAATTTTTATAGTGCAAAAAAAATTATTATATGATGAAACTATTAATTATTGTTTGTTGTGGAAGTTCTTAATAATTCTAAAGGATAAGTAATATGTAATTAAAACATAATATATAAAATATTATAAACTAAAAATAATTAATATATAAAGAATTAAAAAAATTTAGAACTAAAAAATATGTGTCAACGAATGTAAAAAGTGATATGAATGATAATATATATATATATATATAATATTTAAAAATAGAAAATTTAAAATGTTTTTTTTAGAAATATGTGAAGATTATGTCCAAATGAAATAGTTTTATATAATTTTAAACTTGTTAAAAATTAATTAAATTTTGGCATGCTTCCAAATCATAAAGATATTAGTAAAATTCATTTAATTATTAATATAAAATAAAATTCAAACTTCAATACTTAAACCTTGATTTTATCATACCAAACCAATTAATACCATTTTAATGATCCCCAGTTAGTCATAATGACGTTTTGAAGAACTTAGTTTACAAAAAACTTTTTAGCTTTTCTAATAGAATTCCTTTAAGACAAGTTCTTTGCAAAAGAATTTTTTTGGCTGTGTTGAATGACATTATAAGAAACTTTTTAAAGTCATTTTTAAATTTAGTAAACTTTTATGTTATAATGTTGTTATACTAAAATAATAACTAAATTAAAGTAAGTAAAAATCAAAAGCAGCATATAAGGATTTCAAGTAATTGCATAAAACTATTGCCTATATCTAATCCTAAACTACTCGTACAATGGTAGAAGAGCATCAAACGTTGGCTCACAAATGTGCTATTGCTTGTGTCATTGCAGTTCAAGAAGTCTGTCAATACAAAATTTTGTTATAATTTGTTTGAAAATACTTAAATTTTATTTTCTTCATTGTTTTTGTTATCATCCATCTTCAATTGTCATTTGTCATCATTAGCAACATCTTCAAAAGCTACTGAAGCCACTTGACTCACAACCACATGACTTGCACCAACCCATAGACCTCAGAACCCATTAGACCTACGTCGACCTGATCTACAAACATGTCAGCTTATTGACCAAATGACTCTCGTGAACCCAAAGCCCGAAAGTTGACCAGAAGCATTAGCACATCACTTCCAGTGCAGCTCATCAAAACAAAAAACTAAAACGATGCACTGATCTATCTATATCATGTGGATCATTCCACAATTTTGCCATTCACCTTTGCCACCGCCTAAAACATAGGACCAATTTATGAGTTGCTTAAGTATATTAATTTTTTCTTTTTTAAAATTTTTTTAAATTATTGATGAAGATTTAAGGTCTATATATAAAGGAAGCACCATATCAGATGGAAATAACAAAATGAAATTTTTTTTATTTGTATACTTTCACCTTTATAAAAATAATGTGCTTGTCTAACATTATTTTAAAAGATTCTAACTTTTCTTGTGAGAAACAAGGATATAAAGTAAGAGATCTTCTACTAAAATCTTTACAATAAAATCTCTTATAAAAGATAAGGATTGAATGTAAGAGATCTTCTACTTGAAGTGTCATTAACCAAATAAATTCTAATTTTTACTAACACCTATATCTCTTCATCTACCATTTTACTCAAAATAATCACAAAACCACTACCTTTCTCAACAAAGCACTAAAACCTATTCTACTATCTTAATACTCTTTTAAGCCAAGCTTCTCCACTAACTCAAAACAACTATCTCATCACCTTTTCTATCTTTAGTACTCCAAACACCACCACCTAATATACTACACGATATTATCATCAAAAGGATATGCTTTTTTAATAATTTTATTTTTAGTAAGTAACTAAAGTTAGAGTCAATATTTGGTATTAAATTTTTTATTTCAGTAAACGCATAACCTTTAAAACCATACCAATTTTTCGCTTGGCTAGCTTGTAGTTAGATTTACAAAACATTATATTTTTATTAATTACAAAATAAGAGGCATTTTGCTCAAGTCCACTAACTTTTTGATAATAATGATGTACAAGTCCCCTCAATTAAAAGAGTGTGACACATCTTACACAATTACTACAATACTTAAAAGAGATAATATAATAATTTATATAGCTCATTAAAAGATAACATGACATAATAACTAAACATTATGAAACGATGTTTCCAAGTTAATATATCTAAAACTTTAGTGTATTAGCAAAGTTGATGCAAATCTAAGTATAATAGATATAAAGCCTACTTTCCTTTTTTATTTTATATGTAAAATGACTTAGTAATAGATTTATTGTCATATTCTTTAAAAAATCACATCTATTTATATATATCAATGGGATATATGAAAATCAAAACATTCCAACTACTAAATTACATAATTAAAGAAATTTATAAGTATTAAATTATGATTTCTTATAATAAGTGCTTATCCAAATCTATTTCTTGTAGATGTCTCTATGTATCTTAGTCATACAAATATATTATAATATACAATTAGACAAATCTACCCAACCTAATTTTTTAACTTCTAAGAAAATGTTGTATGATGCAAGAATATAGCATATAATATGTTTTGCAAGAGGCCCACAATAATAATCATGAATGATTGTGGTTGCATGAAAAATGGATAAAACACAGATTGCACAAATAAACCTAACAAATGCTCAGCTGCTCAAACCTAGCTCATATATAAGTGTATATCATAATGTAATGACATTAATATTGTACTAGTATTATAGAAATCTATCTAAAGATTATTTGTAAAATTGATCATATTAATATGATTACATCGTATAGCCTTGCAACAATGCACATTTCAACTAAATTATTATAATGGTACTGGTATGACGTTAAAATCATTAAAGTAAAAATAATTTAGCTAATGTATAATTTAAGTCATCAACTCTTAGCCCATAATTGATTGTGGATTAGCTAACATCATATTGTATTTATACAACATTTCATACATTGGCACATACATAATATCTGTTAGCTTCTTATCCAATTATTGAATGACTACTTCTAGGTACAACAAATTATATAATTTTGTATGAATTTTTAATATTACACACCTTAACACATAGTACAAATAATGTAACAAATGTGTGTCTCTCATGACCATACTCAACTTAATCAACATAACAAATTTTTATTAAGGTACATTTATATGAATATAGACTTATATAAAATACATGCCTTACATTCTAGAAAATTTAATATTCATGAGTAACATAATACAATCATATTTGTCATACAAATATAAAGTGAGAAGTTTTATAATTCTAACTAAAAATAAGTATAGATTATGAATTTTTTATAGGCAACCATTCAAGCAAGTGCAAGAAAAATGAGTCAATTTACAAGTGGATCTACAATTTAGTAAAGCCACCAACAATCATCGGCTTATCTTCAAAAGTTAATTACTCACTGTACACATGATAAAGCTTTTTAATTGAATAATAAATGTTTCATTTTTTGTTGCAAGTTTCAAAAATTACACAAAAAAATCATTATTAAAAAATATTACGTTTCCATGGAATCAAAAAATTGTTGAGTATACAACATTAAACAACTAAATTTATTTGTGTTTCACTCTAAAAACATCTTTTCAATATATAAATATACTTATTTCTCAGAAATGTGTATCATTAAAGATTTCGAATAGAAATGAAAATATCATAACAATTTATTGTAAACAAAAAAAGTTAATTCTTCAAAAATGCATAATTGGTATTTTTTATAATAAAATAAAAAGTATTATAATGATAAGTTTAACAAAAAATATGTAAACCTAACAAACGAGAGGTCATCATTATAGTAAACTAATTAAAATATTTGCATTGCACAATAATGATTTCGTAACAATGGAAAAATAATTGCATCAGAAATTAAAAAAAATTTAAAATTGGTAATAATTTTAAAAAAAATATTGAGATAATAGAATACTCAACATATTAAAATATATGTGTAAAACTTATTAAAAAAATTCTCAAGATGTGCTGTGCAACGAATTCACCAAGCCAACTCACTAAATGAATAAAAAAAATCTATCATTTCAAAAATTAAGTTCATAACAAGTAAGTTGTGTGGGCATGCATTATATGAGTACAATATATATTTTAAAGTAATACAAATGCTCAAGATGGATATAAAGAGTAACTATGTTCTTGTTAGCACGTTTTATCATTTGTCCACACTGCATGACATTGATCACTTCCAATTTGCGGATCTAGATAACAAGATGCATTTTGCATAACAGAGCATGGTTTATATTATTGATAGTATATTAAATTTGATCTGTCATGTATGTTGTTTTGTGTAGTTATTCCTTTTATAGTAGTATTTCTTTATCCTTTGCATAAAAACTTAACTTTTTTTAGTTTATAAAAATACTTATCTTTTTTAAATAGATAGATACTTTTTATTAATAATTTATAATTTTCGTCATATTTTTAATTTTATTTATTATTCTTGTTTAAAACTTTTAGAGATTGTTTAATATTTAATATAGACTATTTTGATTTTCAAATAATTTATATTAGTATCATCATGAAAACAATTTATTTTTGAACTATGATTTCTTAAAAAAATGATGAAATTTTAAAAGTAACAACTTTACATAAAAGATTATCAAGGCTAACAAATGTTTAGAATATTAAATTTTATGTTTAGAGCAATTTAGCTAAAACGAATTATAAATCATTAAAAATAAAGTTAATTGAATATAATTAAATGATTTATGTTTACAAATATGTGATTACCAAATATTAAGAAAAATGAACTTACAATTTAAAATACGGCATCTATGTTATTAAATAGAATAGCTAAAGCAATGATAAAAATAGAAATTTATCTTCAACGATTGAATTTAAATTGCTATCTAATATTTTTATAATATATTGATTAGATATTTAGTTAAATATATGCTTTTTATTATGTTATATATCAAAAATATTCATAAATGTTAATGAAAGGATACTTTGTGATATATTTGAAAGGTAAAAAATTATGTTAGTAAAAGAGAAGAATAATTGATAATAAAAATATATAAAGCAAGCAATATAAAGAAAATATAAAATATTTTGAATTATTTAAATATTATGTGAAAAGTAAATTTTATATACAAATTTAAGAAACAAAAAAAATATAAAACTATTAAGATAAAAGATAATCTAAGTTGAGTAGATTTATTTAAATAACATGTCAAAAAGTGGTTGTTTTGTTTACAATTGGCAAAGCTTTGAAATTATATATCATTTATTAATGCAAGAGTCATAAATGAGTTATTATAAATAAAAAAAATATATTACAAAAATTGTAACGCATCAAAAAATAAACTTATGAAAAATTTTGTTTTCTTTATATAAATAACACAAAAGTACAACAAAAAATAGTATCACCAATAAAAAATATATAAATTATTTTGTAAATTTAATCGAAATATTAGCCAAAACAATTATAAATAATTTATTTTAAAAAATTTAAATTATAATAAAAATTGATATCTAAAAATTTAAAAATACAACGATCTACAAGCATATTGAAACACCATAAATGATAATAAAAAAATTTCATAATGAAATTATAGAAAACTATTTTTGTTGTGGACTACATGAAAAGTATTATAACAAATAAATTGTCAAATTTTTTAATAGACCATAATAAATATTAAGTGAATCGATGGTGTAGGCTTATAGCAAAAATGTAATCAATACTTCATAATTAATGATGTTTTTTTGGAGATTTAGATGGTTTATGACAAAATTAATGTTCTTCTCTACTTCTTTAAAATGAATTAATTTAAATATTAAGAGGGCCACTACATACATATAATGAAATGTTTTTTATGATTTAATGTTTAGTTTTGATTAATGATCAAATAATTTCGATTCAATTGTATGTATCATTTATGAAGAAGTCTTTTTCATAGGAGTATTTTTATTCTCAGTTCAAAATATTTTGTTTCTTTTTTATTAATAAAATTATATTTTACAAATTATTGTAGTAGTGAATTGTTCTTACTTTTAATCTTAACTTATTTCTTATTTAATATTCCTAAAGTATTGTAACTTTCTTTTTTAATATTTTTTTTTTGGCTAATATGCCTTGCCTTATGGAAAAATTTGAAAATTATTTTTAAGATTTTAAATATGTTTTAGCATTCTTTACTTTCATATGCTAATTCAGTTGTCTTATTTTTTCAATTTTTTGGAACAATATTTTTTTTTTTCGAAATTTATGAAAGCATTGCTGATGAAAACGTGAAATAATGTATATTTTTGTTGTTTTATTTTCAATATCTTTAGTTATATATAAATTTATTTGATATGTTTCACAAATAATTTTGTTTCAAATATTTAACTTTTTACATTATTGAAATATATAATTGATTTATGTTTACTAATTCTTATTAATTTAAATATTTTACATAATTGAAAATATAAAGCTTGTAAAACTCAATGTCTTTAAAGATTTATTTGAGTTTTTTGGGCATTAAAATTTATTATGTACTTGTTATTATCAGAATTGTTCTTTTTAGAAGCAATAAAAAAAACTTTGTAAGTTAGAATTATTTGTCTTCCTTGACATAAATTTTTAAATTTTTTAATTTACAAAATTTCCTAATGAAAAATATTTTAAAGTAAATGGAGTTATGCCTCCATAAAAAAATAGAAAAAAATTTTTAAAAATATTTGATGAAAAAAGTTTACAATAAAATTTAATTAGTACATAAATTATATGGTGGATTAAACAGTGTATGGAGAGCTATAAGGCATTAAATAATCTAACAATAAAATATTCAATGATATAACAAGAAAATTATTGAAAGTAATTTGAAACTTTGTCAATGAAGTTAGTCTAAATAAAACGAACATTAAAAAAAATTTAAATAACAAGTTTTAAATAATATCCATTTCATTTAACAAAATGTATATCTTTTTAAATAAAATATGTTTCACTAAAACACTTGCTGAGATGTTTAACATTTAAAATAAGACACAGTAGTGCAAGCAAAGCAAAAAAAATCACCATGGCAAAGCGCAATATTCAAATGTAAATAAAAAGATATTGTATTTATAAATAACAATCCAAAACATGTATGCAAAAAAATGAAGGTATTAAAAAAAAGAATAAAAAATAAAAAACGGAGATGAACTTATAATAAACACACCTAAGGTTTCAAATTCTATTTTTAAATGTAAAAAAATTAAAAGTTTTTATTATATATTTATTGAGAAATTGTTTATAAAACTTTAAGTATTTTCAATAATCAAGAAAATATTATACTATTTATGTTTTATTGAATATGTAATATTTTTGTCAAAATAATAACTAAACATACAAAAAGAAAATTAATCAAGAAGCAAAGCCAAAAGAAATATGTATAACAAAAAATGTAAATATTCCCAATGTTATGAGATCACTTTGTGGAACATTTTGTTTGAAATTTGTCTTGTATTACGAAAATTCTTTTAGATAATTTATGGATAATGATTGTATACGAAAATTTTTTATTTATGTTAGATTATTCTTGGTACTTCTATAATGCATCTTTCTAATCTAAACAGTTATTATATTTTCTTGTTTAAGAATATTTTATTGATAATTTATGATTTGAGAAATTTATCTATGAAGGAATAAATAATAACCTAATTGAAAAAATATTTAAAGTTTTAATATTTATTTCATAAAAGTTTATATAACAATGTAAAATTTTATATGAAAAATAAATGACAAAAATATTTTTAAGTTAAAAAAAATTATTTATTTATAATATCAAGATAAATATGCTAACCTTCTAAACATTTTCATACAAAAATTAAAAATTTAAAAGCATATCATGTTATGCTAATTTCAACTTTTAAATATATTTGCAAATATGTGAAAACGTGAAGCTACTATTGTGCAATCTATGCAAAAATGATGGAGTTGATGAATTAATAAATAATAAAAATTGTAGCAACAATAAATAACAAAAATTTAATAATTATTTAGATATTTATAACCTTTTTTTTTGAAAAGTTATAACAAAGTAATTATTATAATAGCCAACATCGTTGAACATTTGAACTTGAAAAAATTTTGTAAAAATGTAAAAAATTTTGTCCTAATAATAATCACAAATTATTCAAGTTAAACAAAAATGTATTACAAAAACAAAAAAAAGGTAATACATTAAAGATCATAATATTGTATGCAACAAAACAAGCATAGTAATTATTCTTGTTAATTTAACGGAATAGACTATTGTATATAATTGTTCACGATATGCAAAATGTAGCACAATAATTTCTTAGAGAAATTAAATAATTATGAATTGACAATAATGAAATATAATCTCGAGAAATATATCTGTACACTATAAAATTGAAACATTTGTAGTTATTTTTAAAACTAAAATATAAATATTGATATATAGAATCTTTAAATATTCTAAATTTTATGTTGAATAAATAATTTTTTTTTCTTGTTGGATGTCCAACTTCATGCTACTAACATATAGAAAATTTGTAATAAAAGACTTTCAAATCAAATATATAACATTAAAAAACTATAAATTATTGCATTAAAAAATATTGTGAACATAAAGGCAAACTTCAAATTTTTAATTATATATACCAAATACAAAAATAGTAAAACCGACATTGGATTCATAATATTAAAATTTAAAATCAGATTTTCGTAATACATAAATAAAATTTCTTGCCAAAAAACTTTCTAAAAAATATACTAAGAATGAAAAATATATATAGCATAAAATATAAATAAAAAATGAAATAAACGAAAACCTTTAATAATTAAATCGTTATGTGGACAAATGCATATCTTCTAACTAGAAAATAATGATAGTGATTGATGATTATTCATCAACTAGTTATGCTACTCTCAAGATGATATATTAGAAAAATATAGTATATGGACATCTTTGTCATAAGATAATGTCTCTCATTGTCTTATATAACTTTAAATGATATCGTGATGACAGAATAGAGGAAAACACATGATTATATTTGTTGGTATTTCTTCATAATATTGAATATATTTCTTATTAATAATCTCAACTCTAAAATAATATTAAAAGAAATTAAACACTATCTAAATATGTTTTAAGATAATAATGTCCATTTTTTCATATCTTTCAATCATTAACGAAATGCACTTATTTATATCATTTTTTATTTGAAATGTCATATAGATAATTTTCTATTAGTATTTATCTTTTTGTTCACGTAACAAAAACTTATTTTTATATTTTAAATATTGAAATTATTTGTTGTAGTGACCTTTCTTATCATTTTAAAATTTTTTATATTTTCTACATATAAGAATTTTTTTATGATAATGCTCACTTTATTAATCATTTTAATATTTTGTATTATTAAACATTTTCTATTTTTAAATCCAAAAATATCTTTTATGATATTTTCTAGAACATAGAACATAGTCACCTAGATTTACCCTCTATGGAATTTCATAAATAAATTTATTTTTTTTTCTTAAATGTAATTAGAATTATTTTTTTTTGTTTTAAAATATTTTTATATATATTGTCATATTTTCAATGTTTTGAATGCTATTTCGTGTTTTTTTTTCTAAAAAAGGTATATTTTAATTTAATTCTTTTAAATATTTACTAATAATGAAGTCTAATTTTTTACCTTTTTGTTTTTTAATATTCTATATAATGGAAAGTAATACAATGTCAACACCTTGAACTATTTAGCAAATAATATACCCATTTTTAATGTTAGAAATTTTATGTTAAGAGTTTTCTTTATTTTTATGTTTTGATCTCTATTTAATTGTCATACAAACTTTTTAAAATACGCTCATAAGACGCACAAAATTTTCTATTTATATCTTTTTTCACAAGAAACTACGCATTGCTTTAATTTAAATAAAATTTTGCAATTAAGGAATTGATTAATGTTAGAGATTGTTTAAAGTTTTAAAAATTACGTCATTCCTTGAAAAAATGTTCGCATAATAGTGCAATAATTGAAAATACAGCATTATATGCTACAAAATGTAATTTAAAAGCATAAATTAATACACTTTGTTTTGTACATTCAAATTTTTTCAATATTATAACCTGATCAAACATGATAGCACATTAAACTTTTCAAATAATTGTTAAAAATTATTATTATAGAACTTAAGAATTTAGTGTTTTTAAATAACAGGTTGATATTTTTAAACTATTATACAGTAAGAATTTAAAAATAATAAACAAGGTAATAAAGATAGATAATATACAAGTATAAAAACACTTAAAAATACAATGATAACAAAAAAAAATTTAAATTTGATATATAATGCTTGTTGCTAAAAAACATTAAATTAAAAAAGTATAAACATAATATTTCAATAATGATAATAATATTAATGATAAATTCATGATATTAACTATATAAATTATATAGACAAGATAGTCATAAAAACTTATATCTATAATATCATTTTGATAATGCTCCTATGCATTATGCTGCTATAATGACATGATTTAAAACTAATTTTTTAATGCGGCAAACTTTAAATTGTTGATGAATTTTTCTAATTTAAAAAATGTACAACACTAACAATTATTTAAAAATTGTGAAACATCAATTTGTTTTATGTATGATAGATAAAAATTAAGAAAAAAATGTTCAATGAAATAATTTTTTTTAATGATTGTATTATGAAATGTTCACTAAAATATGAAAGGCTTCCTTTTTAAAAAATAACTTTAACAAATAATTAACACAATAAAGAACTATAAGTGTCACAAAAAGATTGTTCAAAAAAATAAAACTTTATGTACAAAATATAACATAATAATTAAATGAAAAAATCCAAGACATTTACCATCTAAGGAAAATGGAATACAAAAATGACAATTTAAAAAGATTAATTGTTTGATTCTGTAGTGATATTTCTATAACCCTAGATTATCATATAAATTTAAAAGAAGTAGTATTTCAATGGCTTCAACTTATATATTTTTTAGATTTTATGTAAATTGACAGTGCTTTTTGGCTCTACCAAGTTGTCTTGGATCATGTGAACACAACTTCTACGGCTTTGGTTATTTTTTTCAGTCTATTGGAATTTAATTTTTTTATATCCACTATTAGAAGAGTCTTATGAACCACATTTTTTGTCATTCAATTAAAATCAAAAAATCAAGGAAGCAATGTATATTTTTCCATTTGAGGATATATTAAACTTCTTTACATATTTAAGAAACAATTTAAAATTCATAAGTATTATATTTCACTCTATCAAGAAAATCACAGGGAATATTCACTCATTACATTGTTATGAATTTTTATCATGTAGATATTGCAGCATATGAGATATGGAAGAACAACAAATTCTCAATAGCTACTGAGTTTGTGTGATTACACTTCCATCCTCATATAAGTATTTTGCGAATCTTGATGTTGTGTTTGTTTAATGCCAAGATTCATTACAAATGGGATCCATAAGATCCATTTGGGAGTCCTTATAAGCACAAAAAGCACATTTGTCTCTAAATTGAAATTCAACTTCCTTAACTTGTTATCAAAAGATAATTAGTTATTTGGGAGCCTCCACATTAATAGAGATATTTTTGAAGGTTGATAATTATTCCACATTGCTTTTGTGACTTATGAAGAAAGCAATTAATTAACTCTAAGCTTATCCTATCCTAAATTGATAATGAATTTACCATCCTTAGTAAGGGTCCAATAATTGTTGCCTTCCTTATCTACTTTGTTCAAAGTCTCACAAAATACAAAATAGTGAGATGATTCTTTATATTTGATTTCAAGTCACTGAGCAAGCTTCAAGGCATTTTCTATAATAGAACTTACATCTCAAGTTTGTAAAAAAGATAATATTTGAGGTGTAGACCTTTTAAAAAAGGTTTACAATATATACATCCACAATATTCATTAATTTCCTAACCAGTAATCCATATGTTTCATATGGGAAGCTAATGTTGTTCAAACTAGCCAAATTGTTCTTGCTCACCAAATCAATAATACCAAAAAGCAAACCATTTTTAACACTTCCTAAAAAACTAATAATATTATTGAGAAGATAAGGTATAATTAGATTAATAAGATGCTATTTATTAGAGGACATAGCAAACAAGTACTATCTCCCATGAGAGTAATTTCTTTTTGCATGTTCTGTTAATCTAGTGTTCGAAGTGAACCATTTATTTCCTAACTTTGAATAATTTGCTTTTGGGTTATGGGATTGGAAGGTAATATCTTTTCTGAAGAAAGACCTCCTTGTCACTATTATCCTACTTGTGCTTCTTGTTTGTACATCTAATAAAGAAGATTCTTTGTACATTAATCTAGAAACTCGATGCACCCTAGAGATTAGAGAAGAATAACTTCGTATTTTTTATTAGGTGTTTATCACCTCTAAAGAAGAGTGATATTGACAAACAACAAGATTATATTATAAATACTAATGGCTTGATTAATAAGTTAACTATTGAAGTTAAACTTGTTCAATACAAGTTTCCCATACGATATATTATTGAGCAGATTCTTAAAGTCTAGCTCAATAATAAAGCTATTAGCTTTGATCTTCTCATTTACATCATGAAGTTGCTCTTGTGAAAGTATGATTTCTTATATATGTAATATGTTTTTAGTGATTTCCTCGTCCATAGCAAAAGTTGATTGCTCCACTAAGATGATGATCGGTAGGAAGCTCTATAGGCTAACTACCAGCAACTTCGTCTATTTTTGAGAATTTATACATCCAAATTGTTATAAAGTCTTCAAAAGATGTATTACAATTAGACTTTAGAAGGAAAATTAAATTAACATGACTTCATTGTTTTAGAGATAGTCTACCTATAGGAAAATCATTGATATCATTATAAATTTCATCTTGAAATATGGACCAACAATGCTTGTAAAAAAACATTAAACCCATACAATTTGTAGGCGCATAAATAATCCATTGAAGAAATTATTTTTTTTTTGTTTTTTCTCATTATTAACTAGTTCAATTAGTATCATATTTCGTTTTAGTGAGTCTAAGCATCATAAATCAAAGCACCTCTTATTTGTTTCAATAGGGAATAATGAGATATCAAGCAATCCACAATGTATTTGACAATTAATTCCTTCTCTAAGAACCAACTCCCACTTTGATTTTTTATTCTTTTTATATTGGCTTTCATTTGCTAATTATTGAATGTTGTGTGGGTGACATTTGTGCTTTTATCAACATTCGTAAGCTACACAGTACTTATCTTTTAACTCTTATCCGTTTGATACATTCATATCCAATAAATCATGTAGATGTTCAATTTTTAGATGTACTAGTTCTATAGTGACATGGAGCCTTTGAGGATTGGTTACTATACTTCTTACTAATCTCCATTTCTATTATCATTTTGTGGATAAATTATTATACCCTTGTTTACTGCATATTTTTATTTATTTTTATTAGTCCAATAATTTATCTACATTTATAATTTATTTTAAGTTGTTTAAAGAAAAATTAGAAATGTTTTTGGAGATTTTCTTCTTATATTCAGTATAGATCTTCCCTTCAACCATCTCACAAGTCAAAATTTTCTTGAAAATTGATTTAAAAAGAGATTACGGCTTAAATTTAAGATTTTTTGCTATCATCCAACTCTAGCACCGGTCAGTACCATCAACATTAGTGCTTACTCGTCAGCTTGTCTTAACTCTCTTCGATCCGCATTAACCCCAGTGCGGACCCAAAGAGTTAATACATTTCTACTGATGCTTCTCACCAAAATTGGAACCCAAAGTGATCCACTGATCCACCCATGTCACACCATGTGTGGACCTCACTTTTCTCCATTACTACTTCTCAAAATGCATGTGCCAATTTTGGAACTAATTACAATAATTAATTCTATAGCATTTGAAGAAGTTTTTTTGAACAATTTTGGGTATTTATTTTGTAATTTCCTTTGGCTTTTAGAATTATAAAATTCCTTATAGAATTCTAGAGAAGTATCCCATAGTATTGTTAGATGTTATCTCCATACATCTCCTCCAATATAGTAACCATGGTTCGTTCATCCTAAGCTTTGCTAGTTCTAACCATGATAACTCATTTATAACTCTTTCAAGTTATTTGCCTTCTCTATGGCATCGTAGTCATCTTCTTCAATCTTCAAAAATAAATTACCAAATTTACGTTCTACTCCATTCTTTAAGGTGGGCGTTAGCTCCTTTCAGTGTATAGACTAGGGGCAACATTCCTAAAGTAGAAATGCAAGTGCTTGGTAATGCAAGTGATTTGGAATCTAAGTTCTCTATGATTTGATTTAATTGCTGCTCGAGAAATGATCAATTGGTATTACAAGAACTTTTTCATATGTTGAGCCACCAATTTAGGAATGCTTTGAGAAAATCAAGTTTCATTAGGGATTTGTCCATAAGAATGATGTTTATATTTTTGAACTTTAGCAAATATATTTGACTATACTTTCTATTTACGGAAGGCAAATTAATCTCCACCAACAATCTTAAATCCCTCAAAACACCTACTCTACTAATATAGATGTTGTTGGCATACATAAAAAGATAGCACTTCATTTACATACCACCATGTGAAGATAGTATTCTTAATTTTCACTTGTTAACATTATAAGTACTATAACAAATACATTTATACTTTGTTGGAAATATTGCTTCATAATAGTGAAAATTTAGTCACTTGAAATGGAAGTCCATTTATCTATTACTTGCAAAGCATTCCATCATTTCAATTCACTTAATTTTGCATAATAAGAAAATGTTATTAAGGCATCAATCTACTGTATAACTAACAACACCCTTTATGATGAAAAGTAAGACATTACTAATTACATTCTACAATGTCTATATTTTGAGATTCTTGAAAGCTTCTTTTGATCAACTTTAGGTAAATCACTTTTTTGACATTCCATTTAGTGTGTTTTCTTATTGACTTGTCACAATTAGCAATTGTGAAGCCATTCAAGTCTATCCTAGAAAGCTTCAGAGTCTTAGCTTTTTCCTAAAGATCTTTATTCGAGCTTTTGAGATTTTGAATATCTACTCTTTTTTTATGTTACATGTCCTTCCTAAGTTTCCAATTAGATCGATATTGTTTACTCTTACTTTACATTTGCTAATATATATTTGTCATACTATCATTGAATACATGATTAATAGTACAATTAGGTTTTTTTGGTATGTGTTGATGCTGTGTGATGTAGTGGGGTACTGATATTGTTTTATACATTGATGGCTACCAAAGCTTCAAGTTTCACATTACATATTACTTCACAAATTGGAAGTGTCTCATCTTCTCAATTTCTTACATAGAAGGGTTTAGAACATTTTTCTTGATTGATGAGTGGGTGCTCTATGTGACAAGTTCTACCTGATATCATTTGTAAAAATTGTGCCCTTCAGGAAAAGGAAAAGGAAACTCCTTTGTTTGAGCTTCAACACCTTTTTTAAGATTCAGTGCTAATAAAGGAAAATTAAAACAATGTTTAGTTTAGCATTGCTTTTCTATTGGCATTTCTTTGCTATTAGCATTGTAAACACTGGAATAATCAAGCTCTAGAGCAATATTTGTCACTTAACTAGTGGTACAAACTATAATAAGCATTTAAACATTAGCCTACATAGAGTAAGAATAAAGAAAACGAGATGATAAGCATGAGAAACCAAGAAATGCAACCCACATTAGAAAGCTATTCAAGGAAACTTTGGTCAAGAAGGAACCAAGAACATCATAGGGTTGAAAGGAAAAATTAAGTGCAAGGAAATGACATAATAAAAGTGAATCAATGATGTAAAAGAAACAACAAAGTGAAAGAAACCATTATGCAACATGCACAAGAAGGAAAAATAGTAGTGTTATAGATAAACTTGTACACGATCCCATTGCTTAAGCTTCACACACTTCCTCGTAATATTGAAGCCTAGACGATTCAGCATGTTGGAGTTCGCATTGTAATTAACCTTAATCCTCAACATGGCATAATGGAAAAAGTGGAATGTTGCACATGTAAGGACCATTTTTTTGAAATGGTATGCCTCCCCTTCTATAAACTACCTATATTGAGAAAAAAAGAAGTTAAAAATGTAAAATTGATGTAATTAGCTCTTACAAAAAATCAGTTTGAAAATATACCTTTTTAGTTTAAAAAATCTATTTTCTAAGAGGTAGTTACCAAAGCTTTGGTCAAAGTTTTTGAAAAATTGCTTTCTAAAAAGTTATTGTTTTGTCCAAAAGATTCCAAGGTCAAAACAATTCTAAAACTATCTTCGTAAAAAATTGCATTTTCATTTTTTTATTAGCTTGGCACACATGGGTCATCGAAATCAATTTGTATTGGGGTTTTGTGGATCAATTATGTGAATTGGCATAACATCCAATGTGTTGCAAGTAAAATTCAATATGTGTGACGTGGATCTAGCCATCAGATCATTGCAGTCTCGATGATGTCTTGGTCAAACTCAAATCTGTTTGACGTGGATCTTCTTAGTTGTAAGCTTTTGATGTTGGCAAGAGTTTTAAAATTTTTAGATGTCATAAAATTAATTTAATGAAGGAATATTAGTTTTTGATCACATTAAGAAATGTTATGTTGCATGAATTCCAAAAGTTTTTGTTCAACTCTACTTATAAAACTTTAGAATAGTTTTTCTTTCGTAGAATTAATTTAATCCCTTCTAATTGTTTATTTAATATTAAACATTCATAGATAGGCTTAGAACTAACTTAAGAACATCTACTAGCTTTGCAAATTTATTGTTTATTGAAATGGTCAAATTTACTAGTGATTAATAATTTCAAGTGAGCTAGATATACTTTATGTTAGGAATAGTGTCTATATGCATTATCTTGTTTATGTGCATTTATCAATGACTTTCAACACATATATAACATTTTACTATCAATTGTTTTGTGGTGTAGGTTTGCAGAATTATTTGAACAAATGTTTCTTTATTCTACACAAGGTTTAAAGACATATGTTAGATGCACCCTAAATTTATGCTTTCTTAACAAATACTAGAAGTACCATAGATCTTTGTGTGTTGTTATAAATTTTCTTTAGTAAATGCATGCTACTGTTACACTAGTTGGATTTTTAAATCATTTAAAAACCATTTTATGAGTGATGTGGGAAAACATTCAAATGATGACTTTTGACATATTTTTAAAAACATGATGCATGCAAATTGCATCATATAAGATAAATTTTGGAAAATATCTACACAAAGTTTTCCCCAAATTGTTCCTGCTTTTTGACATTGTGAAGGATCTTTCTTTCTTTCAAGCCTCCATCATTGCTTCTAACTTCAAGTTGCAGTTCTTTTGCAAATTGAAAGTTTGTGTTGGTATCATGAATGATCATGATGTATTGTTGAGTAGTCGCTTTGAGCACACTTATGGCTTCAATTATGAATTTGAATTAGCTTGATTTGAGGTTCATTTGGAATTCATTTTAATTATATTGAGTTAATCTCTAATCCATTAAAGTGTTGTCTATCTATCACATAGCTTTAGTATAATATATTAACAAGACAAACTTGTTAGTAGCTTACTTCATTAATATTTTTATCAACTAAACTTAAACTTAAGTCATGAGGCTTAGGAGGCCTATAACATAGGTATTATGTGATCCTATATGAAAAACATATTAAATATTAAAAGAATAAAACAATTATTATAAAATAATTTAGAATTTTCTTAAACTAGAAAAAATATTTATTGTACACTAATTTTTTGTATATAGGCATGGAACATATATAAATTTTCTTTTTATCAAAGAGTTATCCAATTATTAGAAGTGTCATAAAATGGTTATTGCAAGAAAACATATAAACTTTTAAAAAATATATATTTTTTGCAAGTATTTAATAATGATATATGTGTGATAAGCATTAAAAATTTTAAAATCATAGGAAAAGGAGATCTCATTAATATAAAATGTTATTTATAATAAATATTTTGAAAACATTTCTTGATAAGACATGCTAAAAAAATTCTCATTGCAAAAATCATTAAAGATTTGATAAACATAAAAAAGTCATTAAGAAAATGGTACACCTAAAATGATAAAGATTGAATGCAAAACATGTTTTAAAAAATATTCTCAATATGAAAGTGAAGAGCAATTTGTAAAATAAAAAGATAATTGTGAATCTATTTAAAAATTTGGAATATTTAAAAGTAAGTCCATAAAAATTTAATAAACAATGTCAGCATGTAATATTTGTTTGCACCATGAAATCATGTTCAATAAGGCTCATGGTTGAGATTGAAAAGGCCTTTTAACTTTGTTGGCTAAGTTTTGCTCTTCTCCATGAAGTGTCACTTTTAGTTTAAGGTGTTCATCTGAATTGGTGGAACTAAATTGTAGTTTTATTCAATGGATTCGTATCATTACCTAAAAAGTACCTTAATGTAATTAGAATATGGATATTAATAGTTGGCTGGTGTTCCTTAGTCATGAAGTTAATTTTGAGCATGGTCACCCTCACAAAGAAGGGAGTAAGCTTGTCTTCCATTACATTCCTTTTTATTCAAAGTTTTTTTCTATATACTTACCTAAAAGAGTTCTCTATGATCATAAGCAATATGTTATCAAACTCAATTTCTTTATGCACCACTATGTGTGTATTGATCTTAAATTGGGTGATCTTTTATTATTCCTTTTCTTCCTTAGCTTAGAACATTTTTAGTATAAGCAAAGATGCATTATAAGTTTAGGTAAGGCCCATATAAGTATTTTTCTTGGTTATTTAAAAATTGAAGTTTATATTATATGATAATAGTCATGTATAAAGCTAAAATGTTTAGAAATGTTTTAAAGTTTGCATAAATTATTTATGTAGTAGCATCTTTGCCATTTTTCTTTTAGTATTAAGATAATTTTTATGATAAATTTAGCAGAATTTGTGTATTAAAAATACAAAATTTTAATTTTCACCTTTAATATCATCATTGTAATTGTTGAGCTCTATTTTGGATATACGCTAAAATAGTGGAGGGCATATTCTACACTTCCTTTCCTTAATTTTTTTTTCTTTTATTATTCTTTTTATTTATGAAATTAGAGCTAAATTAGATTTGAACTATAAAATTCATATCATATGTACCTTCACTATGAATTTTTATCTTATGAAAGCATATTTTGTGTTATTCAAATGAACATGATGATCCACAACCATTACTTGTTGCATTGTCACACTTTGATGCACTTTCCTCATTTTTAGCAATTTTTTCCAACACTCATTATGGCTCTTAATCATTGAATTGTTATGAAATACATGAAGTCAACACATTGCTATAAGTGTTTTTCAAATAATTCTTTAATAGTAGTACTTCATCAACAACGCCCATGGCATTGCTATCTTGTTTATGTGGCACAACCTTGCTATGCCTCTTATTGACCAAGTAGCGCACAAGAGAGTAATAGTCGCAAGTGACGTGTCTTTTACCCCCAAATTAATGGCTAACATAGCAAAGTAATTACATCTAACAACTTCAACATAAATTGAAATTAAACATGATTTACCAAAGGCCAAATCCTCTTTCTAAATTATTTTTAGCCTCATTTCAAAGAAGGTTTTCAAACAATTTATCAATGAAATTTTACCATATTTTGATGTAATCATTTCAATGAACTTTGATAAATCCTTTAACATTCACAACAATCCAACATGTTGTATTGCAATCAACTACGAAAATTTCTTACATAATATTCAGTGTGATGGATTTATACGACTACATTTATTTTATACTTGGAACAACTTAGTTGTGTTAAATAGGTGTTTGGCATTTTAATAAAATAATTTGTATGACTTAAAATGTCAATCTTATTATTCAGTACCTCATGTTTAAATTTCGTCTATGATTAGCACAAAAGTGAAGTTTTCACTTTCTTTAGCACTAATACAAATTTGAGAAACTTTCAAAAATTTATCCACTTATGTGAAATCTAAATAAATGCTATCAACATCTCAGTAATGTATTCCTAATTTTACTCCTAATTATAGTAATTAATCTTTTATGTATTAAATTTTAAAACTTTTTGCCTAAGTTATATTTCTTAGGCTTATTCTAAATAAGGCATCGAAAGAAAAAAAAGTTGAATTTGTATTACTTCCAAAAGTTTTTTTGTCCTTAAAACTAAGCATACAATTTTATTTGCTAATGCATATGAATAGGTTTGGATAAAATGATTAGTCACACTTTTAAAGAAATGTTGCACTCAATAGATATATTAACAGTCTGTAATATCTTAGTTAGTTTAATTGATATAAGAAAGGTTATATTATGAGATTTAATAATGATCGTATAGGGAGTTTTCTTAGATTGCAATTGTACAATTTATTTTTTTACGTCAATTTATGTACAGGGAAAGTTTTTGATACATGGAGGCTAGTATTTTGATACATACATTGGCCTCGCTTCCTTTTCGTTTACTCTTTGTCCACTTTTCATTATCGTTGTGGCTTTAAGGCAAGATCTAAATCTAGTTGATGAATTCCTATCCTACCTTTTTCTTCCATCAATTTTGTTCAATTTTTTTATTTGTAACAAAATATTTTTTTTACTTTTATACATTATATAATTTTTAACTAATATGATGTTACATTATTTTTAATAATCTATATATTTTGTTTTTTTTATTATTTTTTGTTTGATTTTATAAATTTTTCTTTTTCTCAACATATGTGTGATGTTTTATGATAAACTACACACTATATTTTGATTAAATTTGGATATTTTGTAGGGCCTATTGTTTTCATTTTTTTACTCCTAAAAAACATTTTTTTCCACCTTTTTTTGGTAAAACTTGTCTTCTTGTCTTATTTTATTGATGTTGTGTTATGAATATAGTTGTACTATTATCTATTTTGTGTTCTTATTTATTTTATTTGGCTCAATTTTTTTTAACTTTATTTATTCCTTTTTAATTTGAATAATATATATGGTTAATAACCTAGATAATTTTTTAGATTTTGCTATTTTAAATTTTCATAATTTTAACAATAAATTTTATTTTTCTAGTATTATGTATTTTTTTATCATTTTCTTTATAATTTTGATTAATTTAGACGTTCTCATATGACAATTTTGTTTTCCTTTGCCTAACACATCCCATTATATTGGGAAATTCACACGCTTGCCTGGCTGACAAAAAAAAAAAAAAAAATGAAAATAGTTCAAATACCAGAATCATTTTGTTCTCTTATTGATACTTAACTAATTTTATTTAACTTACATTTTCATTTTATTTACGTATTTCTTACCTTTCAAATAAATATTTAATTATTTGTTAATAAATTATCAAATAAGCTGTGGATAATTTTTTGGTGAATAATCTAAAAATCATTTTCCTATTATTTATTATTTATACAAATTTTTGATATTTTTTAAATTATAGTTAGCTTTTTATTAAAAAATTTAATATTAACTGAATTTCACTTTTAAAGATACACATATGTTTATTAAAAAAATATATTAAAGTATTCTTTTAAATATTAATTATGAAAGACAACTTTTTTATTCCAAACAATTCACACCTCTCTTATTAAATAACACTTCATCATGACATATGATGAAGTTTAGATTAGTAAGAAGGGGATGAATTGTTATGAATAAAAATTTAAGGTTCTCGCAAAAATACTTAAATAAATTTTTTTAAAGTATTTTATAAAAATTTTAAATTTAAATTAATAATATTGCCTTTTATTTAAATAATAATATTTTATTAAAAAATTGAATTAGAAGAATTAATAAGAACTTAAATGTATGATAATGATATTTAGGTGTTTCCACTTAAAAAAACTACATCTAGTTCTGACAAACTCTAGGAAAAAACTTTACAAAAACTATTTGCGAAATAACGTACAAGATAAACCCTCATAAAAGAAGCAAGTTAAAAGAAATTTACAACAAAATAAAATGAGAATATAGGAAAAACATTTAATGACATAAAATCAAAATCAATACAACAAAAATCCTATTATTAATGAAAAGATTAAAGAGGCACAATTATATTAATTAAATCAATTAGGAATAAAAAATTAATAAATCATTTGAATTATGAAGAAAACTGTAATTAAGTGTTTGATGACTAAGGAAGTAGCTACAATAGTGATAATTATCATGGGCTACTAAGAGCTTACAAATTTCTTTCATATAGCACAAACATTCATCAATCAATTTTGTTCAAAACTTCTTTTATTTATAGATTTTTGTAATAGCTAAAAGCATCTATTGAACAAGAAAAGTAGGCATTATTGTATTGTCTATTTTTTTATTTTATTCGAAAATTTTTATTTGAATAAAAAATTCTAATGTCTTAAAAAATGCTAAAAGAGATGTTGTAATTGAGTCACTCGATTAGAATGAACTGAGACTATTTGTTTAGGAAAACTGCATGTTGGAAAAGAGAGGTTTAATGATGATGTTTAGAAAAAGAATTTGATCAGAACCATTAAATCTATCTTGATCTGATGGTTAGATTTACCAGGCTTTATAAAATGATGGAGATTAATATCTTTTTATCATGAAATTGCACGATCAGAAGGTTCTAATTCGTGCCATAATTTGGAAGCATACTGTGTAAAAATGAGGCTTTGTTTTAGTCCCACATTATGAAAGAGAATAAAGATGTTTTGTACATAAATCTTACTTGTTCCTGAAAGTCAGCTTATTTGGGGTCGACAGCCCCGTGGTTTGCTGGAAAGGTCGTTACTCATGCTGTAAGTGATGATTTAAAAATTGTATATATGGATATGAGAGTACTAACCCATTCCAAGACTCTAAAAACTAAGTTTATAGTTTTACCTAGTTCACAACTAACTGACAAGTTTTGGGACATGCATTCTATATCTCTTAGTGATAACGAGCATGTTTTAGGTGCTGTATAGACTTTTGGTTCTTTATTAATAATTAGTAGTATTTTCATTAGCAATATGTTTTCTAATTATTTATTATAATTATATTGTTCATTTTATAGAAGTTATTAAATAAATACTAAGATATAATAAGAAATATAAAATGAATTCAAGATAATAAATTAGGAAGAATTAAGTTTTTTAAGACAGAATATTTTCTAGAATATTAACTTTAATAATTTTTTTGTCTCATGATTAATATTTTAACCAAACATAACATTTAAAATGTATCTTTTGATAGTTTGTTACTCAAACTAAAATGGTTTTCATTGGATTTCACTTATGTTGCACTTCTTCAAGTTTTACCATTAATACAAACATTATCTATCTAAAATTAAAAAATTTCCTAAACAATTTATTAGAAGTACTTAAAGATTATTATCAACAAATGAAATACCATTACAATAGGTCAATAACACAATAATATTTCTATTTTGATGATAATAAAGTCTTTAATAAAATTGAAAAGGCATAAATTGTTTATAAAAAGAAATATATAGATAATTAAAGATAAATTCCTCTTACATATATGTCATTACATGATTAATGCTCTCCAATAGTTTATTATTGTTTCTTTCAAATCATTTCAATTTCTACTCTTTTTTATTTTTTTATCACTTAAGATGACATAATCTAATATATGCAAATTATTAATAACCTTAAAATGTTATGAAATTTTTAAGAAATTATTGAAGTAGTTTATTTTTTTAAGAAACCTACTTCACTCCAATTACACTATTGAATAGTTTAATTCACACAATTTGTTTCAAATTGATTTAGTTTATTTTTTGTTGTAATTCTGAAACAAATTATTTAAGCTATATCGTATTATAATGGATTCAAAATTTTTAAAAAAGACTAATTATAATGATTGTTGGGTTACTCTTGTTTTTGATTAATTAAGTTTTAAATGTTCAGCATTTTAGTCAAACATGCTTATTTACTTTGAAATAAGTTTACATGTAAAGAACAAGTTGTGCATTTTTTAAATTGGTGAACTAGTACCCTTCAAAGTACCCTGGAGTGTTCAGTAAGCCCTATGAATTGAAGATATGTGCATCAGTCTTGATATGATTTTTTTATTATAAAATACAATATTAGCTCGTTGATTTTAAGTCACTCTTTTTTCATATCAATTTTAACTCATATTTAAGAATCCAAATTGTTAAATCATTTTCTTGTTTAATCAAATGAATGTGATTTAATTTTTTAATCTCTTAAAGTATTTATTTATTTAAATCTTACTTAAACTATTCATTGATTTAAGAAACACGATCCTATTTTTCAATCATTTTTTTCTTGCTTGAATCATACTCCAAAATTTTTGTCAAATTCTATGTTATGTTGATTGTTAAAACTTAATTAAAATAAAAATAATTTTACTAAATTTTTTGTAATTAAATAATAAAAAATATTCATGGTATATCTCAATTGTCTAGAATGTAAAGTTCTTGAACTAAGCTTAACCCTAACCAGTCGTTATAATCATTATTCCTTGGTTAAATCATACCTTTATTATTTTCCAAAATTTTATATTAGGTTGATTATTAAGCCTTAATTGATTCAAAAAATAATTCTACTAAAAATTTCATAATTAAATAAAAAATTAAGTTACATTTTAGTTATGTAAAAATGCAAAGCTCGAGCTTAAGCTAAAGTGGGAATTTGCCTGTTTTAAGGCCAGCGACTCAAATAAGATTTGTTTAGGGCAGTTTGCTGTAGTTATGAATCCAATTGAGCCATATAAGACCCAAAATTGATATGTAATTCTGTAACCATATTAGTTAGTCAGGGGATTAAATCGTGAGTGCATAAGGGGGCGTTGGCCACTTTTCGGTGCACAAAAAAGTGTCGTGCAAATTTTTAATTCTTATAAAGAGAACATCCCGTTCGTACTATGCAATGTTGGACTACTCTTTGCTACTTGCCTGCTTCCAAAATTGAGAGTGCTTTTGCTGTTTCATCGCTCATTTTTATAATAGCACAGAGGAGATTGCCTCTCGTCTGTAGTGATCTTAATTGATCCAATGCTAAATTTGATCTTAATTGATCCTTGGTTTATATCCAATCGTCGTGAACTCGTCTGACTTAATTATATGACTTTTCTTATAAAAAATTTATTCTCTATTTTATAGTTGATTAATAACGATGCAGATATCGTTTGACTTGATTGAATGGCCTAGATCAACTCCAGCTTGATCAAACTACTTAGAGCTCATCTGCATTTACAATGTTTGATTGGATGATTGTATTGTCCCTTGAGCAAATCCAACGACTCCAGTAAATGCTGTCTAATGGCTAAATAACTTGTCATTATATGTCATTGAAGTAGTCATTTTATAATTTTGACTAACTTAGAAAGCATTTTAGGAAGTTTGGTAGTTGTTTTTCAAATAGCATTTTCTTGATTTTTTTTATGGGTTATGGCTAAACTATTTCTATAGATACCTCATTATTATCAATAAAATGACTAATTAATGTGAATAAGAATTTAACATCTCATAGAATTGTTGCATCATATTCTATTGACATAAATTTCTTCCAGCAACACCCACAGACCACAACATGAAAGTTTAAATTCATTGAGGTAAGCTTAATTCTTCTAAGCTTTTATTTTCTAAATTCTTCTTATAATTTTGAGTTTTTTTTAGTAATTTTATATTCATAAATAAAAACAGAAAAATTTGTTAGTTTTTATCAAAAATTTGTAATATTTGTATTTTTCTTTTGGCTAGGGTGACCAAGTATTTGTAAGTCTAAGTTCAATTTGATCTAAAAAAACAGAGTTGGGGATGAGCTTATAAAAGACTGGGTTATAGTCAAACCACCAAGAGCTAGTAAGTTAATGGTAAATCTTAAGAAAAAATCTAAAATAGCTTTGAGGTGAATTGTAATAAGAAACCTTAAGTTATAACGCTTTTACTAATGAGATTTTGTCAACCTCGGTCAGGAGGGATGTAGGTTCTAATTTGAATCGACTTTACCAAACATTTTTGTGCAGCATTTTAACTTTTATATCTATTTTTCTTAATCATAAAAAATTTTAAATCAATATATTTACTAATTAAAATTTTCAACTAACATAAAATTATTTTTACAAAGCATATTTGAAGAATAAGAGCATTTCTTTTTAGGAACAATTATTTTAAAATTCTCCTTTTATGGGATTCACATTCTAGTTTTCACTATAATGATGAAAATCAATTATAAAACCGATGAAAATTTCATAATTAAGTTATTCTTCATGATGATCCTAAATAGGTTTTATAGTTCTAGGGTTTTCTTTAATTACGACATTTTCTCTATTATTTTATTTTAATGTTTTAAACTTCATTTCTCAAATCTTATTTAATTTTTTTGTTTATGTTCATATTATTTTTTTAGTTTAAATTTCTTAATTAAAGTTTACATGCACAATACTTAATTTTAATTATTTGATTTGAGAACCTAAGTTATTTTGGATTTAACATATTTGTCTATCACAATGTTACTATTCATTTCACTCTCAATGCAAAAGTTGGAAATTTTAATTAAATATTAGCTTTAATCTTACACACATGTGCTGTAAGACCCAGTTGCATGCAATCGTGTCATTTAATATGATTATAGCATGTAAACTATTAACATGTTTATGTATATGACTTCTTCAAACATGTGACAAACATTTATTTACTAATTAATTTTTGCTTCTAAAAATGATTAAGTGGAGTTTTAGTATTTAAGATCACTCCATTCCTTAACTAATGATGCATGGTTATTAATGTTTTGTTTTAAATCATGGGCCTTTCCACATTCTCAAAATACGTGTCGACCAATTCTTTAATTTATTTAAGTATGAATTACAAATTCATTATGTTCTTCTTTTAAACTCTTTTATTTCTATTAAATTTATCATAATTTTTGCAAACATAAAGTAATATTTTAGCCTATTTTTTGTAGTGTTTTTTCCCCTCACTTCATAATATACCCACATCTTTTTCTTCTCTAACCATAATGCAAAAGATTCCCTCATTGCCTTCTTCCCTTCCCCTTGTGATAATCACTTTTGACTCATTCAAAACTATTTTCAATGTCTTCTATTGTTGTTTTACTATTTTATTTCATTATTCTTGAACGATCCCTCATAAATAATCACTAACTCACAACAAATTATATAATCCATTTTAAAACTCATAATCTTATTAAATTTAGTAGTATTCAAAGTATAATTTTATTAAATTTAGTAGTAAAAAATATCTTATTATACTTTATTAGTGGAAAAACTAAAAGAAATTTGTATTACTTCTCACATTTCTCTATTAACATATTTTAAATAAGTACTCATCTTACTCCTTCAATAGAGATAAAAATCACCACAAAAAATGGTGGCCTATTACAAGAACCACCTTCGCCTAAACTTACTAAAAAATAATTTGAGCTTTAGATCACTTGTAGAATTTCCTATCATAAGAAGGGAATCTTGCTCTGATATTAATTGAAGATTTGTTCCAAAAGATGATGATGAATAACTAAGTATTAAAATTTATATATTTTTAGAAAAATATTAAAAGAAATAGCTTAAAAGAACATTTGAAATTCTTAAGGAAATAATAAAAATGATTTTTTATAAATTTCAAATTTAATTTAAAAGATATTAATTTTTTTAGTAATAAGTTTTATAAAAATTATTATATAAAATAATCAATAAGAATTAAAACGTACGCAAATGATTTTTAGGTGTTCGATTTAAAGCAACCTTATGTCACCCACAACAAAATCTTGATAATAAAAAACACTCAATATAGGCCTTTTTTCAAAAGATGGGTATACTAAACTATTAAAATAACAACAAATAGTGTACAACAACCCTACAATAATATAAAATGAAAATAGAAGAAAAAGAATTGATGGCATAAAATTAAAAATGATTGAAGGGGCACAAGTATCTTATTTAAATCAATTACGAATTAAAAAAATTAATAACTTTGCTGATTGAGAAGAACACTGGTTTTAAGAGTTTGATGACTAAAGAAAGCAATGTATTGAAGATATAAATATCACATGCTATAATGACTTGAATGTGGTGACTTGAAAATTTTGTTTACATTGTGTAATAATTCATTAATCCTTGTTATTAAAAAATTCTATTATACCTAAACATTTTCTAACAACTAAAAACACTTGTTAAATATGAAAAAATCTTATTGTTCCTACTATTTTCATATTTTTAATAAAAAATTATTATTTAGATAAAATGTTCTAGTAGCTTAAAATAATGACTAAAAGAAATGTTGTGCATGACCTAACTGACAAACACGCTTTAGACTATTTGATCATGAAAACTGAATGATCGAATGGATGACATTTTGTTGGGACTATTTAGAAATAAGATTTGAATATGACCATTAGAAATGAATCCTAATCGAATGACTAAAATTACATATTCTTTTTAAAATTTTTAAAAATATATTTTTTTTGTTTTGGCATACTCAATGAGAAATTTTAATTCATAACTTTTTTGATGATTGATTATGTTAGATTAGATTTTAGTATATTTAAAAGATGCTTTCCTATTCAATTTATCTAATTCCATTATGTTTTTCATTATTTTTATAATATTAGCTATAAATCTAAATCTCCTCTCATTTAACCTTTACATCATATTTATTTTTTGGTTTCTTAAATTCTATTGACTTACCTTATTTATACTTTAATATGTATTTACAAAATATTATAGTAATTATTTATTTTAATTTATGCATATTTATTTTGGTAATTGAAAATAATTAGTATTAAGGCTCTATCATGATGAAAAAAATGTTGTTTCACTCACTCAACAAGACATCCAATTGAACATTCTTATTTATCAGTTTTGATATTATATTCTCTAAGGTTTTGTCATTTTTTACAATTCATTTTAATTTGTACTTAATTTTATGGTTGTTGGTGTCACACAAAGCACTGTAATATCTTTGAATGCAGCATTCTTTTGCAATTTATCTTCTTTTTTAATGTTTTTTTAGTTGTAAAACCATGTAATGCCAAATATTCTTTAATGTGACGTTTACTTCATTTTGTTTTGGTTAATATTTCAACACTATAGTTTATCATATTTTAGTTTTAATAATTATTTTCTTTGTCATAATATTATAATTTATTTTTATTTAAGAATAATTAATTTATTTATTCTTAGAAATTACAAGGACGAATAGGGAAAAAAGATCATTGGACAAGGCTTGAATATGATCAATCCCATTAAATATTCTTTTTTATATTTTTAAGTATGCTAATTTCTTGGCTTTTATCATTTTCTAAGAGGTATTCTGATTCATACAAAATTTGATAATCTAGGATTTTACACTGGATCATCTTAGTATCTTAGAATCAATTATTGTTGTGCAAATTAACTCATTCTTGCAAATGTTTTGATTCTATTTTTTTATTTTTCTTTGAAGTTTTAATTATAACAATTTCTAACCATTGGATCATTTTCATTTGTTCATATTACATTTCTTTAGTTATCTAATTTCTATAGTAAAATATATTATTTTGTATTCAAATAATAATTTATAATTATTTATGCTTATTTATTGTTGTGATTCGTAGTATTTCAATTTATTTTTTATCTAAGAAAAAAACATTATTCGACACACAACTTATTTGAGAGATTCTGATTCATAATTGATTTCTTGATCGAGGATGTCACACATTATCTCATTAATATCTTAGAATGAACTTTCAAAAATAACTTATCTCATTTCTAATAATTATTTCGTCATGTTTCATGAGATATTTTCATTCATATTATATTTGTTGAATAAGGAGGTGATACTCTATCTTTAAAGTATGTAGAGTTATAGCATAACTATAAAATTCGTCTCGTTTCATAAAATGTTTCATTTTCATTTTGATTTATCAATATTCAATACTAAATCTCCTGTCGTGTGACATTTATATTGCTTTCATTTGGCTATTTTATTTTTCTTAAATTTAACTCATTTTAACTTTAATATTTTTTCTTAAAATTAATAAATTAATTTATTATTATTTGTGCTTATTTATTTTTTTGCTTCACAAAACTTCAAACATACGGCAATAGAAAGAAAAACATTGTCATTGGAATTATCTCATTAAGCTTTATTCAAATAAATGTTCGTTTCTAATATTTTTAAAATATTGTACTTTTTAAGATTTTTTAATGCTTTATGAGGCATTTTGACTCACATCTTATTCAATAATCGACGATGTTACAATGAGCCTACTTTGTATTTTTGCATGCAAATTTCCTATTACATATTTCAAATTTTTTTAAATCGTTTGCTTTCATTTCGTAACTTTAATTTCTAAGTCTAAATCTTATTTTGAGTAAAATTTTGGTCAATTTGATTTAGTTATATTATATTGTTTAAATTTAAAATAAATTTTCTATATTTTAAAAAATAATATATTATTATCAATGATTATTTAAATTCATATTTCATAGTATTTTAAATGAGGTCACACTGGTGAAATACGGATCGTTGAACTCATCTAAAAACATCATTTTTGGGGGCATTTCATGTTTGATGAGAAATATCAAATCATCACATACTTTTTGGTTAAGGATATCACCCCCAAACTTTTTGTATTTGAGAATGCAACTTTCATGTCTGATTACTCTCATTTTCTTAAACTTTTTACCTTTAGTTTTGTTATATTTATATGATGCTCTATTTCTCCTTTTCTGTAACATTAACAAGGCTTTCATTAACATATATTATACGACATCAATTAATCATATTTTCAGCTATAAAATATATATACTAAATATTAAAATAATAACTTCTATTATAAATGCTTATTTCAATTTTTACTTCATAGTAAATTTAAATGTGGTTTAATTGAGATCTAAAAACTACTTTAGGCACCTCTACACAAACTTTATTCAGTTATGTAGTTAATTTTATGATGTCAAAATTTTTTTATTTTCTCATATTTTTGTAGGCATTATGATAGATTTTAGTTCTTATAATGTTTAATAATTGAGTGCGTTACAGTCGATCTCTTCGGAATCTTCAAGCGAATATTTTCCTTACATTTTACCTCATTTATTTTCAAATGCTTCACTTTTATTAGGTTACAATACTTTGTCCCTCATAATCTACTCATGTGTGAACTATTGATGTAATTTTTAGTTTTGATATGTATCAACATAGTATTGAACAGATAATTTGTTATTATTTATGCTTGTTTTGATTTGATATTTTAAATAATTCCAAATGAGGTCGATTAAGGTGAAATAAGGTTCATTATATTGGTCTCTATAAGATTTCTCCAATTACATATCCATTTATATATTTTCAAATATTTTTTTTCTTGGAGTTTTATCACACTTTAGGAGAAACTTTGAATCATAACAAATTTTACAATTAAGGATGTCGTACAAAATCTCCTTATTTTATGGAATGCAACTTTCTCATATAATTTATCACATTTCTTCAATTATTTTTCCTTGATTTGGGTACAGTACTTTAAAACAAAAAACCTCCTCTAGAGAAATTGTTACATCACTTAAATTTATTTATGTTAAATTGCTTTAATTTATCTCAATTGAACTTTAATATATATATTTACTTTTCATATGAAGAAATAAGTTATAATAATTTTTATTCGGTTTCATATTTCTAAAAAATTTCAAATGAGGTCTATCCAATTAAATTTTTCTTTTCAATATTTTTAAAAATTATATTTTCTTTTTTTTCCTTCATCATGACATATTTTAATTTGTAGTTTATTTTATGTTCATGGATTATACAATAGATATTTTTTGTATTTTAGAACATCGCATTCTATATAATTTTTCTCACTTTATTCATCCTTTTTTCATGGAATTTGTTATAATTCTTTGTAATCTAAATCGCTTCTTAGAAAACCTTTATATTTCTATATTCTAGTTAGAAATCATAGATTCAATTTTTCTCATTTTAACTTTAGCATATATTTAGTTAATACTAAAATAATGCTTTGTTATTATTTATGCTAATTAGTTTCAAAAATTACAATAATCAAAGACAATTTTCGAGCTTGTTGAAAAAACAATATTTCACTCATCTAAAGAGGCTTTATCCAAAAAAATATTTATTTTCTTATTTTGAAATATTTTTCTTTCAGGATTTATGGTATATTTTATGAATTATTTTTAGTCATAATGAGTTATTTCACACATCTAAAAACATTATTTTATGAATTATTTATTTTGTTCAAATGATTTAGTTTCATATAGTTGGTTTGTAATAAAACCCAAGTTCTTCTATGATATGACCATTACATTCTATTAATTCCTAGTGTGGACTGAATAAGACTAAACAAAAGAAATCTAACTCCTATTAATCAGCACTATTCAATAAAATATTTAATCTAATATTTTTAAATAATTTGTTTCTAACGTTCAGCACACATTATAGGATGTTTCACTTCATTCATAATTTGATAATCAAAGTTTCTATCTCTATCTCATTAATATCTTTGAATGCAACATCTGATACAACTCAGTTCATTTTTTTAATTTTTTTTTTTTCATTTTATTGTAACTCTATGAAACTCTAATTCTCCTCTCATTTGACCTTTATCTCCATCTAATTTAGTTATATTGCATTGCTTTAGCTAACCTTATATTAGTGGCAAAATAAGTTTGCTTAATATTAAAAAAAATATTATTATTTAAGGTTTTTTCTTTGGTAATTAATAATAATTCATAATAAGCTGTAATCAAGGAGAACAAATCATTATTGGACTTACATAGATGATCTTTATCTAATTAAATATTTACTTTATATTTTTAAACACTTTCGTTTTATCAATCTTGGAATGCTTATGTATTATAATTTGTAACTTCATTTTTAAATCTTTATGAGTCAATTCAATTCACAAATTATTTGATGATCAAATTTATTACACTTAACTTTCGTAGTATCTTGGAAAACCACTTTCTTGTATAATTTATCTCATTTCATCTAACAATTCTCATTGATTTTGTAATATAACTTTGTAACACTAAGTCACCTCTTGTGTGACTTTTACATCACTTTAACTTAGCTATATTGAATTACTTTATTTTATCTCAATCTAGCTTTGAAATATAATTTCTAAATATAAAATAGGTAAATTATTGTTATTTAGGATTATTTAAGCTTTTAAATTGTAGAAATTACAAACTAAATTTGATTGAGAGGAAATAAACATCATTAAAATTATCCTGATAAGCTCTATCCAATTAAAAATTTATTTATATATTTTAAAAAAAATATTTTTAAGGCTTTGGCATCCTTTAAAAGATATCGATTCACACCTAATTAGATAATCAAGGATATTATAGTTAATCTACTTAGTATGTCGAAAAGAAACTTTATCAAACCATCTTTCTTATTTACTCAAATAGTTTGCTTCAATATTGTTATTTTACTACAAGCTCTTTTTATACTCCATTATAAACTTTAGATTACATTTGTTTGGTCTTAGTATATTACCTTAATTTATCTTATTTTATAATTATATATTTACTTTCTATAGTGCAAACCGTTCATCACTTTCATTTAGTTTTTTTGTTATTTTTTTATATTATTTTAGCTTTATTATAAATTTTTAATTGTATTAAGATAATAATTTTTTTCTTGGTGCTTTAGAATTTCATTGCATTTCCAATCGAGTTCTAATTAAGATGAAATAAGTATCATTCTATTTTTGTTGATGAGCTCCATAAAAAAAATTTATATAATTTTGAAAATTTTATTTTTTAGATTTTTGTCATGCTTTGCTACACATTGAATAGTCCCACATTTCTCTCCTAGGAATGTTAGACTTGGCCACTTCTGTATATTTGGGCAAAAGTTTCTTATAACTTCTATCTTATTTTTTAAAATATTTAGATTCTATTTGTTCTTAATAATGTTTAAGCTTAAATATCATCTTGTGTGACTACATAACTTTAATTTTATTATTTACAATGATTAAATCTATCTAATTTTAATATTACGTACACCAACTGAACACCAATACGATAATTTATTACTATTTGTTGCTATATTTTTTGCTAATTAACTATAATTCAAAACCTGGTCTAATTAAGATGAAGCAAACCTCATTATGCTCATGTCGATGAAGTTTATCCAAATAAAAATTCATTTTTGTGTTTGTAAATATTTTATTTTCTACGATTGTAGAACACATTATGAGAAATTTCGATTCACATGTATGGAAACAAAGAATGCTACACTCGACCATTGTATTGTTTAATTTTTTCAAAATATTTTATTTTGTACTCTAATATTTTTTTGAAACTTTGAATCACAGGTCTCATGTCATTTACAATAATTTTATTTTAGTACGTTGCATTGCATTATTTTATCTTAATTCTATTTTAAAACTTATTTGTTGAATATTACAAAAATAAGTTTTTCTTGTGTGTCCTTATTTAAGTTTACAATTTGTCCAAATTTCAAATATAATTTGATCGAAAGGAAACTAACACTGTCAAACTCGACAGAAGTAGATCTATCAAATTAAAAAAAATTGATGTTTTTTAAATATTTTTTTCATTTTTTAAATAATTATTTTTCTATTATTTAATGTGAGAAATTGATTCCAACAGAGTTAGGTGACTGGAGATTTTATAGTCAATCTACTCATATTTTTGGAATGCAACTTCTCTTTATAATTTCTTAATTTTATGCAAAGGTTTTGCTTTGGCTTTTTACTTTAAAGTTTTACTTGTCCAGATAACATTGCTTTAATCTAGTTTTTTATACAATATCTATAAATATCATAATAAATAATGATTTATTAAATTTATAGTAATTTTTTCGGTCGATCATAATAATTTAAAAGAAGTTCTGATTGATATTGAACATATTCGATCAGACTAGTCTCAACAAGCTCTTTCCAATTAAATTTTTATTTTTATGTTTAAATAGTTTTTATTTTCTAGCATTCTTACATCCTTTTAAGACATATTCATTTGTACTTAATATGATGATTGAGTTTGCTACACACGTTCTTTGCACATAATATTGATTTTTAGCATTCGTACATTCTTTTATTTTCTAGCTTTCTTGCATTCACTAATTTTTTCATGCATTTTTGTATCATTTGGTAAAATTGAATGAAGTCCTAATTCTACTCATGTTTCAGCTCTACATTCTTTTTAAATGATTATATAACATTTTCTACATTCATCTCATTTTGGTGTTAATAAAAAGCTACATAATAGTTGAAAAATATTTCATATTTGCTAATTTTAATTATATTTGTAATTTTTTGCAATTTAAAATGAGGTTCAAGGAGAGAAGATGTGTCTAAACATACCCCAAAATACTCCATCCTTTTAAAATTTCTTTTTTTCAATATATTTTATTTTTCATAATTTTTGCATGGTTTTTGAGATATTTTGATTTGTACAAAATTTAACAATCAAGAAAGTTGCACTCGATCTTAGTATTATGTTGGAATGGAGCTTTATTGTATAATTTATCTAATTTTTCGAATATTTTTCTATCACTTTTGCCATATTGCATTCTTTAGTTTCTATTCTCAGCTTTAATATATATTTATTATTATTATAATAATAATTTTTCTATTTATGCCTATTGGGTTTAGCAATTTGTAATAATTCCAAACTATGTGTGATCAACATGAAACTAAAGCTTTGTAGTTGGTCATGATTGACCAAATGAATTAAATAAACACACACACACACACATATATATATATATTACATTTTTAAATATTTTATTATTATGATTTTTGACATTACTTGTGAGGCTGCTCTAGTCATTCCTTATTTATCAATCAAAGAAGCTACTTTTAATCTTGTAAGTATTGCAGACTACAACATTGTTGCATTATTTATCCAAATTTTGCAAATATTTTTTACTTAACTTAGTTATATTGTTATAAAACTATAATTCTATTCTCATGTGATTATAATAATATTGCTATAATTTGTCTCATTTTAGTTTGTTATATAATTGCAAAAAATTAGTAAAAAAATTATTATTATTTATCATTATTTTTGTTTGCAATTTTCTATAATTCAAAATGTGGTATTATCAATGGTATGGAAGATGATTGGATTCATCTTGATGAGCTCTAATCAATTAAATAATTATTTTTCTTTTTTAAATAATTATATTTTTAATAGTTTTTGCAATACGTTACATGGCATTTCAATTCATTGCTTATGTCATGAATAAAGATAATGCATTCGATCTCATTATTATCTTGAAGTGTAACTTTCGAAAATATAAATTTATAGTTTATCTTTTTTAATAAAGTTTTTTTTCATTAGCTACATTATACTACTATGAAAATAATTATCCACTAAAGTGACCATTACATTTCTTTATTTTGGATATGTTATATTACATTAGTTAATCTCAATTTCACCTTGTTATATATTTAATAATTGTAAAAAAAGAAACTTATTATCAGTTAAGCTTATTTTATTTGGTAATTGGTATTAATTTACATTTAGTCTACTTAATTTGCAATAAAAATTATTGGACACAATTTCATGAACTCTAATCAATAAAATAATAATTTTTATATATTTTTTAATAATATTTTAAAAAATTATCATCTATTACTAAGAATTTCAATTTGTACAAAATTTGAAAATTAAGAATGTCACAATCCATCTTTCTAACATCATATAACATAGATTTCTCGCATGATTAATCTTATCTCTTCAAATCATATGCGTTAACTTGTTATATAATTATAAAAGTAAAATTCTCCACTTGTTTGACTTTTATGTCTCTTTGATTTATTGGTATTACTTTCTTTTTGGCTTATTAGATTTTACCTCAAATATATATATATATATATATATATATATATATATATATATATATATATATCTTTTCAGTATTAAAATAAAATTTATAATTTCTTATGCTTCTCTATTTTAGTAAAATGAAAAAATTTCAAAAGAGGTTCAGTTGTGATAAAATAATTTCATTAGACTCATTTATTGGAGCTCTAATTAAACAAATATTTACTTTTATATTTAAAAATATTTATTTTCTCATTTTTTTGAATGTTTTATAAGATATTATAATTTGTATTTAATTTGATGATTGAGGAAATCACATTAATTCTCTTTAGTGGTCTAGAATAAAAAATTATCATGTAGTTTATCTTACATTAATTGATCATTTCTTTTGGTTTGCTCATACTTTTTTTAATCTCTGATTCTCCATCATGTAACGTTGTTATTACAATGATTTAGTTAAACCAAATTATTTCAATTTATCGCCATTTTGGTTCGATATATATTAAATTCAAATAGTAATAATCATTTATAACTATTGTTCTGTTTTACACTTAAAATTTGAAAGAATACTAAAACTAAGTTTTAATTGGTTAAAATTAGCATCATACGACAGTACCGACTTGCTCTATCCAATTAGATATTCTTGGTTATATTTTTAATTAATTTATTTTCTAATATTTTTTATGTTTTATGCGATTTTTTTAATATTTTACTAATTTAATAATCAGGCATGTTACATATAATCTGATTAATATCTTGGATGTTAAAGTTCTTATATGATTAATCTTATTTTTTAAAATTCTATTATTTTTTTGTTATATAACTATGTAACTCTAAATCTCCTCTTATGTAACAATAACATAGCTATGACTTAGTTATATTATGTGGCATCAATTTTCTAATTTTAGTTTTAATATATGTTTACTTACTAATAGAAAATAATTTGTTGTTATCAATTTTTTTTATTTATTTATTGCCAACCACTTGAAATGATGAACGATCAGGATGAAAGAACTGTCGTTGCACTCACTATAAAAATGTCTATTATATTAAATATTTTTTTATTTATTTTCAAGTGCTTTACTTTAAAGGTCTTTGGTACACTTTATAGGATATTAATATTCTTACCTGATGTAATGATCGATGATATTATTTTACTTTTCTATATTATGTTAAATACAACTTTCTATAAAATTTATCAAACTAGTTTAATGTTTTTGCTTTGATTTTGTTGTATTACTATGACACTCCAAATCTCCTCTCAATTGACATTTACTTCGTCTTTTTTTGTTATTATTATCGTGTTCTAATTTATCTCATTTTAGAATATTAAAATAACTTCTTTATTATTAATTCTTATTTAATTACATTATTTTCATTAATTACAAATTTTGTGTGATATAGAGGAAACTAATAATGTAGGAGTCTTCTTGGGAAGCCCTTTTCATTTAAATATTCATTTCTATCTTTTAAGGAAATTATTTAGTAAATGTGTCCCGATCACATTTGATGTTTAAGGACATTATTTTCTATGTCATTAAAAGCATGGAATGCAACATTCGCATAAAAAATATCTCACTTTCACAATTGTTTTCTTTAATAAGGTTGTATTTCTAAAAAATTCGAATTGTCCTCTCGTGTGACCATTACATAACTATAACTTCATTATATTACAAATCTTTTGTTTATCTCATTTTATCATTAAAACATATGTCATTGATATTAAAATATTTATTTATAATTACTTATGCTTAGTTACTTTCGAAATATTGAGTAACTCCAAAACAAGTTCATATGGGACAAAACAAAATTCATTACACTCTCCTCAATAAGCTATATCTATTTAAATAATTAATGATACATATTTAAATATTTTTTCTATGGTTTGAGTGGATTTTATATTAAATTCTAATTCATACCTTATTTGGCAATTGTTGATGTCATAGTAGATTTATCTATATTTTTCAAATTTTCCAATGTAGGTTTTTTAATTACAATGAAAATATCATTTTCCAGTTGTGTATGGCTACATATTATTGAATCATTTATGGAACATTGCTCATCTTTTTCTTATTTCAATGTTAAATATATTAAATGAAATAACAATAATAATCTTTTTATTTTTTATGCTAGTTTAATTTCAATCATGGTATCATGGAGACAAAACAAAGGTTGCTTGACTCATCTTGACAAGCTTTATCTGTTTTTCATTCATATTTAGGCTTTTTGATAATGTATATTCTAGCAATTTTAGAAGTTTTACAAGTACTTTTGAATCCTACATTGTTTGATTAATAAGGTTATTGTACTTTATATCTTTAGTATCTTTTAATAAATCTTTCTATTATTATTTATCTCATTTCTTCAGATTTTTCTCTCTAATTTTGTTGTATTATTGGGTAACCATAAATCTCTTGTCATGTAAAATTTAAAGTACTTTGACTTAGTTAACTTACATTGCTTTATTTTAACTTTAATTTATATTTTCTTACTATTGAAATAATGATTTATTATTATATGTGCTCATTCACTTTAGTTATTAACAATACTACCAAATGACATCCCATTAAAATGAAACAAAAGTTCTTACACTCATTTAATAAGCTTTATGTAATTAAATATATTTTGTATTTTTTTACATATTTAATACTATTGCTTTTTTTACATTTTGTGAGAGACAATCACTCGTACTTGATTTTATGATAGAGGATGCCTGCCAAATCTCACTAGTATCATTGAATGCAAAGTTCTCATATAATTTTTCTCATTTTTAAAAATTTTTCTAATTTATTTTTAAATCACTCTAAAATTATATCTTTCATCTCGTGTGACTATTTCATCACTTTAATCTACTTATATTATATTAATTTTTTTTTTCTTATTTTTTTATATATATAGATTTATTTTAAAATAATATTTTATTATTTTATTTATTTATTTATTATAATTAAAAAAAATTCCAATCATGTTTTTATTAATATGAAATATACATTATAAGACTCACCAAAATGTGGTCTAACATATTAAATTCATATTCATTTTTTAAAATGTGTAATTTTTTATTTTTTTTTGCATCTTTTATGATAGCTTTTTATTTGTACCTCATTTGAGGAGTGATGATGTTACGCTCAGCCTACTTGGTATCTTGGATTGCAACTTTGACTTGTAATTTATCTTGTTTCAATTGTTTGTTTGTTTGGTTAAAATATTATTTTATGCTAAATATTTTATTATGTGATTTTTATATGACTTTGATTCAATTATTTTAGATTGCTTTAAATTTTCGCATATCAACTTTAATTTAAAACTGATTTTGTTATATTACTATATTACTCATAGTCTCATCTCATATGAGATTCACCTTGCTTTTATTTTGTTAGTTTAAATTAATAAATTTAACTCGTTTTAGAATTATATTTATTTACTTAACATTAGAAAAAAATTTTATTATTATTTATCCTAATTTAATTTCATATTTTGTAGCAATTTTAGTCATTATTCTATTTAAAGGAAACAAATATTATTGGACCACTTTAAATAACTCTATTAATTTAATTTTCATGTTTAGAATTTATAAAATACTTTTTTTAATTCATTTTTGTATGCTTTATGAGACATGTTTCTTGCCTAATTTTACGAATAAGGAATTTACACTAGATCTGCATTTATCTTAGAATGCAACTTTTCTATGAAATTTCCCTTAGTTCTTCAAAAGTTTAAATTTGATTTGGTAATGTTACTTTGGAACTCTAAATCTACATCTCCATATTGTTTATCTTACTTTGATTTAGATATATCATATAACTTTTATTTATCTGATGTTAGATTTAAAATATATTTGCTAAATAAAAAATAATAATTAATAATAATTTATTACATTTTAAATTTTTTTTTATAAATAATCAAAAATGAGGATCGATTGAGACCAAACAATCACCATTAAACACATTTCGATGAGCTTTATCTAATTAAATGTCCATTACTATTTTTTAAAAGATTTTTTATTCTAAGTATATAGATTTCTTTAAGAGTCATATCAATTTACAACTTATTTGATGATTGATGACATTGCACAAAATCTTCTATATCCCTTGGAATGCAACTTGATTACACAACTTATATTATTTCTCAAAAAGTTTTGCTTTGATTCAGATTTATTATTATGAAACTCTATTCCACTTGTCATGCAATTTTCACATTATTTTTATTTGGTTAGGCAACATTGCTCTGATTTATCTTATTTAATTTTTAATTCATAAATGCATACAATAAAATAATAATTTGTTTTTATTTATGTTTATCTTTGCATATAATTCTTAGAAGTTAAAAATGAAGTCTGATAGAGATGAAACAAATGTTGGCAACCTCATCTAAACAACATCTACTTATTTATTGTTTGCTTTATTTATTTTTAATTTTTTTAATTTTTAAAATTTTATTATCCTTTAAGAGAGAATTCAATCCACAACATATTTAATAATCAAGGATGTTACACTGGATCACCTTAAAACCATTGAATGCAGCTTTCCTAAAAATTCAACTCATTTCTTTAAATTTTGATTCCAATGCATTACATTGTAGTTCGAATTCTTCATTTGTGAGTTAGTAACTTTGCCTTTATTTGGTTCAAGTACATATCAATTTATTTCATTTAAACTTTGATAGATATTAACTAAGTATTAGAATAGTAATTTGCTATCATTTATGTTATTTGTCTTGATAATTCATAGTAATTCCAATTGAGGTCAATTCAATATGAAAAAAAAGTTTATTATACTAAACTCGAGAAGATTTAGCGAATTAATTATTGAATTTAATAAATTCAATTTAATGGTTTTTTAAATATTTTTTCTAGGATTTTGGGTTAATTAATGGAACATTCAAGTTTGTTTAAATTACAACGATTGAGGTTGTTATGCTTAATCTGCTTAGCATCTTAAAGATTAACTCTTCTATTCAATTTATCTCATTAAATCTTTTTGCACTTGTTTTGTCATATTACAAGGTAACCTTAAATCTCTACCCTCGTCACCTTTACATCACTTTAATTTGGTTATATTACATTACAAAAATTTATTTCATTTTACTTCTAATATATTTTGACTTGTTATTAAAATAATAATTTATTATTATTTATACTTCCTTTTAATAATTAATTAAAATTCCAAATGAGGTCTGATCGAGATAAGGAAAATGTCATTAGACTCACGTAAATTACCTCTATATAATGGAATATTAACTTTTATTGTTTAAAATAATTTTATTTTCTAAGATTTTTGCATACTTTATATGATATTTTCATTCATACATAATTTCATGATCAAAGCATCATCACAAAATGCTGATTAGTTTGATTGTAACATCATTAATTATCAAATATGGAATGAATCAAAATACCTTACAAGACGTCCCAAAACCATAAAAAATAAAATATGAAAAAAAATAAACAATTCATTATTTAAATTAATAAAGCTCAACAAAACAAGCAAAATGACATTTTTTTTTTTGTCTAAATTAGATCTAATTTTGAATTAATACAAATTACCAAGTTAAATAAGTGAAAATTAAAACAATATTATTTTATTAGTATTTAAAAATAGATTGAATTGGAAAAAGCATAAATATTAGCAATATAATATAGCTAAGGAGATAATTTATTTGAGAAAATTTAATTATGAGTTAATAAGGAGATAAAGTCTAATTTCCTACATCATCATGCTAGAAACAAATAAAAATATCTCTTAAAGCATGTCGAAAACTTAGAAAATAAAAATTTTAAAATTTAATTACATGTAGTTCTTTGAGATAAGTACAATGATATTTGGTTAATCTTTGTATAAGCTCTTTTCGAGTTTTTGGAATTTATCCAAAAAAATAATCATAAAAAATATTAAGTTATTTCTATAATATTAAGAAAATTTATATTAAATATAAATTTTTATTAATTGAAACATTTCAATTTAACAAACTTAGAAAGATATAGTAGTAATAGGAGAGCAAAATTATAGTCTTTTAGTAACTTCATAAAATGAAAGAAAAAATTTTGAAGAGATTACATAAACAATATTGTAATTTGGCAATCCATGATACCAAGAAAATTTTCTATAACAACCTCAGTTATTAAAAAGAACTGATTCAAAATATCTATTAAATTATCCCCAAAGCTTAAAAAAAAATTAATGACAAAATAAATACTTAATTAGATATAAATGATTGAGACAAGTTAACCGATGATTATTTCTTCTCAATTAGACCTTGTCTCAAATTACTATGAAGTACCAAAAACATAAGCTGTAGTAAATAATAAATCATTATTTTAATATTAAGTAAAAAGTTTTTAATGTGGAAATGGTTTGAATTGAAGATATGTCATATAACCAAACCAAGGAGGTTTGATGGTAAATAGAGAAGAATTAAAGATTCTTAGCAATGTAAATAAATCATAGTAAAAGTTTAGAATGAATTACATTAATTGAGCTCAAATAGTTAAATTCGAAGACACAAAGTTGTTCATGTGTAGTATCCTCGATCAACTTTGTCCTTTCAAATAAACTCTGATGTAAAATGTGCAAAAACCATTTAAGGTTAAATATTTAAAAATGTCGAATTAATAATTTAATAGGATAGAGCTCATTGAGAATAGTCCAATGATGTAAATTTGCATCTTGACTAGACACCATTTAGAATATACAACTTACCAAAAAAATAGGTGCAAATAATAAAATATTATTGTTTTTATATTAAATAAATATATATTATAGCAAAATAAGATGTATTGAATTAATGTAAAACTACCAAATAAAAACAATGTAAATATCAAACAAGAGAAGACTTAAAGTTACATAGCATTGTCGTTAAATCAAAGCAAAACATTTGACGAAAATTAGATAACTTGTACTAAAACATTTCAATCTTAGATTGAGTGCAATATTCTCAATTATAAAATTAGGAACTAATCAAAATTTGTTGAAAGGTTTTCTAAAATTCTAGAAACTAAAATATTTTAACATATTAAGATGGATATATTTAATTAGAGAGTGCTCATTGAGACATATCTAATAGTTTTAGTTTTATCTCAATGAAACCTCAATTTGAATTGTTTTGAATTCCAAAATTAAATAATAAAAAATAAATAAATATTTCTTTAATATTAGGTAAATATATATTTAAGAAAAAATCTAGATAAATCAAAGTGCTATTATATAGACAATTATGGTGATTAAAAATATCACCCAACAAATAATTTAGAGCAAAATTATAAAAGAAAGAATTCAAAGCGAAAAATTTGGAAACAATATATAAATTATATTAGAAATTTTGAGTCCAATGTAATATGGAGTTTAGTGTGATATCCTCAATGAAAAAATCAAGTATTCATCAAACTTTTTTAGAAATCATGCCAAATATTTAGAAAATAAAATATTTGAAAAATATGTGAATATAAAAAAAGATAACAATTACAGTTTTATAGTCACATTAAATTGAAGAAAAAAAGTTCAACAAGTGAGATAAATTTTACTTAAAAATCTCATTCGAAGATATAAGAGTAAATAATATTAAGTAAATAATATTATGTAAAAATCTCATTAAGTAAACAATATTATTCCAAATAAAGGAGATGTAAGCATCTCATGAAAAGAGATTTATAGTTAGCTCATAATAAAAAAATTAAAAGAAATAGTTTTAAAGAAATGAGATAAGTTTTTAAGAAACAAGCATTTCCATACAACAATGAGATAGAGTGTAACACCATCAATCACCAAACTATTTTACGAATTAAAATGTTTAAAAAACATTAAAAACCTTAGAAATTTGAATATCTAAAGATGCCTAAATCAATATTTAATTGGACATACATTGTCAAAATGAGTGTAGTGAAGTCAAGTTTCTCTTGATTTGACCTGTTTTTAAATTACTATGAATTAAAAAATAAATAATAAAAAATAATACTAAAATAGTATTTTAATGTTACATAATTATATATGAACACTGACAAAAGTTGAACTAAATTAAAGTAATATAACAAGACGAAAGTAATATAAAATTCAAATGAGAAGTGATTTAAATATATGAAGAATATGCCAAAATTAAAAAAAATTGAAGAATTGAGAAAACTTAATTCGGAAATTTGCTTTCCAAGATATTAAGGTACTCAACCCTATTATCCATAATAATAAACTTTAGATTTGTCTGATGATCCTTCTTTCATCTTAATCAAACTTCATTTGGAATAATATGGATTATCAAGGCAAATAAAGATACATAATAACAAATTATTACTTCAATATTATGTAAATCTATATTTAACAAAAATAATATAAATTGAAGAAATAAAATAGAACAAAATAAAGGTGATGTAATAGTCAAACGAGATGAGGTGTAAAACAATCAAATGAAAGAGAAAAAAATTGTAGAAATGACACAAATTGTACAAAAAAACTGCATTCTAAGGCTAAGGAGATCGTGTTTAACATCCTAAATTTTCAAATTAAATAAAAATAAAAATTATTTTTAAAAAATATGTAAAACCCTTATAAAATAAAATATTTAACAATATAAAAGTTAATATTTAATTTGATATAGCTTTTTTACTTGTGTCCACCAATGTTTGTTTTGTCTTCCCCCAAACTGATTTCAAATTCTTATAAATTACTAAAGTAAGTAAAGTTAAATAAGAGTATTGTAATAATTTAATATTTAGAAAATATTTTTAAAAGCTCAGACGAAATATGTAGAGCAAATATAACATTTCTTAATCATGGCAATGGAAGTATCACATGAGAAGAGATTTAGAGCTGCAAAGTAATCTGCCTGAATCAAAGTGAATTTTTTTTAGAAATGAGAAAGTTGCATTCCAAGATGTTAAAGAATTTTTTGTTAAGATCATCAATCATTAAATCAAGTAAGAATGAAATGCATTGTAGATTTCACAAAAATGTCTAAAAATAAAATGTTGGAAAATAATTAAATTAATATTTGATTGGATAGAGCTCAATGAGATGAGTTTAATGTAGATTATTTCATCTTGACCAAACCTTATTTAGGATTAAATTAAACTATAAAATAAAAAGGTATAAGCAATAATAATTTGTTAAACCAAAAATGAGCAACATTAAAGAAATACAAAACAACAAAATCAAGTTATTTAAAGGTGGAAACACAAGGGAGATGTAAGGTTACATAGCAAAATAATCAATTTAAATAAAAACATTTGAAGAAGATGACAAAACGTAATGAGAAAGTCACATTGTAAGACACTTAGAAGATTTAACAAACCATTCTTGATCATCAAATCAAGGATGAATAGATATTTCAAATAAAGTAAGCAATAACTTAAAAAGATAAATAAAATTAAAAAAATGGAAATGAATATTTAATTTGATAACACTAGTTAAGATATGCCCAACAACCTCAATTTCATTATGGTCAAACCTTAGTTGGAATTACCATGAATTACTAAAATAAATAAGAAGAAGTAATAATAAATTATTCGTTTAGTATTAAGAAAATATATATTAAAGACAAAAAGGAGATAAGTTGAACATGTATATTATAAATAAATAAAACAAAAAACTTTTCGAAATGTGATTCATAAATATTATTTATGAACTTGCATTCATAAATATTAAGAAGGTCAGCACAGCATCAATGGTAAAAAAACTCAAGTGCCAATATAAATGTCCCACAAAGCAAGCCTAATCCCATGAAAAAAGTACAATTGAATTAGATAAAGCTCTTTTAAAGGAAGCAAATGATCTTTGTTTAATCTCACTCAATAACCATTTTGAATTATTATGAATTACTAACTTAAATAAGAATAACTAATAACAAATTATGACTTTAACATTAACTAAACAAACATGAAAGTTGAAATGAGTATAACAGATGTAATCAAATATGACAAAATAAAGTAATGTCAACGTCACCAGAGAAAGAATATTGAATTTCATAGTAAAAATACAAAAAAGCTAAAATTTAGAAAAATTGAGATAAAATATCTAAGAAAGTTATGCTTTTAGATAATAAGGAGATCACATATAACTTCATAGTTTTACAAATTTGGTATAAAACAAAAAAATCGAGCTAAGCAAGTCAAATACTTAGAAAATGAAATTTTGACTACTATAGAAATGAATATTTAATTTGATAAGGATCATGTAAACAAGTCCAATTACCATTACTTTGTATCACTATGGCTTCAATTGCAATTTTGATGTATTACCAATTTAAATAAATAAAAAATAATATATATTTTTTATGATTAACTTGTTATAAAATGAAGAAATATAATATAACGAAATCAAAGTGATGTAAAAGTAACACTATAAGAGAGAAAGACTTGCATAGTAATATAACAAACCATAGTAAAAGATTTAAAGAAATGATAGAATATAAATGATAAAGTTGCATTCGAAGATAGTAAGAAGTCTAAGTCTAACATTCTTGATCATCAATTTGAGTATGAAGAGTTATCTCTCATAAAATGTTTTTTCTTGATCTAATGTTGTTTGGAATTATAACATCTTGTCAGGGTTACAAAAAACTAAATATTAATAAATTGCATTTATTATTAAGGTAATAAGTGTTATATCTAAAATGAGAAAAATTGATCTCTTGTAAATTAACTAGAATACCATAATGTAGAACTCACACAATTACGATTAATAATTTCTTAGTAATACAATAAAATCATCTTTAAAAATTTAAAGAAATGAGATAAATTATATAAGAAAGCTGCATTCTAATATACTTAAGATAGAGAGTCTAACATCATCAATCATTAAATTTTGCACACATCAAAAGTTCTCTTAATGCTTTATAGAATGATCGAAAATAAAATATTTAAGAATATAAAATAAATAATTAAATAGATTTGGCTAATTGAGATTAGTCAAAAGAAGATAAGTTTGATATTGATAGCACCACATTTGGAAATACTACAATTTACCAAAGTATTTATGCACAAATAATATTAATAGTAAATTTAAATATTAAGTAAACAAAAAATTGTTGCCCAAGTGAAGTAATTTAAAGTAATGTAGTATACGAAATTAAAATAAATATAAATTTCACACAAGAAGAGATTTCGTGTCACACAGTAACATAACCAAATCAAAATGATAAACAAGAGGAAATAAGATTAATTCTATAGGAAACATTTTTTAAAAGATATTGAGAAGATTGAGTGTAATGCGAATGATAATCAAATTCGATACAAATAAAAATATCTTGTTTAACAAAATAAAACTTTTGAAAATAAAAAATTTCAAAATATTCAAAAAAGAATATTTAATTAGATAGAGACTATCAAGATGATTCTAACTATTTTTATTTCATATTGATCATACACTATTTGGAATTACTACCATTACAAAAGTAAAATATTTCACAATAAAATAAACAAATTGAATAAATAATTTCATAGAAATGAGAAACATTTAAGTATAATTTGTATTTTAAGATACTAAGAAGACTAGTGTAACATTCTTGAATATAAAAAAAAATATAAATCAAAATGTCTCATAAATCATTTCAAAAGTTTTGAAAATAAAATATTTAAAAATTTAGGTTTGATTTGTTAATTTGATGAAGATTGTCCCAACAACCCTTATTTGAAATTATTGGAAATTACAAAAGTAAATAAGTATAATCAAAGAAAAAATATTATTTTAATGCCAAAGAAATAAATATTAAATAAAATATAAGTTAAATTGAATAAATTTTTTTATCCAAAAAAAAAATTTCATGTGTCACAAATAAAATAAAGGATTACTTAGTAATATATACCCAAATAGGGGTAAAAACATTTTAAAGAAAGGGGTAAGTTGTGCATGAGGTTGCATTCTATGATACTAAGTTAATCCAGGGTAATATCATCGACCATAAAATTAGGTAGGAATGTCATTGTCTTTAAAGCATGCAAAAACTCTTTAAAATAAAATATTTAATTGCTAAAAGAAAATATTTCATTGGGTAGAGCTCAAGAGATGATTCCAATGACATTTGTTTCATATTCATAGATCATCATTTGGAATTACAATGAATTACTGAACTAAATCAGCATTGTTAATAACAGTTTTTTTTATTATATATGTGTGTGTGTGTGTGTGTGTGTATGTGTTTATGTGTTTGTGTGTTTGTGTGTGTGTAGGTTGAAATGAAATTAGTTAAAATTATTTTTTCTAATAAAATTAAATAAAAGAGATGTATAGAGACATAACTAAATCAAATTAAAAAAACTTAGGAAATGAGATAAATTTTTTTGGAAAGTTGTACTCTATGTTACATAAAAGATCAGCAACAAAATAATCATTAATCAATTATGCTATAAATCAAAAATACATGTATAAGATGTCAAGCCATTTGAAAAATATTGAACCATAAAAATAAATATTTGCTTTGATATTTTCAAATCAATGAAGTGATATTGGTTTCATGTTGATCTGAACACATTTGTAATTGTTATGAATTACCAATTTAAATAAAAAAAATTCATATGCTGTTGGTTTAATATTCATTAAATTTAAAATAAATTCAAATGTTAAATATTGAAAAAAATATTACAAGCAAATCAAAGCAATAAGAAGGTAGCACTATTTAGACTAACATTTGAGAAAAACAAAATCAATGCAAAAGCATTTGAAAAAAATGAGATAATATATATATTTGTTTTTCTTTTGATGATACTAAGGGGTCCAAATGTAACATCATTAATAAATAAATTGGGTACATATCTAAATTTCTCATTAATCATGTAAATAAATAAAAAACAAAATATCTCAACACAAAAAAATAAATATTTCATTTTTTAGAGCTTAAAGAGAACTGTCGAACAATGTTGGTTATGTCTTCATCATACCATGCTAATAACTGCTGAATTGAAGTAAACGGACAAAAGAAATAATAAATAGTATTTTTAATTTTAATTTAATATATGTTAAAACTAAAATAATTTTAAATTAAGAAATGTAGTATAACTACACTAAGATGATGTAAAGTTTCTATGAGAGAGGATTTAGAGTAATAATGTAATATAACTAAAATAAAACTAGAAATATTTTAGAAATGAGATAAATTATAAAGTGATATTACATTTGAAGTTACTAACATGATATAGTGCAATATCCTTGATCAACAAATCTTATATGAATCATTTTTTTTGATAAATTTAGACAAATCCATTGAAAGTAAAATATTTTAAAAGATTAAATATTAACTAAATGGAATTTATTAAGAAGAGATTAATGATTTTTTTTTGTTAGGAACGAGCCCCATTCAGATTTACTAAATATTACAAAAAAATTTAATTATAATAATAATAATTGAAATATTAAGTATAATATGTTAAAAGTAAAATAAGATAAGTTGGAGTGTTGTAGAATAACTAATTTAGAATGTAGTCATCAAATGAGAGTAGATTAAGAGTAACAAAATATTATAAACAAATGAATGGAAATAAATTTGAAATGAAATAAATTATAATGGAAGGTTGCAACCCTAGATGTAATAAGATCAAATGTAATATCCTCAAAATATCAGATTAAGTACGAATAAAAAAGTCTAACAAAGAAAGCACTGACATTTGAAAATAAAACATCTAAAATTGTAAAAATTAATGTTTCATTTGATGGTGCTCATCAAAAAAATCTTATGACGTTTACTTTGTCATGGTCAAATCTTAGATGGATTAATTGTAAATAAAAAAATAAATAAACATTAATAATGATGAAATATTGTTTTATAATAAGCAAAAGTAAATTAAAGTTGTAATGAGATGAATTAAAACAATATAATATAACAAAATCAAAGAGATCTAAATGTAAGACAAGGTGAAAGTTCGAGAATTATTGTAATATAACTAAATTAAAGTACAACATTAAAGAAAAAACTATGATGTGCTTGAAAGATATGTTTTAAGATACTAATATGAGTGACCGTAATCTCCTCCATTATCCTGTTATGGAGGAATTTGAATATAACATAAAGAGAGCCAAAATCAATAAAATGAAACACTTTAAGATAATAGAAATGAATAATTAATTACATAGTAATATAAAAAAATGAAAGCTATAAAGCTGAAGAAATGAGATAAATGTTGTCAGAATGTTGCCTTTTGAGATATTAAAGTGATTGCATGTAAATTCATAGTTTTACAAATTAGGTATGAAAGAAAGTCTCACTAAGCATGTAAGACCCTAGAAAAAATAGCTTTGGTTTCTATACAAATCAATAATTATTTTATGGGGCTTCTCAAGAATGTGGAATGATATGTTTTCATGTCAATATCAACAAGTTGGGTGTTGCTATGAATTAAAAAATTAAATAAATATGAAAAATAAAATATTATTATTTTATTATTTTAATTAAAATTAAATATATTTTTATGTATAAATATTATACATTAAATTGATATAATATAACTAATTCAAAGTGATGAAATTGTCAAACTATTTGAGAAGTAGCTTTACGTGGTAACATAACAAAAGAAATGCAAAATGGTTTAGGAAATGAGATAATATAAAAGTTAAATTTGCATTCTAAGATACTACTAATTCTGAGTGTAACATCCTCGATCATCAAATGATGTATGAATAGATATCTATCTTAAAATGTGCTAGAAAATAAAAAATATAATGGAAAGTTATATGGTCTGATATTAAGGGGTCAAGTGTAAGGCCAATAAGGTTTGTTACATAAAAATGAATACTATTTGGAAATTCTACAAGCAACAAAATTACAATATGCATAAATATTATTCAATTACTTTTAAAATTTTAAGTAAAAATATATTAAAACTAAAATGAGATAAATTGACACACTATAATTGAACCAAATCAACTTGATGTAGAGGTCACATGGAAAGAAATTTTTAGTTACAGGTAACTAATAAAAACAAACCTAAAAAATTTTAAATAAAGAGAAAAATCATATAAGAATGGTGAATTTGAGATTCGAAGGAGATTAAATGTCAATCATTCATCATATAAGCATTGAAAACCTTTATAAAAAAATTTTAACAAAATATAAATAAAACTTTAATAAGATAAACTTTATTGGGACAAGTCTTCTGATTTTTGTTTTGTCTAGATCAAAACTAATTTGTATTTATTAAAACATAGAAAAAAATAACCATAAATAATAGTAATTTTACATTTTAAAATATAATTAATATATACTTAAGTTAAAATTAGATAAAATGTTAAATAATAGTAATTTAACATTTTAAAATATAATTAATATATACTTAAGTTAAAATTAGATAAAATGTTATGGCCATATGATAAGAGATTCAGAATTATATAGATGAATAAATAAAATCAAGAAAAGTCGATTGACTTTATTTTTGAATTCTATGAATTACAAAATTAAATTAGAAAAACCAAAGAGCATTATTTAATTATTAAGTATAAATTTTTTAAGCCAAAGATAAGATAAGTGAAAGCAATATAATTTAACTAAAACAAAGAAATGAAAAGGCCAAGAGAAATGATATTTAGAGTGCCATAGTTATACAACAAAACAAAATTAATGTATTTCAAGAAATAAAATAAATTTTTTAGTAAAGCTACATTTGAAGGCATTGTGAAAATTGTGTGAAACATCTTTAACTTTTTTGGCATGTATCAAATGAAATGCCTTGTTATATATGCACAATATTTAGAAAAGAATATTTAAAAATACAAATAAACATTTATTGAAGGAAGTTCATTGAGACTTATCCACTAACAATTGTTTTATCTTTATTGGTCCTTAATTAAAAATTCCACAAATTATCAATGTAGAGAAGAATAGACAACAAAAAATATTATTTTAATAATAAGTAAATATGTATATTAAAGTTGAAAAAGTGATAAATTAAAGTGATATAGTATAAAAAATTCATGGTAATGTAGAAGGCACAAAAGAGCAAGTTCTGATTTACTTGGTAATATAACCAAATGTGTATGATCAATTTCGAGAAATTTGATGAATTGTGGGGGGAAGTTGCAATCCAGAGCAACTCATTGGACTCATCTTATTGAGCTCGATAAAAAAATATTACTTTTTATTTTGTCATGATTAATGAGAAATTTTAATTATTAACTCATTTTATAATCAAGGATGTTACACTTAATCTTCATAGTATGGTGGAGCAAAACTAACCCACAAAATTTTTCTCATTTCTTAATTTTATTTGTTATATTATTATATAACTCTAAAACTCTATTACAAAAATATCATTGCTTTCATTTGGATATATTATATTTCTTCAATTAATCAAATTTTAGTTTTAATATATAAAATAAATATTAAATGATAATGTTTCATAATTGATATTTCTTTACATCAAAAATATGTAGTAATTTAAAAGCTAGCCAGATCAAGATGAAATAAACATTATTAAAATTTTTTCTATGAGCTCTATCTAGTTACGATGGCTTTGGCATGCTTTATCAAATATTTTGATACACACTTCATTTGATGATCATGGATGTTTTGGTCAATCTCGTAAGTATCTTTGAATAAGCTTTCTTGTATAACGTATCTTATTTCATGAAATATAATTTTGATACTCTAATTATATTCTTTTGTGATATATGCATTTAATTTTTTGATTGTATTATATTACATCAATTTATATTTTTGTAAGTTTAATATATATATACATAAATATATCTATGTAATATTAAAGAAATAGTATGTTAATATTGTATGTTTCTTTACTCTAGCAAGTCTTAGCAAATTCAAATGAAATTCAATGGTATGAAACAAACTTCATCAACTCATCTTGATCAATTTTATCTAATTAAATATTTATTTTACATTTTGAAATATAATTTTTATTGTTTTAACATTTTTATAATACATTTTTTTTACGTGATTGATCATTGAGGAGTTTAGGCACTATGATTTAGTTTTAATACAATACTTCAATTAATCCTATTTCAATTTAATACATATATACTTAATATAAAAATAAATTTTTTATTATTTATACAAATATATTTCAATAATTTTTTAGTAAAAGATGATACCTGATGGAGATGAAACAAGCATCATTGGAATAATCATGACAAAGTATATCTAATAAAATCTATATATATGTACCTATTACTAAAAGAATAATTTATTATATTTTATCATTGGTTTTTGTTTTTTTAGAGTAATTCCAAACATGGTTTTATAGAAGTGAAACAAAAATCATTTAACTCATCTCAACAAGAACTATCAAATTAAATATTAATCTTTATATTGTTAAATATTTTATTTTTGAACATTTGGTGTATTTTAAGAGGTAATTAAATTCATATAAGATTTGATGATTGAGAATGTTACACTCAATCACTTTATTATCTTGGAATGCAACTTTTAATATTACTTTATCTCATGTTTTAAAATTTTTGCTTCTTCAATTTGGTTATATTACACTTCTTCAATTGATCTCCTTTTGAGTTCAATATAAATTTCCTTAATATCTATATAGCACTTTGTTATTATTTATGCACACTTACTTTGGTAATTTTTTAAAATTTTAATTGTTATGCATGCTTTACATGTAATTTTGTTTGTAAATCATTTAAGAGTTTAGGATGATACACTCCATTCCGTTAGTATGTTAGAATACAAATTTCTTATAAAATTCAACTCACATTTTAAACATCTTTTAATTTGGTAACAATACTACAAAACTCTTTGTTTTAGTGTCCTCTCTCAAGACCTTTACAATACGTTAGTGTGGGTATGTTACGTTGCTTAATTAATCTAATATTTTCTTTAAATTTGAAATCATAATTTATTATTAATTATGGTTATTTACAATAGTAAATCAAGGAAAATAAAAAAGGTCTTTTGCAGATTAACAAAATCAATATCGAGCTCAACTAAAAGTTATCTAACTGAGAAATTTTTTTGCAATCCTAAATATTTAATTTTCTATGGTTTTGGATCTCTTTATGATACCTTTAGAATTGAACCAGATTTCATGATTGGGGATGTTATGCTATATCTATTTATTATCTAAGAATGCAACTTTCCCATAAAATTTATCTCATTTAGTCATATTTTCAATTTTTATTAAGACATATTGTTATGTAACTTTAAATCTCCTCTCATTTGACTTTTACACAGGTTTGAATTGGTCGCATTATATTGCATATATTTATATAATTTCAATTTTAATATAAATTTTATTAATTTTAATAATAAGTTATTATTATTTAGGCTTATTTACTTTGATAATTTATAATTATTCAAAATGAGGTTAGGTCTATGTGAAAAGAATTAATTGGACTTATCTTAATGACCTCTATTTAATCAATTACTTATTTAAATATTTTAAAACTTTTAGTATTACTCTTGCATTTCCTAAAAGATATTTTGATTTCTACATAATTTAATGATTAAGGATGTTGCACATGATCTCCTAAGTGTCCTAATTTCATTTCTTAAAATTTTTAACATTGATTTCATTGTATTTATGATGTTAAAATTGCTAAGATTTTGTAAAATTACATTGCATTAATTTTTCTTATCTTAGCTTTATTAAATGTTCTCAAAATATTCAAGTACTAATTTGTAATAGTTTATGCTTTCTAATTTTTAGTAATTCTACGTGATGTCCAATCAAAATAATACAAATGTTAAATGGACAGGTTTCAATGTGTTCTCTTATGTTGAATACTTATGTTTGCATTTAAAATATTTTATTTTTTAGGTATTTGACACACTTTACAAAATAATTTTATTCAAACTTGAATTTATGTTCGAGGATGCTACTCTCAATCTCCTTAGTATTTTCAAATGCATTTTCACATGAAATTTGTTTAATTTCCTCAAATGTTTTTTTATGATTTCATTATATTATTATATAACATAAAATCTTCTCCGATGTGAACCTCACATGACTTTGATATGGTTTTATTACAGTGTCATTTTAATACAAATTACGTAATATTAAAATAATAGTTTATTGATATTTAGGTTAATTTAATTTTTTCATTCATGGCTAAACTGAATGTGATTCAATTGACATGAAACAAACATGACTCCAAAAATTTTGATGAGGTTTATATAATTAAATTTTTCATTTTCATTATTTTTGATATTTTATTTTCTAAAGTTTTTCATTTTTTTTGGAAACTTTTTTATTTGCTCCTTATTTGACAATGAAGGGTTTTACACAAACCTCTTCAAAATTTTTTCTTTGATTTTGTAATATTATTATGTAGATATAAATGTTCTATCTCGTGACCTTCACATTTATTTTCTTATGTTATATTATGTTGCCTTAAATTTTATCATTTAAGATTTAATGCGTATTTCATTAACTCCAAAATAAAAATTTATTTTTTATTTATGCCTATTTATGTTTTATAATTTATTGTAACTTCAAATAATGTCTAATTTTTAGGTGAAAATTGTCATTGTAGTTATATTGATGATCTCTATGACTCTAAATTTTCTTTTGTATATTTTAAAATATTTTATTTTCACTTTTTTGCATGTTTTTTGGGATATTTTAAATCATAATATGGTTGATGATTAAGGTTGTTACACTTGATGTCTTTGTTTTCATGGAATTATAATTTCTAATAAAATTTATCTTATTTTTTTAAGTTTTTCAATTTGCTTTGGTTATATTACAATGTAACACTGAGTGTACTCTAGTGTGACCTCGAACCTTTGATTTGGTTGTATTGTATAAAACCCATTTATAAATGATCAACTTTGATATATATTTTGTAATCGTCAAAATAATAATTTATTATTATTTATGAATATTTGCATTGGTAACCCACATTAATTTTGAATGACCTACAATAAATATTAAACAAACATCATTAGACTCATCTGAAAATATTTTATGTGATTTAGTACTGATCATTATTTTCTTATACTCGATCTACTTAGTGTCTTAGATTGCAACTTTCCCACATAAATTAATCTTTTCTCTACAAAAGTTTCAATTGATTTGTTTATTTTAGATTATAACTCAAAATCTACTTTTATGAGATAGTTATATTGCTTTGTTTTGGTTGTATTACAATGCTTTAGTTAGTCAAATTTAAACTTTCTTCCATATTTCCTTATTACTAAAACAAAACTTCCCTTTTTATGCATATTTCCTTAGTAATTTGTACCAATTTTTGAAGTGGGTTCCAATTGAGATAAAACAAATATTGTTATACTCATCATGCCCAACTCTATTTAGTTAAAAAGTAGTTTTCTTAGTTTGATATATTATATTTCTAGAATTTTGATATGTTTTATGGGATATTTCAACACTGATTCAATTATCAACGGTGTCATACTCATGCACTATAGCATCTTAGAATTTTGTTTTGTTATACAATATATGTCTTGTCTCTAAATTGTTTGCATTGGTTTTGATACATTACAACTATAAATCTTATCTTCGAGAACCTAGAAATCACCTTTGTTTGTGTTATTATATTGATTCAATTTATTTTATTGAAAATTAAATATATTTTTTATTAATGTTAAAATAATATCTTTTTTATTAATGGAAAATTGCTTTTGTAGTTTGTTGTAATTACAAATAACATCTCAGTGATATGAACCAATTATTGTTAGACTAATTTAAATGAGTTCTATTCAATTAAAAATTGATTTCCATGTTTACATACTTTTTAAGGAAATTTGGCACTTTTTATTAAATATTTCCATTCTTGGCCTATCTTAAATTTGGGATGTTATATTCAATCTCTTTAGTATCTTGGAATGTAAATTTTGTAAATAATTTAGCCCATTTCACAAAAGTTTTTACTTTGATTTTATTTTATTTTTATGAAACTATAATTCAACTCTCTTATCACCTTTAAATTTCTTTGACTAGGATATATAACTTTGTTTCAATTAATCCATTTCTATTTTAACATATATTTATTTAAGTTAAAAAAATATTATTATCTATGCATGTTTTCCTTATTCATTGTAATTGTGAAAGAGGTTTGATCAGGATAAACAAACATCTTTGGACTAGACTCAAAGTTCTATCCAATTATAAATTTATTTTTTATATTTTTAGATGTTTTATTTTCTAAAGTATGATATGATTTATGTCATTTTACTTCATATTTGATCTGATTATTGAGGATATTATACTTGATCTTCATTGTATCTTGCAATGTAATATTCTTTTATAATTTCTTTCATTTGTTTACATTTCTTAATTCAATTTTTTTATATTCTTCTATAACCCTAAATAGATTATAGTCTTACTTTTAGAATGTTTTGATTTTGTCTTATTATATTGCTTTAAATTTATTTCATTTTTTAACATTTATGACCTTTGTTTCCTTAAATATTATTTTTTGAATTTTTTATGATATTTTATTTCCATGTTTTTTGACATCATTTTAATGAAATTTTCATTTATATCATATTTGATGATCATGGACTCTGCACTCAATCTCAAATAGTAAATTAGAATGGAACGTTCTCATGCAGTCTTGCTAAAATCTTCATATTTTTCTTTTTAATTTCGTTATAATATTATGTATTTCTAAATCTCAAGTCATGTAAGCTATACAATGATTTCATTGGTTATATTACATTACTTTATTTTTAATAAAGCTCTATTATATATTTACTTCGATTTTAAAATAATAATTTATTTTTCTTTATGCTTTTTCACTTTGATTTTTCATAGGAAACCACAATAAGGTCTAATTTAGGTGAAACAAGTATCGTTGGACTTGGCTAAATGAGCGCTATCTAATAAAATTTGATACATTATGTTTTTAAATATTTAATTTTGTATGGCTTTTACATGCTTTGAATATGTTATACTATAAGAAATTTTAAATTATCCTCTTTTGTGTCCTTTATACCTTTTGATTTTGTTATAGTGTATTATTTTCATTTATCTCATTTTTTTATTTTATATCTACTTAAAATTGAAAAATTATATTTATTTTTTTTAAAAATTAAATTTTGTAATTTACAATAATTCTATAAGAGGTACAGATAGGATGACACAAATGTCACTAAACTCATCTTGACGAGCTTTGTATAAATAAATATTAATTTTAAATTTATATTTTTGTTAGTTTTTATACCTTAGGAATTTTTTATGAGTCATTTAGAATTATACTTGATTCGATGATTAATGATGTTACACTCGATGTACTTAGGATCCTAGTGTGCAACTTTCCTATATAATTCATCTCAATTTTTAAGTATTTTGCTTTTATTTTGTTATTTTTTTATAAAACTCTATTTCTCATCTCGTTTGACAATTATAACACTTTTGTTAGTTTATATTACATTGCTTTTATTTTTCTAATTTAATATGAAACATATATTTACCTATGTTAAAAGAAGGATTTATTTTTGTTTATGCTTTTTTATTTTGGTAATTCACTGAAATTCCAAAAAATAATAAATCAAGAAAAAGTAATGGTCATTCAACAAGCCTTAGGAAGCTCTTCCAAAATAAATATTCATTTTTAAAGCTTTAATCAAATGTTTTATAGTTTTCACATGTTTTATGAGTTATTTTTAATCGTGTCTGTTGGGACTACCAAGGATACTACTTTAGATCTCCATAATATCTTAAAATTCTTGTTTTTGACATAATGTGTCTCATTTTTAAACTTATTTTTCTTTAATTTTTTTATTATTAAGTAACTTGAATCTTCTATCATGTAGCCTTTACATCACTTTTATTTAATCATATTTCATTGTTTCAATTTATCTTATTTTACTTTTAAGATATAATTAATTAATATTAAAAAATTAATTTTTTTAATATTTATTCTTATTGACTCTGGTAATTAGCAATAATTTCAAGTATAGTTTTACAAAGGTGAAACAACATTTGTTGATCTCTTCTCCTTGAGCTATATTGAATAAAATGTTTTTAAATATGTTTAACAATATTTTATTTTGTATTATTAGTACCTATTTTCAATATTAGGGATGTTACTATCTTCATAGTATATTTGAATGCAACTTTCTTACACATGGTTTCATTTGATTTGGTTATATTATTATGCAGCTCTAATTCTCCTTAAGTGTGGCATTTACATCACTTTCTCCAAGTAAAATATGATTGGTTCAATTTATAAAAATCTAAGTTTAACATATATTTACTTAAACTATAAATAATAATTTTAGATTAATTTCATTTTTTACTTTATTAATTTTTTAATATTCCAAATGATGTTCAACCAAGACAAAAAAAGAGTCCTTTGAGTTAACTCAGTAACCTCTATTTAATTAAATATTTTTTCCTATATATTTTAAATATATTATTTCGTTAAGTGTTTTTTATGAGTCCATTTAATTTATGCCTATTCTCTTATTATCTTCAAATTCTACTTTCTTACCATGTTTATTTCATTTCATTAAAGTTTTCTTTAATTGTGTTATATTTTTATGAAACTCCAATTTTGCAGTTGTGACCTCTAACTCATTTCAATTTGGTTATAATATATTTCATCAAATTACTCATTTCAACTTTAGTATATATTTAACTAATATACATATAATTTATTATTTTTTATGCCTTTTTTATTGTGGTAATTTGTTGAAATAACTAAATCTAATCAAGATGAAGAAAGTGTCATTATACTCATCTAGACAAAAACTATCTAACTAAATACTATTTTCTTAATTTTTTAAAAAAATATGGCTTTGGTAAGCTTTATTGGTCAATGTAATTGAGACTAGATTTGATGATCACCTATGTTACATTTGATCATCTTCGTAGATGGAATGCAACTTTTATGTAAAATTTTTCTCTTTCATTCAAAGTTCACACTTTGATTTCATTATATTGTTATTAAAATTTTTTATCATCTCTTCTAACATTTACATTATTTTGATTATGTTAAATTATATTACCTAAATTCATCAAAATTTTTATTTATTACATATTTACTTCACTTCAAAATAAAAAATAATTATTATTTATAGTTATTTGATTTAGTAATTCGTTGTAATTTAAAAAGGCTCATCAAGAGGAAACAATTTTGATGCACTCTCTTAAACTATCTTAATTCAATTAAATATTTATTTTAAAATGCTTTATGTTTAATAGTTTTGTATTTTTTACAAAGCATTTTGGTTTGTAGCTAGTTTGATGTTCAAATGCCCTAACAAATATCTTATTATCTTCGAATGGACCTTTCACATATAATTTTTCTCAATTTTTTAAATTTATCACACTTCTTTAATTGCATTGCTACGTTACCCTATTCTCTTGTAATGTGGCTTTGTTCTTGGTGTTATTTTGCTATAATTCTAAAAGCTCGTATTTAAAATAATTACCTTTGGACTCATCTTGAGAAGACCTATCCAATTACGTAATCATTTCCATATTTTAAATATTTTTTGTAATATTATTGCACACCTTTTGATATATTTTAATCATGCCTTATTTTATGATAAGGATGTCACACTCTTTAGTATTTGTGAATACAGGCCTTTCTTATAATTTATCTCATGTTATTAAATTTTTTTATCAATTTTGGTCATATTAATATGTAGTACAAAATATACTATCAGGCATACTTTAATTTGTTTGCATTGGTTTTTTTTAAATCACTTAAATTTCTCTTTTTTTTGTAATGTTGTGTATTTAGTCATTCTTAAATTAGTAATTCATGATTATTTTTCCTTATTCACTTTAGAAATATGTAGTAGTTTAAAACGTGGTTAGATTAAGATAAAGAAAATCTTGATGGACCTTTGTCGAATAGCTATATAACATTAAATATTCATTTCTATATTTTTAGATATTCACTTACCTTGTGGATATAAGGTACTTTGTGAGGCTTTTCAATACATATCTAATTTGATGATTGATGATTTTGCACTTCATCTATTTTGAATCATGGTGTAAAACTTTTCAAGTTATATACACATCCTAAAGTGTTGTATACAATTGAAAAATATTTTTTTATTTTAAAATATTTTATTTTCTAAGGTATTGGCATGCCTTAAGAGGTATTTCAATAAGTGCAAAACATGATGATCAATAATGCTACTATCAAACTCCTTATTACCAAGTAAAAATGTTGATAAATATGATTAGTTGAAAATTTTTTATTTGATTTCATTTTATTGCCCTAAAATAATAATTCTCTACTCATGTGTCTTTTGTCACTTTCAATTTTTTATATTATATTTATTCAATTTTCAAAGTTCTAAGTTTTTATATATATATACCCAAAAATGTTAAAATAATAATTTCTTAAAATTTATGCTTATTTAACTTGATAGTTCATGTTAATTCATTAATGATTAGAATTATGTTTGTTTTGTCTCCATCGGAACTTGTTAAGTGTTATTGCAAATTCCCAAGGCCAATAATTATGAAAAATAAGAAAAATAATATTTTAGTAATAAGTAAATATATATTAAAATCTAAATAATTAAAATTAAAGTAATGCACATAACCCAATCAAGGCAACACAAAAGGCACATAAGAGAATATTTGATCGTTCATAATAATATATCCAAATTGAAGAGAAAGATTTGAAGAAATGAGAAATATTGTATGAGAAAGTTAGATTCCATGATACAAGAAAGCTTGCCTAAACTCAAATATATAAATATATATATGTTCAAAAAATTATAAAACAATAGTTTATTTGTTAACTCTTTTTTATGTTTGTCCAATTACATTTTTTTCATCTTCATCAATCCTCTTTTGGAATGATTTGAATTTCTAAAAGAAAATAAAATAAATAAAAATAATTATATTTATATTTAATAAATATACAAAAATTCTAATAATACTGAATTTGAAGCAATGTAAAATAACAAAATAAAAGCGACTTTAAGGTCACACAAATAGACAAATAGAGTATCATAGTAAAAAGTCAAAATCAACGTAAACAATTTAAATAATGGAGATAAATTGTGTACCAATGTATTTCAAGATACTAAGGAGATTGATAGTGAAATCCTTAATCATCAAATTATGTATGAGCCAAAAATTCTTGTAAAAGGCAACAAAATTAGTAGAATAAAATATCTTTTTGAAAATGAATACAAATTTGGAGAAATCCCATGAAGTTAATTCCAACAACATTTATTTAATCTCTATAAAACTTCATTAAAAGTTTCTCCAAATAACTTAAATTAAAAATCATAAAAAACTAAATAAAAGCAAAGTAAATGACATAGGGGAGGATAGTTAGAATTATAAAATAATACAACGAAGTGAAATTAAAAAATTAGTAGAAATAAGATAAATTGTACTATAAAGTTGCTTCCAAAGGTACTATTAAGATTGAGTGTAACATCCTTAATCAGAAGTGAATTGAAACAGCTTTTACATGTCAAGACTAAAATATAAATGTTAAAAAATTTAAAATTAAATATTTAATTAGGTGAAACTTGTCAAGATGAGTCCAGCATTTGGAATTATTTTAAACAATATAACGAATTTAACATAAATAATAATATGCTATTATTTGACAATTTTGTAAATTTTTAGTAATGCAAAAATGAGAAAAACTTATGCACAAAAATAGGCAAATCATAGTGATGTAAAGAACACATGAGAGGAGAATTTAAATTTTATATTAATATAACAAAATCGATGTGAAACTTTGGAAGAAATGAGAAATTGTTATGGTAAAGAGGCTTTTTAAGATACTACATAGATTGGGTGTAACATATTTGATCTCAAAATAAAGGAAAGAATAAAAAGTCCTCTAAAGTATGGCAAAACTTGAGAAAATAAAATAATCTTTTTTATTGAACAAATATTTAATTATATAAGGTATATCGAGATGAGTGCAATGACATTAATCGTGTCTTTATCACTATTTGTTCAAAGTTACTATGCATTACTAAAGCAAATAATCACACATAGTAATAAATTATTCCCTTAAATTAAATAGGATATTTGGTAAATTGAAGTAAAGTAATATAACTAAACAATTGTGACATAAATGTCACATTAGATGAAATTTAGGATTACATTTTAGAATAAAATAATCAAAGTGAAAAACTAAATGAAATGAGAGAAATTTTATAAAAAATTTTATTCCAGGTTACTGAAACAATCTAGTGTTACACCCTCAATCGTCGAATTTGGTAATAATCAAAAAGTAACATAAGGCTTGCTAAAGCATTAAAAAATTTAAAATAATTAAATGAATATTTAATTAGATAAATCTAATTTAGTTTACTCCAATGACATTTTTTTATTATCCATTAGGCCTCATCTAGAATTAAAACAAACTACAGAAAAAAATAAGCATAAATAAAAAAATAATTTATTTAGTACTAAGTGAATATATAATAATATTGAAACGAGGTTAATTATTGTAATGTAATATAGCGAAATCAAGGCAATGTAAATATCACACAAAAGAAGACTCAGAGTTATATGGTAAAATTACGAAAAAAAAGAGAGGCTAAAAGTGAGATAAGTTATATGGTATCATAAGGTTTTCATAAAATAAAACATAAAATATTTTAAAATATAAAATTTATATTTAATTAGATTAAGCTTATCAAGATAAGTTTATTGAGTTTCTTGTTTTGATTGGGCCTTATTTGTAAATACTAAACTTATCAAAGTGAATAAACTTAAATAATAAAAAATTTAATTTCTAATATTTAAAAATTTAAAAATAAATTTGAAATTAAATAAATTTAAGTAATGTTAGTCAACTAAATGTAAGCAATGCAATCGTATCACAGTAGAAGATATAGTATTACGTAGTAACAAAACCAAGTAAAAGTAAAACATTTGAAGAAATAAAAATTGTATTGGTAAAGTTGCATTCTAATAAACAAAATAGATTACGATTAAATCCCTGACTACCAAATCAAACAGAAATTAAATTTTCTAGTAAAATTTGCCAAAACATTGAAAATAAAATATTTTAAAAATATATATATATTTAATTTAATTCAACTAGTTGAGATGAGACTAACAATTATTTAATCTTTATCAGACCTTATATGGAATTACTAATAAATGACAAATTAAATAACTATAAGTATTTATTAAAGAAATATTTAGGTAAACTGAGCCAATGTAAGTAACCAACTAAATTCAATGTAAAGGTTAAATGTAATGAGATTTAGAGGAACAACATATGATTAAAAAATAAAAAACAATTTAGAAAAATTGAGGTAAATGATATCAGAAAATATTTTTTAAGATACTAAAGAGAATGAGTATAATGCACATGAACCACAATTGGTCAATCTTTAAATATCTCAAAAACTATGACAACCATAGAAATAACATAAAAAATATCTAAATGAATATTTGTTTTGCTAAAGCTCATTAAGATGATTTAAGAGATGTATGTTTCATCCACATCTAACCTCGTTTAGAATTATTACTAGTTTCCTTTTTAAAGAAATATTAATAAAAATAAATAATTATACTAATATTAGGTATATATATTAAAGATTAAATGAGTTATATTGAAACAAAATATTTTGGCCAAATTAAGACAATGTAAACAACACATGACAAGAGATTTATAATTACATAGTAATGTAACAAATTCAAATGGAATAATTTGAAGAAAATGAGATAAATGTTACTTTGAAGTTGTATTCCAATATAATAATTGATCAAGAGTAAGATCCATGATAAACAAGAAAGAAAAAACAAAATGAATTGTTATATGTGCCAAATCGATAAAATATTAATATTTGGAAATATAAAAAAGGAATATTTAATAGAATGGAGTTTGTCAAGGTGAACCTGATGACATCAATTTTTTCTTGATTAGAGGTTGTTTGGATTTACCACAAATAGAAAAACTAAATAAGAAAAAATAAGTATAAATTATAATTTTTATTTTAATAAAATTTTTACTAAAATATAAATGAGATAAATTGATGAAATGTAGTATATCAAAATCATGTCAATGTAAAACTCATGGTAAAAATTTTGAGTTAACAATAATACAACCAGATTAAAATGAAAAATAATAAGAAAAAATAAGCTATACAACAAACGTTTAATTGCTTAAAACAAAGGAGATCGAGTGTAAAATACTTAATCATGAATTCATGTATGAATTGAAATGACTTGGAAACTTTGCCAAAATCCTAAAAAATAAATAAAATAGTAAATAACAAAAAAATAAATTAATATTTGGATGTAGCTACAAGTTTAATGATTATTGTTTTGTCTCAATAAGGCCTTAGTTAGAATTTTTACAAATAACCAAAGTAAATAAGCATAAATAATAATAAAATCTTATTTTAATATTAAGAAGGTATATATTAATTAAAAAATGAGATAAAATTATGTAATGTAATACATCCAAATCAATTCAATATGATGATCTCAAGCGAGATAAATTGTACAACAAAATAAAACAAAAAGATTTGAATAAATGAGATAAATTTTATAAACAAATTTTATTCAAATAAATTAGAGGGATCGAGTGTAACAACCTATATTTTCAAATTATATACAAATGGAAATGACTGATAATTCATGGGAAAACCTAAGAACATAAAAAATCAAAGGACGTAAAAATGAATATTTAATTAGATAAAATTCGATGAGATAAGTCTAATGATATTTGTTTTTTCTTATTTTGACTTTGTTTGAAATAACCATAAATTATTTATTTTGATGTCATATATGATAAAACTATTAGTTTAATATTATGTAAATATATAACAAAAGTAAAATAAAATAAATTGAAGTAATATAATATAACTGATTCAAAGAAGCAAATTTCATGAAAATGAGATATGCTGTTGGAAGTTCTTCCGTTACAAGATGCTAAGGAGATCGAGGAGAACATGCTTAAATTTCATTCATATCACATTTCAAATATTATTTAAAATGTGCTAACCATAAAAAATAATCAACAAATTTTAAAAATTATTATTTAATATAGCAAACCTTATTGAGATGTATTCAATGATGTTTGTACAATCTTGATTTGACTTTGTTTAGGGTCACTCGTAATAACAAACGAAAAGAATCACAAATAATATGTAATATGTTAATATTATGTAAATATCTTAACAACTTTAACTAGATAAACTGAAGTAATGTAGTTAAAAAAAGCCTAAGTGATCTAAAAGGAACATTAAATGAGATTTTTAGTTACATAAAAACATAACAAAATCGAAGAAAATTTTGAAAAAATGGTTTAAATTAAATGACAAAGTTAATTTCAAAGATACAAAAAAAATGGAGGATAACATTTAAGATCGTCAATCATGTATGAATCGAAATGGCTTTTATAGATAGAAAAAATCTTTAACCTTTTTTAATACATTTATAAATGAATATTTAATCAGTTCTATCTTGTTGTCATGAGTGCATAAATGCTTATTTTCTTTTCTCTTGCACCTCGCTTGGAATTACTACAAATTACACAAATAAATATGTACAAAAAAATAATGATATGGTGTAGAAATGAATTAAAGCAAAAATTATATAAATCAAAGAAATGAAATATAACAAAATCGAAGTAATCTATGGATTATGTGAGATGACGTTGTTTCACAAAATATTGTAATAATAAAATAGAAAATTTGAACAAATGAGGTACACATGTAAGTTAATTTTCAAGTAGAAAAAATATTAAGTGTAATATCCTTAGTCATCAAATCCTGCATAAATCAAAATGGCTTATCAGGCTTAATAAAATAATGGGGAATAAAATATTTAGAGACTTAGAAATTAACACTAATTTAAATATTCTTCCTCAAAAAAATTGTGATGATAAGTTTTTGGCTCGATCAGTTATAACTTTGAAATTACTACATTTTACTAAAGTAAATAAGCATAAATAACAAAATGTAATAGTTTTAACTGTAAAAAAATTTATATTAAAGCTAAAAGGAGTTAGATTGAATCAATGCAATATTGCCAAATCAAACAAAAAATATCAATAAATAAAGTATATTGTATGGTAATGTTACTTTGCAATAGACTTAGGAGACTTAGCATGACATTGTCAATTGTCCAGTTAGGTATGAATCGTAAAACACAATAAACATGCAAAAAAAAAATTAATAGAAGTTTACTTCATTTGATAGAACTAATCTATGCAAGTCTAATGATGTTTATTTCATCTCTATGAAACCAAGTTCTTAATTACTATGGTATTCTAAACTAAATAAGCATATATAATATTAAATTTTTATTTTTATATGTTTTTAAATGTATAATACAGTTCAATTGAAAAAATTTGAAGAAATTTAATCCAACGACATTAGATCAGTTGAAGGGTCATGCTAGAGGAGTATTAAGTTTTATTGTAGCATAAACAAAAAATAAAAACATTTGAAGAAATGAAATATATTATATGTGAAAGCTTCATTTGAAGAAGTTAAAGAGATCAAGGGTAATATTATCCACTATCAAATCCTGGATGTTTCAAAATGTCTTGTAAACCAAGCCAAAACCTTAAAAAATTATTTAAAACCATAAAAAAGTAATAGTTAATTGAAAAGAGTTCGTCAAGGTGATTTAAACAATGTCAATTCATTTCTATAAGACTTCATTTTTAATAACTATAAATGACAAAAAAAAAATTAATGAGGTCAATTTGTTATATTAATGCTAAGAAATATTATAATAAGGCTGAAATAAGACAAATCGAAACAAAGTAATGCGACCAAATCAATGTGACATAGAAGTTATGTGATATGAAGATTTAGAGTGACAAAATAACAATTAAATCAATGTGAAAAGTTTGAAGAAATGAGATAAATTTTTTAAGAAAGTTGTACTCAAAGGTATTAAGAGAATCTAGTGAAACGTCATCAAACATCAAATATAGTATGAATTTATATTCTTATAAAGTATGCCCAAATTCTTGAAAATGTAAGTTACTAAAATATAAAAAATGAAAATTTAATTGGCTAAAGTTCATTGATGCTAATCAAATGATGTTTCCTCTATCTCGATTGGACCTTTTTTAAGAAAACTACAATTTGCCAAAATAAGTGAACATAAATAATATTAACCAATTATTTTAAGCTTAAGTAGATACATATTAAAACTAAAATAGAATAAATTTAAGATAATATAATAAAATAAAAGTCAAGTGAAGCTATCATAAGTCGTGAATAATACTTTGTTTGTAATATAACTAAATTAAAGAGAATGGTTTTAAAGAATGTGATAAATTGATTGATTTAGATGCTCTACATAATATTTAAGAGATCTTGTGTAATAACCTCGAAGTTGATCGCACAACATCACATAATGCTAGAAACAAAATATTTAAAAATATAAAAAGGAATATTTAATTCAATAACACTCTTTTGAACAAGTAAAATAATGTTTCTTTTTTCTTCAATAAGCTTCATTTGAAATTACTACAAATTTCAAAAGTAATTAAATATATATATGTATATATATATATATATATTGACTAATTAACATAATGTAACATAAGCAAATCAAAACAATGTAATGGTCACATTAAGAGGGAGTTATAGTTTCAATGTACTATAACCACATCAAAGACAAACAATTTATGGAAATAAGAAGACAAAAGTGAAATTTGCAAACAATTATAAATAAGTCATCAACTGTTACGTTATCAATCATCAAATCAAACATGAATTCAACTAATGCACAAAGTATGCTCAATTTTGAGAAAATAAAAACTATATCAAAATATTAAAAAATAAAAATTTAATTGGGTAGAGTTCATGAAGAAGAGTTTAATGATGATCATTTTGTCTTGATCAAACCTTGTTTTGAATTATTATGAATTTACAAAATAAGTAAGCATATCAAAAAGAAAATTCTTTCATTAATATTAAGCAAATGTATATTTTTGCTAAAATAACATAAATTAAAGCAAGCTAATATGACAAAATTAGTGTGATTTAAATGTCACAAGATAATATTTTTAGGTTACATATTAATATAACATATTCAAACTGGACTATTTGAATAAATGAGATAAATTGTATCGAGAAGTTCTTTTGTAAGATATTCAGAAGATCAAGTGTAATATCCTCGATCGTCAAATCAGGTTCAAATTAAAAATAAATTATAATCTCACTAAAACCTTGTAAAATAAAAAATTATAAATATAAAAATAATTATTTAATTAAATAAAACTCATAGAGGTTAGATAATAATGTTTTCTTCATCACATCACAACACATTTTTTATTATTGGAAAATTCCAATATGATTAACCATAAATAGTAATACATTTTTGTTTTTTAAATGAATAATTAAGTTTAAATGTATTAAATTTGTATTATAACATAACAAAAGTGTTGTAAAGGTGAAAAACAAGAAGAGTATTACAACTTCCTAATAATTTGAACAATATAAAGCAAAAAAAGTAAGAAAATAAAAATGAGGAATGTCTAACATTACTTTTTTCTTCTTAATGAAATCTTTTCTTCACTTATAGTGGATTACAAAAGTAAATAATTATAAATAATAATGAATTATTTATTTTAAATTTAAATAATTTTAAATGAAAATTTTATTAAGTTTTTTAAAATAGTTCAACATTCCAGAGTGTAAAGTATACAAAGGACACATTGGAAGAAAATTACAATTATTTAATGATATAACAAAATAAAAAACAAAGTTGAAAAAATGAAATAAATTATAGAGAAAAGTTACACTCCAAGATACTAAGAAAATTCAGCCTAATATTTTTAGTTGTCAAGTATGGTATAAATAAAAATACAATAAAATATGTAAAAAATAATAAAATAATAATGATTTATTGTAAAATAGTATTTAAAAGGAAAGAGCACATTGACATAGATTAAAAATTTTAAAAATCTTTGATAATAACCAATTATTATTTTAAAACAAAGTAAAAAAATAATAATGCAAGAATGAGATAAAATGAAGCAAAGTAATATGGTGAAATAAAAATGATATAGACAACATATACCAGAAAAAATAGATTTTCATAATAATATAATTAAAGAAAAAAATAACTAAGGAGAGACAATTTGTATGAGAAAGTTGCATTATGAGATATTAAAGAGATAAAGTGTGACATCTTATATCATCAAATCTAGTCAAAATGTCTTATAAGTTTTGAAAAAGGATTAGAAAATACAATATTTGAATGTATAAAAAATATTTTATTAGATTGAGCATGTTGTTAGAAGTCTAATGATAGTTGCTTCATCTCCACTAATGCTCATTAAAAGTTACTATGTATTATAAAAGAAAATAAAAATGAAATACAAAAAATGGTTGTATTTAAGTGAGAGAAATATAAATTATGTTGAAATAATATAAAATAAAAAATATAATATGATAAAATCAAACTGATATATGGGTTTTATGATTTGAGAATTAAGGTTTCATAGTAATATAACTAAATCAAAGAAAGTTTCTTGAAAAATGATATAATTTATACTAGAATGATTCATTCCAAGATATTAAGAAGGTCAATAATGAGATTATCATTCGTCAAGATCAAGTACAATCAAATCACTTGTAAAGAATGTTAATACATATGAAAAATAAGTTTTTAAAATAAAAAAATAACTTAATTAGATAGACCTAATCAAGATAACTCTAGTAAAGTTTGTTTGGCTGTGAATTACAAATGGAAGTAATCCAAAACAACAACAAATTATGTTTTATATTTAGTAAATATAAGATAAAGATTAAACTACATAGCGTAAAGCAATTTAATAAGTTAAAAAAAATGTAAAGGTAACTTAACAAATGGTTTAGAGTTTCATAATAACATAACAATGATAATAAAAAACATTTGAAGTAATGAGATGAAGTGTATAACAAAATATATAAAATATGAATGTAAATACTTAATTAGATAAAGATTATTGGCATGATTCTAATGAATTTTATTTTATCTCGATTGGACTAATTTTAGAGTTATAGTTAAGTAATAAAGTAAAATAAAAATAAATAATTATAGATTTTTTTTATTATTTTAACTAAATATCTATTAAAGCTAAAATACAATAAATTGAAGCAATATAACATAACCAAATCTATGTGACATGAATGTCACATAAAAGGAGATTATAGTAATAAACTAATACATTTAAATCAAAGAAAACTTTTTGAAGAAATAAGATAATATATATAAGAAAGTTGCATTATAAGACACTAGAGATGTTGAGTTTAACATACGAGATTATTAATAAAATTAAATGTTATATTAATGTATACCAAAACATTACAAACGAAAATATTTAAAACTATAAGAATAAACATTTACTTGCAAACAACACACGCATAATAGTCCACCAACATTTGTTTTGACTCCATCAAACTACATTTTGAATTACTACGAATTATCAAAGTAACTAAACATATATGATAACAAATTATGATTTCATAAATAATTAAATATTTATGAAAGTTGAAATGAATAAATGGAAGCATTGTAATATAATCAAATCAAGATGTCTTAAAAGTCTTACAATAGTAGAATTGTTGTCTAATAAAAATAAAATTAAATAGAAATGAAAAAAATTTGAGAAATGAGATAAACTATTGGATAGCTACATTCCAAGATAGTGAGTAGTAGTGTAGATCAATTATTGTTAAATAAGTTATGAATAAAAATAACTCACATAACATTTAAAAAAATAAAATAAATAACAAAAAAAGAAATATTTAATTAGATAGAGCTCTTCATGATAACCCTAATGATGCTTGTTTTATAATGGTCTATCATCATTTGGAATTATTATGAATTATAAATAAAAGTTAATGTAAATAATAATAAATTATTATTTAATATAAAGTAAAAATATATTAAGCTAAAATAAAAAATTAAGAAATATAACATAAAAAAATTAAAGTGATTTAAAGATCACACATGAAGAGAGTTTATGTTACAATAATAAAGAAAAATCAAAGCAAAAATAATGAGAATTGGGGTAAATTACATGTAAATATTGTTAACCAAGATACAAAGAAGATTAGATGTAAGATCTTTAACAATAAAATTATGAAAAAAAAAATTTATAAAATAACTATCACTATATGAAATAATAAAATTAAAATTATTAAATACCAAAAAAATAATTATTTAATTATTAATACTCATAAAGATGAGCACAATAACATTTCCTTCTTCTCCATCAAATTTCATTTCGAATTACTATTAATTTAAAAATAAAATAAACATAAATAATAATAAATTATTGTTTAAATATTTACTTGATATTTATTAACATTAAAATGAGATTAAGTTAAGCAATATAATATAATAAAATTAGTTTGACATAGCACTAAGAAATGATTTAGAGTTGCAACTTTATATAAAAAATCATAGGAAAAAAGTTTAAGAAAATAAAAAAACAAAACAGAAGAATATTAAATTCCAAGGCACTAAATAGATCGATTGTATCCCTTCTAATTGTTAATTTATGTAAGAATCAAATAGTCGAATAGGGAATTACAGTGAATTATGATTATGAATATTGATAAATAGTAATAAAGTATTTTTTAAATTTAAAGTGAATATATACTAAACTTTGAAAGATAGAAATTGTAGAATTATAATATAACTTCATTAAAAAGAGTGGAGATTCGGAGTTTAAAGAAACTTCATTTGAGATTTTAATTTTAAGAAAAATTGTAAAGGAAATTTAGATACCAAGACATAAGGATATGAAAGTTAAGATCCTCAAATATAAAATAGGATCTTAGTTGATAAGACTCATAATGCATGCCAAACCTATGGAAAATAAAATATTTAAAAATAAAAAATTAAATATTTATTTTAAAGACAATGTCAACTTGATTATAACAACAATCAATTAGTTCAAAGTTATTAACAAGTCAAGCGAGAGCAGAATTAAAGTTACATAGTAATATAGCCAAATCAAAGAAAAAATATTTAAAAATTAGATAAATTGAATGAAAATTGTACGTTGCAACACACTAAGAAAATTACGTGTAACATCATTGGTCAACAAACTAGGTACAAGTCAAAATTCTTCTAAAGTACAAAAGCCAAAAAAATAAAAGAATTAAAATATTGCTAAAATAATTTTTTAATTGTTATTACTAATCAACAGAGTCAAATGGCATTTCTTTCTTTGCCATTGAATTTTTTGTGGAATTACTTTAAATTATCAAATTAAATAAATATAAATAATAATAAATTATTATTTTGCATTTAATTGATTTTTATTAAAGTTAAAATAAAATAAATTAAAAAATATAATTTAACAAAAAAAAGTGATTTCACATATTAAAAGATTTAGAGTTACAAACTGTAATAACAAAGTGAATGGAGATATCCTTAATGAAATAAGATAAACAATAAGGGAAAATTTAATTCCAAGGTCATAAATTGATTGAGTGTAACTCTTCTGATTATCAAATTTGGAAGAAATCAAAATGCCCCATTAAGAATTCAAAAACTCTTCAAGATAATGTTTTAAAAAATATAAAAATGAATATTTTATTGGTTACTGCTCCTCTAAAGAAGTCACATGAATTTTTTTGTCTTCATGAGCCCTTATTCCAAATTAGTATAAATTACCCTTGTAAATATTCATAAATAATTGTAAATTATTACTTTAATGATAAGTAAATATATTGTAAGCCTATAATAAGATAAATATAACAATTATAAAATAACTAAATCAAAGAGATGTAAACAATACATGAGAGGAGTTTTATGGTTTGAAGAAACTTCATTTAGAATTACTATGAAATTTTAAATTATAACGTAAAATACATAACAAAATTTAATTTCAAGGTAATAACGAAATAAAAAAGCAAAGGTTATTGAATGTCAAATTACACATAAATTTAGACAAGGAAAGGCAAGGCAAGGTTCATGACACATGATGCATGCCAAGTCAAAAGAAAATAAAATATTTAGGCATTTAAAAAATATTTTTAATTTTATTCAGCATGCCAAGTTGATTATAATAATATTCAATTTGTATCAATTGGAGCTTATTCATAATTAATGCAAATAATCAAACTAAAAGATTCATAAATAATATAAATGTTATTATTTAAATGTAAAGTGAACTATTATTTAAATTTGTAAGAGATAAATTGAAATTATGTAATTTATTCAAAACATAGTTATGTAATGGTCACATGTTAAGAGATTCAGTGTTAAAAAGAAATATAACCAAATTGAAGAAAAATGTTTCTGGAAATAACATAAATGTAAGATAACGTGACATTTAAGATGTTCAAAACACCAAGGGAAACATTCTCCTAACATTTAACAATACATTAAGAATAAAAAATATTTAAAAATAAAAAGGTAAATATTTATTTGAATATAACTCGATGATCAGAGTAAATGATATTCATTTTTATCTCTATCAAACATTCATTTATACTAATGTGAATTATCAAAATAAATAAACATAAATTTTAATAATAAATCATTTTTATTACATAATATATGTATATATATATGTATTAGATCTAAAATGAGATAATTATTTGTAAGGTAATTAATAAAATCAAAGCGATGTATTAGTTAAATGTGAGAAACATTTTAGAGTTACATAGAATTATAAAAAAATCAAATTGTTAAATTTAAAAAAAAAGATGAATTGTACTAGAAATTTGCATTCAATGATACTTAAGAGATCAAGGGCAACATCCTCGATCATCAAATAAAATATTAATTAAAATGTCTCATAAAATATGATAAAATTATTCTAATAATACTAATAGAATGATAATTAAATCATACTAAACTTATTGATACCAGACAAATGACACTTGTTTTACCTTCATCAGAACTTATGTCAAATCATTATAAATATCAACATGCATAATCATAAATATTAGGGAATTGTTATTTTAATGTTAAGCAGACATATATTAAAGCTCAAATTAAATAAATTGAAGGGAATAAGACAAAAATAAAATGATCTGAAGGCACACTATTAGAAATTTGGAGTTATATATTAATATGACAAATTTATAGCACAAACTTTGAATGAATTGAGACAAATTATATGCTAAAATTTAATTTTAAGATACTATGGGATAAAATGTAAAATCCTTGATCGTAAAGCCAAGTGCAAATTAAAATGCCTTGCATTAAATGTCAAAACAATAGAATGAGTCCAATGATATTCATTTCTTCAACAACCCTTATTAAGAATATTAAAAATTGGAAACGTAAACTAAAATGAGATACATTAAAGCAATGTAATAAGATCAAATTGAAGCACTATAAAATGTCACGTGGTATTAAATTTCTAATTACATCATAATACAACCTAATCAAACGAAAAAATCTAAAAAAATGACAAACTGGATAGTATAGTTGCATTAAATTTGGCACAAAAAAAGTCTTATAAAATGCACCTATTATATTAAAAAATTAAATATTTTAAAAAAAATATAAAAAAATATTTAATTGGATAAAACTTGTCAAGATAATCCCAAGGTCATTTCTTTTGCCTCGATCAAGACTTACTTTGATTTAACAAACTTTAACATAGTAAATATGAATAAATAATAATAAAATATTATGTTAATATTACCTTTATTGTACAATTAAAATATTATTAATTAAAGACGTGTATTATGACAAAATTAAAGTCGCAAAATGTTGCCTCATAAAACACTTGTGTTTAAATAGAAATACAATGAATTAAAAGTACAAGATAGGAAGACTTGAAGTAAATTTATATAACTGAAGTTATATATTAAGAAACAAAGGGTATCAACTACTGCATTCCAGATTGTCAAAAAAGGTAGGAATAAAAAACTCTCATAAAGTATACAAAAACTCTAGAAAAAATATTAAAAAATAACAAAAAAATGTGTCATTAATTTTGTTTACCAATCAGATAATGTTTGCAATAGTACAAATTATCAAATTAAATAATCATAAATTATAATAATCATTCTTTTAATCTAAAGTACATATTACTAAAGCTAAAATGATATAATTGAAACAAAATATTACAACAAATTTATAGCAAAATAAAACACACTGTGGAGTGTTAGACATCTATAGTTGTGCAAAAAATTTGATTCAAAGCATTTCATGAAATAAGATAAATTTTATAAGAAAATTGGAAGAAAGTCGAAGTGAAGCATTTTAAAAGATAAGATAAATTTTATGAGAAATTTGACTTATAAGATGACATGGGTGCTAAAGGTGGCATCCTTACCATCAAATCTTAGAAGATTTAATACATCTCATAAAGCATGTAGAATCTTTAGAAAATAATGTTATAAAATAAATGGAAAAATTAGTATTTTGTTTGTATAACTTATCAACATAAGCACAAGACTTTTGTTACATCACTATTAGATATCATTTTGAATTACTATGAATTAATAAATTAAATATGTATAAGTAATTATAACATTAAGTAAAGTTTTATTAAAGCTAAGTTTAGATAAACTAAAGTAATGTATATAGAAAATTGTGAAGAAATGAGATAAATTATTAATGAAAGTTACTTTCGAATGTATTAAAGATATTGAGTGAAACATGATCGATTGTTATATTATTTACAAAGCATAATGTCTAATAATGGGTGCCAAAATGTTACAAAAAAAAATTTATAAAGTAATGTATATAGAAAAATGTGAAGAAATGAGATAAATTATTAATGAAAGTTACTTTCGAATGTATTAAAGATATTGAGTGAAACATGATCGATTGTTATATTATTTACAAAGCATAATGTCTAATAATGTGTGCCAAAATGTTACAAAAAAAAATTTACAAAGAAAAAATAATTTATTTGGATAAAGGTCAATAAGACAACTCCAACAACATTTTGCTTTATCAAGATTAGACTTTGCCGGGAATTACAACAAATTACAAATGTAAATATGCATAAAAAACATAATAATATCTTAATATCTAACAAATTTATAATAAAGTCAAAATAAGTTAAATTACAAGTGCTACTTGAGAGAAGAACTAGTGTGACATAATAACACATAAAAATCAAAGGAAAAAATTTGAAGAAATAAATAATTTATTTTGAAAAATTATATTCTAAGATACACAAGAGATTACTCAAAATGTATAAAAGGATAGAAAATAAAAAATTTAAAGGTATAATAATGTGTACTTAATTTGATAATAAATGTTGAGATAAGGCCAATGATGATTGTTTCAACTCAATTAGACCTTGTTTTGAATTTGTTAGTTAACAACTAAATAGGTATAAATGATAGTAAATTTTAATTTTCATATTTAGTAAATATATAATGAAGCTTAAAAGGGGTAAATCAAAGTAATGCAATGCAAGTAAATCAAAGAAAAATTAAAGTTACATTAGAGGAGAATTAGAGTTCCAAAGTGATTTAGTCAAATCAAAAAAAAAACATCAATGAATTGAAACACATCAAATAGGAAAGCTATTTTGAAATATAAAGTGGATCTACTTTGACATTCTAGAATGCAAAAATATTCTGCCAATAAAAATCTCTTTTGAAGCATGTTAAAAGCAAAGAAATAAACTAATTTAAAACTGAAAAAAAAATTAATTGAAACAAATAGGTTGTGATGCATCCAATGATGTATGGTACATTTTTATTGCAGCTCATGTAGAATACCATGAATTATCAAAATAAATAATCATAAAGATTCATAAATTTCAATTTAACTTTAAGTAAACATATGTTAAAGTTAAAATAAGATAAATTGAAGCAAAGTAATGTTATGAAATGAATGAGATGTAAATATCATATGATATGAGATTTAGATCTACATCAAAATATCTAACTTAATTGAAGAGAAAAGATTAAGGAAATGAGATAATTACTCAAGAAATTTGTTTTCAAAGGTAATAAGAAAATAGAGTGTAACATCATCGATTATTAAATTTGGTAGTAAATTAAATTGTCTTGTACTGCATCCTAATAATTTTTGTCTCTTCTCCATCAAAACAAATTTAGATGTACCAAAAATTACAAAAGAAAGCAAACATATTAATAAAAATAATGATTTAATATGAAGTAGAAAAACATAAAAACAAAAAATAAGAATAAATTAAAGAAATACAATACAACCAAGTTAAGGCGATGTAAACATCATGTTAGTTTTTCATTAGTGTTCGTAATATATGCAAATCAATGTGAAATATTTTACTAAATGAGAAGTATTGTAGATAAGGCTACACTCGAAGATACTAAGAAGATTTAGTGTAATATCTACCATCTTCAAAATTGGTTAGAATCAACATACTATATAAAGAAAGCAAAAAACTAGAAAAAAAACTTTAATATATAAAAATAAATATTTATTTGCATAGCACTCGTAGAGATGAGTCCAACGACGACTATTTTGTGTCAATCAAACAAAGTTTGGAATTTCTGTGAACAACCAAAGAAATGAAATATAAATAAAAATAACCTTTTATTTTAATATTATGTGAATATATATTTTTTTGGAATGTGATAATCATAAAAATGTCATATAAAGAAGTCAACACAATGCCAAAGTCTCATGAGAAGAGAATTAGAGCTTCATGTTAACAAACCAAATCATAGCAGAAAATTTAAAGAAATGAGATATAATTTATAGAAAAGTTTCATACCTAGATACTAATAAGACCATGAGAAGCACCTTTAACCATTCGTGTAGTACTAAACTTTTTATTAAAGTTTATCTAAAATATTTATTACAATTAATCATTAGGACTATTTTTTTGCACCATATCCTTTTCAGTGTAATCCCATACTCTCCATCAAAATAATAATAACATGAGCAAATTAAAACCGTTTATCAAATTCATAGCCACATAGATGGTATGGTAAGGTTGGAAACAGTTTTAGGAAAATCATTCTTAAATCAAGCCAACTATATCAAATCCACTATTAAAAAGAAAATCACTAAATAATAGCTACTCATTTGTGATTATGTGGTGAATTTGGCCTTTTTTCCAAATAATGCAAAAATAATAAAGTAGATAGAGAGTGTTTAAACTAATTTATAGAACTAGACCATAAGAACTATAGGATGTGTTAGAATCATGGCCATTCTCCATCGTTGCAATAAATGAAACAACTAATGGCCAAAAATATAGACTTCGAGGGATATCAAAACCATCCTTAAATAATACAAGCTATTTTGTGAAGAAAATAAAGATAAAAGTTATGTGCAGTATGACTTCAGATACAAAAATGATGAACAAGTATAGAAAATAAGAGTAGAGCACTTAATAGCAAGCAACGCTTGCCACATGTGAGGATAGTTATTTATAACCAACTTCCCTAAAAAATCATGAACCTTTGACGGAGGGCCCTAATGCATGGAAATAAAGTTCCTAAATGTATTTTCTCACATGTTACTTATGTGACCATTACAACTCATGCATGTTTATTTTATTCCAACTAACAGCTTTAGTTTATCTAATGCACTTGTTTGGATGAGCACAAGTGTTTGGTCGTATGATCCCTACTTTCTATTTTCCATTTTATTAAATTTTGGGTATCCTCGAGTATATTCAAGATCTATTTTTTGGAAAAAGATACATCGTAGTGATCATCATTTTTACTATCCCAAAGATTGTTTTGTTGTATCCCTGACAAATTATTTCTAATTGGATATTATTATAAGAAAAAAGCTCTAAAACTTTACTACTCTTGTTCATATACCCTATGAATGGTACAAAAATGTATTTTCTAACAATATATTAATCCTTATAATTTTTTGCTCTTGTTTCTTCACAAAGATGCTTATCTCCTTCTAAAAGCGAATTATCAAACTCAATAGAAAATGAATGACTTCTCTTTCATTGTACTTGTTCTTTTTGGTCTTCTAAATAATTAATCATGTCATCTAATACATTTAATGACCCCATTCTTAGGCTTATTGAAGTTACTAAGTTCTCTATTCTTGCTTCATCAAGATTCAATAGGTTAAAGTTCTAAAGGCAAGACTTTATGGTGGTGTTAACGAATTGCAACAAAATTTGTTAACTTGCACTTTTAAGAAATCCAAGTTAATTGGTAAGAACAATTTAGTCTCTCCATCATTAAGTCTACGCTAGTAGAATCACTTCATGAGGTCATGATGAACTCCCAATATTTCAAATATGTCTCCCTATTTGGTATTTCAAGACATGTAGATGTATTCCTTCTATAGTAGAAATATTTTCTATGGGAATTTATTTAAATATACTTTGTGCTCTAGCTACCTTTTCCGTGTTGTGTTTGAGAACAAGTTCTAAAATCTTCTATTTGACTGAACAGACAACATAAGGTTGTATTTGAAGGGAATTCAATAACCTTTATTGTTCTTGATTTACAAAATCATGTATCCCTATCCTCACTTTTTGATTTTCCATCAGCAAGCTTATATTATAGCTCTCTTTATGGGGTTCATCCAATAGAATCCTTCCCTTTCTAATTTTAAATAGTGTTGTTTTGTGACTCCTTTATGTGTGGCAAAAACTTTTCTTATTGTCAAGGAAGATGTTTCTTTGATAGACTCAGCAAAGGAAAGGTTACCAGCAAGAACCTCTACGAAATATAATAATAGATTCTTTTTCTTTTTGTTATTCTACTGATGGTCGAATAAGTACTTGTTGACCTTATTAACTAGATGTCTAAGATATGTATTGTAAATTTTAATTCTATCGAAATCTACTGAGTGTGAGAGGACAAAAAGTGATTTGGTTTAAAAAAAGGTCATGTCTTATAAAATATGTTAGTTACATTTTGTAACTCCAAAAAATACCTTTATAATAATGGCATTTAAGGCCTTTTATGGCAATTTGTACAACTAGGTTAAGGCTTTCTATGGCCATTTACTGTGTTAATTGAATGGTTTTTGTGCCCATTTGTTTGTCTATTTTGAAGGAAAGTTATCCACAAATAATGTAAGAGAGTTGATCAGTGAAACTATTATCTCTTCACTATACATTTGATGACTACATTAAATTCATTATTAATAAGAAAATCAATAAAATAATAGGCACCCATTTGTGGCTAATTTATTGTGATTAGCTTTTCGTATAAAATTCCTTGATTTCATTGAAATCAATCCTAATAGTAAATTCCTTTATAGTTTTTAGTAATATTTCAATGCTATATAATTTTTATATATATGGTCAAGTTTACCATATAAGGTAATTACATTACTTTCACAATGTTTGCTAAAAAATGTACTTATAAGCTCAACTTTTTTGTTTTCTTTTTCGTTCTTTTTCTATTTTGATATACCTTTCTAACATTCCAGGTATCCGTCTATTACTACTCTTAAATAGATATCTAGAAGATGTAATTTTGAGATAGCTAATTCTTTTATTCTTGTTTTATCCTTTTCAGCAACAAGACCTCTTACTCATTAGAGTGTCGTTTGCCTTTGAACCTTGTTTTGTGTTTGCATGTATCCTACAACTTTAGTTAAGTTGGGAATCAAAAAGCCTCTATAATTATTTTTTTCAAGAAAATAGTTGATATCTTTAGGTGTTGGTAAATTATTTTGCATGTCTACTATAGTGTTACTAATAAGAATTTTTCATTTTACATTTCTATCTCAAACTTTTCTACCAAAAAATTTATTTTATCATTTCTCTATTTCCAAATTTTTTATAATGGTAGACATTCTTACAACCATACGTCAAAAAAAGTTTTAGATAGATTAACTAAGTTAATGGGTGTTGACAAGACAAGAATATCATCAGTGTAAGTTGTTGTGAATTGTTTTTGTGTTTTTCAAAGACATCTTTTGTTGTCGAAATATAGATGGTGCTCATTTTAATACTATGGGCATAACTACCCTTTAATAATTCCCTTTCAATTTTATGCAGTACATTTTCTTTACTAGGTATAATACACACATTATTTATCATGTTATGATTTAATTATTTATTATTAAATGGATTTTCTATTATACTTTATACTTTTTCATAATGTTTTTTAGCTATAAATGTAGTCCTCGATTGAAGACTATTACTTCCCTTAATAATCCTAACTTTAATAATTCATTAATATGCATTTAATATTCTCTATGTTTTTTGGGATGGCATGTTTTTGTTTCATTTTAAAAATTAAATTGAGGTTTAGAATTTATAATTTTCTTTTTATCTATTTTTTGCTTTGATGTTTTAACAAATTTTTTCAATAATTTGTAATTCTTTTAACTTATGCTATATTTTGTCTAATATTAATCTCTATTATTTTAAATCTTTAAAGTTTATGTACCTATTTAAAAAATAAAGCTTAATTTATGTTTTCCTTGAAGTTAAAATCCTTTAGTTCTTCTAATATGTGTTTAAATGCTACTAGACGACTGCATAATTTTGAGTTGAATCTTTTAGAAATTATTTGTTTATAATTTTGGAAGGTTATATCCCCTTGTAATTTTTTGGTAAAATTCATTCTATTTATAATTCCTACTTGGTTTAAATTTTTTTATTTACCTATGTTATTTGCATAAGGTAATTTTTTTGGTATAATTTCATATGGTAAATAGCTACACTCTTGTGAACTATTCCTTCATTTCTTGTGTTCTCTAATATCGTAATTTCGTATGTGGGTGTGTTAGTGTATTGAGGATAACTCATTCTTATTTCTACATGACTATACGATGCTCAAATATCTAATACAAACCAATGTGATGATGTGACTATCATCCAATTAAAGTATGAAAATAAAGTTAATCAAGTTATTGCATCCATATTTTGTATTGAGGAATATAAATTCTAAGTAGTTCAATAACTCTTCTATTACTAAAGAACTATAATTTTTAATTTGCATTTTTTTAGTATATCATGATTCCTCTCACTGTAACAACTCTATTCTAACATGTAGTTCTTTGATGGTTTCCATATGTACATTGATCTCTAATTTTAAATTTCTTTTTAAGCAATTATAATGGTCCTCAAATTCTTATGTCATACTACAGAATAAAAGCTCCATAACTCTTAATTCAACTTCTTACATATTGGTATGTGATTTGTGACTAACAGTTTTTGCATTCAACACAATTTTGTTTAGTGGTTATTATAGAATCTTTAAATTCATGATAATATTGTACTTTTAATTTTTATTGTTATAACTTTTTAGGAGATATTAGGTTTCTTAGTCTAAATTTCATGGGTTTTCCATATTCGTATTTAAAAGCTATGTCTCTGACATCTAATTTAACCTCCTCACCTAAACAACTATAATAGCACTATCTCATTTTGATTTAATTTTGTCTAAGATTAAAATATCGTACTATTTTTGAACTTCTTGTTCTATGTAAATGTTTAATCTTTCTTAATCTACATTCATATTTTAGCATTGATTGGCAAAATGACTTATTTCTCTTAAAATAAAGCACTTATAATTTTGGCTAAAGGTTTATATGTTTTGAACCATTCTACCTATTTTCTCCTAGGTTGTCCATTTTGTGTTGTGCTTGATAGACTTGTTTCTGTTTTGCTTCTGGAAGCTGCTAAGAAAGAAGTTCCAATATTATCTATTGTCATGCTACCATAACTTTCTATATTCATCACTAAGAAGTTTAATTTATAAAATTTGTGTCATAGAAAAGGTTGAAGTTGTTCTTGGAATAGAGGATAAAGGAGACTATGCGAATCAAAGAGTATGCCTTAAGAAATTTATCATACACAGCTACATTTGACTCCTATAATTTTTAATATTAAATTATTCATTATGATAAAGAGTTTGATCATTAGAGTCTAGGAAATTAATCATTATCATCTTAAGCTTGTCTTAGTTGAGTAGCTTAGTGATTGGATATTCCATAGTAAGTCTCTCATTGGTATCAATTAAATAGCTTACCTCGTTTTGCATATATGTTTAGGTTTGTTGTACTAAGGAGATATACCACTCTATTTTGTAAAGTTGGTCACTAGATACAACTTTTGATTTGCTTATTTTGATGCTATGTGATGATAAGAATTTAAGGATATCTAGCTTATGTATGTTATATCTAATGTCCAATAAGTTTGATAATTTAATAATAGAGATTTTGTAAATAAGAAGATTGCTTCTATTTTTATCACATCCTCTGGTTTTTTATGGCTATTTTTTTGACTTTGTAAAGTTTCTAGAGTGATGATAAAATGTTATGCTAAATAAGTTACTTCTGCTCTATCATACATATCGATTTCTAAACTTTTGATATACTCTATCTAAGATTATTAATATTGTTATTTAGTAACACTATTATACTTTTTGTACACAGACTTTCTCTATGTTTTCGATAACTAATATCATAATAAGACATTTATTAACAAATGCAAATCTTCTTTTCTAATTTTTTAGTGCATTTTAGGAGTAAAGATTTCTAAGTGATCTTTCCTTGTCAGTTTTCTAGCTAACTTCTAGTTCATTGTAATGCTTCAGCATTCTTTCATCACATTTATTATTAATTTGGTAAATATTATTTACCTGAAAATTTTATTAATATTTTTATCAAAAAAAATCTATATTATTTAGCATTTGCTAATACTTCATGACTTCTACAATTTTTCCTTACGGTCATTTAGCTATTTATTTTGATTATTATATTTTGAAATATAATTTTTTTCTTTACTCATTATTTCTTTTGAGGTAGACATGCTCGTGAAGTCACAAATTTACCATGGTTTCTTTAATGTTGGTTTCTCTAATATTTGCTTCTATCCTATATAATTTTTTGAAAGGTAATCATTAATTTCACCATAACTTCTTTTAATGTTTGTCGTTTTAATAACTATTCTGATTTCTTATGTGATATTTATAATAATATGATTACTATGTTTTATTGTCTAATAACTTTTTTATCTCTTATCGATGCTCTAGTATTGATGTTTTAATATAAAAGTCTTTTTATAATAATAGTGTATGCCACTTTTAAGAAATAAATATCAGTCTTTTCAATTAAGAAATGTTTCTTCTCATGAAATAGTTGTGTGTGGCCACTTTTGCTAAGGTGAAATATATTTATCATAGTTGATTATAGTATATGTGAAGCCTATAGATTTGGAATGACCTCAGACCAATAATTGGCTAGCATGGGCAAACACATGTCATCAAATTAAGTAGAAATAAAAATATCTCATAAAATGTGTCATAACCATAAAAAATTAAAAAAAAATAATATTTAATTACATAGACCTTGTTGAGTGTACTTTAATTGGTAAATCCTACAAATGACCAAAGAAAGAAAAGATAAAAGAATTTAAATTACTAATTTAATATTAAGTAGATATATATACATGTTTAAAAAAATAAATTTAAGAAATTTAACATAACAAAATTAAAAACATGTAAACATTCAACTAGAGAAGATTTTGAGTTTCATTGTAATCTAACCAAATCAAAGTGAAAGATTTGAAGAAATTCGATAAATTATGTTGTAATGCTACACTACAATGTAATATTTAAATCTACTCATACTTCCTCGATCATTGAATCAAATATGAATAAAAATGTCTCTTAAAGTATTACTAAAGAACAGAAAAGAAATTTTTGCAAATACAAAAAATATAAATTAGCTAAACACATCAATATAAGTGCAACAATGTTTATTTTATCTAAATATATCACATTTGAAGAAATATAATATAACCAAACCACAATGATTTAAACATCAATCTAGAGAAGAATTATAGTTTTGTAGTAATATAACAAAATGAAATAAAAAATATTAAAACATAAGATAAATAGCAAAAAAAACATGAATTCCAAGATACTAAGGAGATCCAGTGTAACAATCCAAATCATCAAATGTGGCACGAATCCAAATGTATCATAAACATACAAAACCTAGAAAATAAAATATTCAAGAAAATATAAAAAATAACATTTAATAGTATAGAGATCTTTGAGATTAATCCAATGGCATTTGTTTTATCTCCATCATTTGTTATTTTTGAATCATTTAGAATTACTAATGAAAATAGTAATAAATAATAATAAACCCCTACTTTAATATTAAAGTTGAAGTGAGTTAAGCATAAATATTGTATATAACTAAATCAAAAAGATATCAAAGTCACATGTAAGGTGACATAGAGTTGGTATGTAACATAACAAAATCGAAGCTAGAACTTTGAAGAAATTTGATAAATTTAGTGAAAAGTTTTCATTTTAAGACACTAAGGAGAGTGACTATAGCACCCCCAATCATTATATCTACTATGATTCAAAATATCTCACAAAGTGTGATAAAAATATATAAATCGAATAATCAATAGTATAAAATTAAATATTTATAGTGATAAATATTGTTGAGACGTGTCCAACATCATTTATTTTCTCTCAATCATACCAAGTTTGGAATAAATATGACTACCAATGAAATTAGGAATAAACAAAAATATTAATAATATTAGGTGAATATGTATTAAAATATAATCAAGATAGATTTAAGGACTATGATATAAATAAACCAAATTTCTTTAAGTGTAATACAATAAGGGAATTAAACTTTCATAGTAATGTAGTAAAATCAAATAAATAAATTTAATGAAATGAGATATTTGGTACAAAAAATTTGCATCCAATGTTACAAAGGCGATTGTGTATTACATTCTTGGTCATCAAATAATCAAGATTTAAAATTTTTCCTAATGTATTCGAAAAAACTAAAAAAATATTTAAAAATATGAAAAAGGATTTTTTATTTTATAGGGCTTATTGATAGATGTTAAATGACATTAAAATCACCAATATCAGGCGATGTTTTGGTTTATTAAAAGTTTTTAAAGGAAATAAGTATAAATAATATTAAATAATTATTATAGTATTAAGAAAAAAAAATATATATATATATATATATATATAAAATTAAATAAGATAAATTTACAATATTACCAAAATAAAAGTAAAAATTAGAAATAATGAGAAAAAAATTTGTAAAATTTCTCTTGAACATTCTCAAGAAATAAGAAGCTACATCTTCGATCATCAAATAAAGTACAAATTTAAAAAGCTTGTTAAGATAATAAAAGCTTTAAAAAATAAAATTTTAAGAAATATATAACTTAATTTTTAATCGGATAATGCTTGCCGACATGAGTCCAACGACATATATTTTAAAGGTTAATTTAGTTAATTTGAAACAAAGTAATCAAACCAATTCAAAGACATGCAATCATTATTAAAGAATGGAATTAGGGTTTTCTTGTAATTTACAGAAATTAAAGAAAACAATTTGAAGAATTGAGATGAATTAAATAAGAATGTTGTATTCTAAGATACTAAAGAGATTGAGCCTGAGAATCTGGATTATCAAATATAACATGAATTAAAAGGCCTGACAATAGTGAAAAAAAAAACACCAAAAAATAGTTAAAAAGTAAAAATGGGAATATAGTTGATTGGAGCTTGTGTAGATAAGTGAAATTATGTTTGTTTTATGTAAATAGAGCTTAGTCTAGAAATACTATGAAATTAGATAATTAAATAATAATAAATTATTTTTTTAATTAATAAATGCAGAATAATGCTTATATGTGATAAACTGAAGAAGCACAATGTAACCAAATCAAAGAGATATAAGGTCACATCAACGAATAATTATAGTTTCATTTTAATATGAAAAATCAAATTAAAGAAATTGAAGAAGTAAGATAAATGATGAGGTAACGTTGCATTGCAAGACTATAACTAGATCATTTGTAACATTCATGGTCATCAAAATCAAGTATGAAACAAAATAAAAAGAAAAATGTTAAAGAAATGTTATAAATTATATAGGAAAAAAGATTCTAAGATACAAAAGAGATTCCATGTCATATTCTTGAGCATTAGATCTAGTTTGAATCAAAATATCTCATGGAATATGCCAAATATAAAAAACAAAAAATTTAAAAAATAAATTTTTAGATGATTATAACTCTTCTAAAGGAGTCCAAAGATATTTATTTAAACTTCATTTTACATTATATTGATTTATTATGAATTACAAATGAAAATTAGCATAAATAACAATATACTTTTATTTAAATATTAAGAAAATATATATTAAAGTTGAAAAAAGATAAATTGAAGCATTATATATATCAAAATCAAAGAAATGTATAGGTCATAAGAGAAGAGAACAAGAGTTTCATACCTATACAAAAAAATCAAAGAAAAATAGTTTAAGAATTGAGATAAAGTTTTTTTGAAAGCAACATTCGAAGGTACTAAATAAATAGAGCATAAAACTTCAATCATTGTGGTGGTAAAAAAGAAAATGTCTATAATGATTGATAAAACATATAAATAAAATATTTCAAAATATCAAAAAAAATATTAAATTAAATAGAGCCTGTAGAAATTAGTCTAATAGCATTTCTATCTTCTTGATCAGACCTCTTTTGGAATTAAGGTGAAATGACAAACTAAATAAGAAGTAATAATAATAATACTAATATGTGTAAATACATATTAAAATTAATATAAGATTAGTTGAAGTAATAAAACATCACATTAATGTAAATGTCACATAAGAAGGTAATTACATATTCAATGTAATATATCCAAATCAAAATGAAAAGTTTTATTAAATAAGATAAATTATAGCAAAAAAGTTGTATTCCAACATACTAACAAGATTGGGTGTAACATCCTTCATATTTAAATCATACACAAATAAGAATATCTTGTAGAGCATGATAAACATAAGTAAATAAAACATTTTAAAAAATATAAAAAATATTTTGCTAGATAAAGCTCATAATTAACAACACATACAAACCATGTTTGTTTCATGTTGATAGAACCTTATTTAGAATTTCTATGGATCACAAAAATAAAAAAGTACAAATAAAAATATATTACTATTATGAAATCAAACAAATATATGGTACATTTGAATTTATATAAGTTAAACTAATATATTATAACTATTAAAAAAAATGTGAATGTCACACAAGGGAAGAATTAGATATATATATAACAGTATTTGAAAATTAAAGAAAACCAATTAATGGAATGGGTTCTAGTATGTTGAAGAGTTCTAGTAAAAGATATTAAGGGGATGAAGCAAAACAACTTCTATTATCAAAATTGGTATGGATCAAGAAGTCTTAAAAGTGTAACAATACTCTAGAAAAAATGATATTTCAAAATGAAGTGTTTCGTGCTAAGGAAATCCCACAAGAGGGGGGGGGTGAATTGTGTATTTAAAATTTTATGGATTTCGAAATTAAACTTAAAAACCTTTAAGCAAGAGTAAAGAGAGTTGAACACACAAATTTTTAAGTGGTTCGACTCAAAACCGAGTCTACGTCCACCCCCAACCGGTGTTGGGAAAAGTCCACTAAATGCACTGATTACAAGTGAGCTTTTTTGTACGGTTCACCTCAAACCTACTTGGGATTTTTACTACTGCTAATCCCAAACCTACTTGAGTTTTTATCGGGCTCAACTCAAACCCGTGGCTTTAGCACTACTGCCGGGATGCCCTTGCCCCAAAACGAAAAATACAACGATTGGCAAAAAGAACTTAGAAGAAATCGGAGAAAAGATGAGGCACACACAATCGAAAAATTAGAGGGATAGAAATTGAGAAATAATTGAAAAACCTCTAATTCCAATAGCCTTCTTGCCGCTTTGCTATTTGAGCTTGGATGCACCGTTTTTCCTTGAGTGCTCGAATTTTGAGATCTGAAATCTTTGGAAAATTTAGCAAAGGTTAAACTGAAAAATACATCAATTTTCCCTATTTATAGAGCTCAAATTTGAGCTCTAAAAACACCCCCAACGGCTCCAAAAATTAATTAGCCGTTTGGGCAACGGACGAAAAACAGCCACCGTCCGATCCAGGCCCAAAAACGAACGGCGCAGATTGATTTACGCATTTTACCGTTCGGGCTTAATCCCAAGCGTTGGATCCGGGCGCGTAATCGAACGACACGGATTAAATCTCGCAATTACCGTTTACGCGATTTAATCCCGTGCGTAGGATTCGGGCGAAAAGATGAACGACACAGATTTTACCTTACGGGATGAATCCTGTGCGTTGGATCCGGGCGAGCTTGATCTGAGCCATTGGATCCCGCGAAGGCTGAAATTGGGATTTTTAGTCCCACATTGCGTATGCAAAAGTGTTGGAGCGCTATATAAGTAATCTACCCTGTTTAAATTGCCAGCCTCTTTGGGGTTGGCTCCCCTCTTCCTTGACCAGGACTTGATCACCTGGTTCGGGTTGACTTAGCCAAGCATTGTTCATTGACCGTTGACCGCGCTACAGTTTGACCTAGCCGGGCTCCTCTCGGCGGGCTTTGGGCGTGCGTGGCATAGCCAGGCACTGTTGATTTGACCGTTGACCAACGCTAGCCGAGCTCCTCTCTGCGGGCTTGGCTCGCCCTTTTCGTGCCAACCCAATTTTTATTTTTAAATTAAATTGTTAATTTCTAAAAAACCTGGACGGGCTGTCTTCGGGCAGGGTCGACCCGCCCATTGCTACATTACATTTTACAGAGACTTCAGCTGTTTTAGGGTATTTTTGCCTAATTTTTGTGCCAAAAATTTGAATATAAGTGTATAAAAATAATTTTATACTCTTATAGTATTATAAGTTTTTTAAATAGCTATGAAAAGAAATTAATGAAAAACAATTCCAAAATTAATGAAAAACAATATAAAATTAAAACTTCAATTGGATAGAGGTCATCTAAACTATCCTTATGATCTTTATTTCATCTCTATTAGTCTTGTTTCGAATTATGAAGAAATACAAAAGAAAATAAGTATAAGTAATAACAAAATAATGTTTTTTTTATTTAGTAAATACATAATAAAACAAAATGTGATAAATCATAGCAATGTAATATAACGAAATCAATGTGAATCAAATGTTAGATGAAAGGAGAACTAAAATTTTTTTGTAATATGAAAGAAATCAAAACAAAAGTGTTTAACAAATAAAACAAATTTTTTAGAAAATTTAAGTTTTAAAATTTGATGGAGAACAATGTAATATACTCAATTAACAACCTAGTATAAATCATATCATCTTGTAAAATGTCTTAAAACCATCAAAAATAATATGAGCCTAACAATGTTTTTTATCTTAATCAAACTTCGTGTACAATTTAAGATGAACTATAAAAAATTAAATAACAAAAAATAATAATAAATTATTACATCTAATATTAAAAAAATATTAATTATCTCTGAAATGTGTTAGTTGAAGCACAGTAGCTTAATAAAAAATTTGTGATGTGAACGTGATATGATAAAAGATTCAAAGTTAATTGTAATTTAAGGAAATTAAAACTAAACATTAGAAGAAATGAGATACATTGTGTGAGAAAATTATTTTACAAAATATTAAGAAGAAAAAGTGCAATATCCTTGATCATCAAGTAAGTTTTGAATTGAAATTTCTCGTAAAAGAGGAAAAATCCTAGAAAAAAGGATATTAAAAATATAAAAATGAAAATTCAATTTGATAAAGGTCATCAATAGAAGCCCAACGAATTTTTTTCATAATGATTGAACCATATTTATAATTACAAAGAAATACAAAAGTAAATATACATAAATAATGCTAAATTTTTATTTTTCTATTTCGTAAATTTACAATAAAAGTAACATAAGACAAATTATTATAATATAATTATAACAAGAGGAGATTTATTGTTACATAGTAACATAAAAATTATTGCATTTTTTTATAAATAAATATAAGTAATGTAAGAAAATGCAAGAAATGAGGTTAAAGCTGCACAAGAGGAGATTTATTGTTACATAGTAACATAAACAAATATTGCAAAAACTTTTAAGAATTGGGATAAAATGTATTAGAAAGTGGCATTCCAAGATATTAAGGTGATTGAGTGTTTATTGCTATATAATCAAATAACACTTGAATCGAAATGACTTATTATGTTACACAAAAATTTTAGAAAACTAAATATTTAAAAATATAGAATGAATGTTTTTTTATATCGCCTATTAATCCAAGAACAATTGCTTCAATACTATTAAACTGCTTATCAAATTCTAAAAAATTACAAAATTTACAAAAACTTAAATATTTAAAAAGTATTATTTTCATGTTAAGTAAATAATTTTGAAATTTTAATTGAAATAAATTGAAGTAATGAATTATAACTAAATAAAAATAATATAATAGTCACATGAGAGATGGTTTTTATTTTCATAGTTGTGTAACTAGTTCAAAGAAAAATAATTGAAGAAATAACATAATTTATATGATAATGTTGCAATCCAAGATACCAAAATGATTGTTTATAATCCCATTAATTTCCAAATCTATTATTAATCATCATTTTGTAAAATGGAACAAAACCATTGAAAAAAATATTTAAATATTTAAAAATGAATATTTAGTTAGATAAAGCTCATGAGGTTGAGTACATTGACATTTATATAAAAATGAATATCTAAATCAACGATATGTAAGGTTCACATTGTGAAAAAAAGTAACATATCTAAATCAAAGCAAAAATTTAGAAGAACTGAGATAAAGTTTAAATGAAAGTTTCATTGTAAAATATTTAGAAGATTGAATGTCACCTCTTTGATTGTTAAGTAAAGTATGAATTAAAATTTCTTATAAAACCCTTAGAAAATAAAATATTTTGAACTATAAAAAAGCTTTTAAGTAGGTAGAGTTCTATAAGATGAGTCTAATGAGAGGAGAACTAGAGTTTCATATTAGTATAACAAAATAAAAGAAAAACAATTGATAAAATGAGAAATTGTAAAATAAAGTTGTATTCCATGAATCTAATGAAATCAAGTGCAAAATCCTCAATCATCAAATCAAGAAAAAATAAAAATTTCTTATAAAACACACCAAAACAATAAAGGATAAAAAGTTCAAAAATATAAAAATAAATATTTAACTGAAAAGAGCTCTTCGAGATTAGTTAAACAATAATTGTTTTGTCATGATCATACCAAATTTGGAATTAGTATTTGTTTCATAAGAAAATAAACACTAACAAAAAACCTACAATTTTCATATTAAGTAAACATATGATAAATTTAAAAAGATATAAAATAATTGGTTATTATATTACCAAATAAATTTAATGCAAAGGTTACATAGGGGAACATTTCAGGTTACATAAGAATATAAATAAATCAAAAGAAGAAAGGTGAACTAAAAACATAATTTTTTTTAAAATGATACTTTCCAAGATATTAGAAAGGTAATGTGTAACATTCTCAATCATCAAATTAAGTTAGAATTTTTAAATTTAAAGAATGTCACAACCCTAGAAAATAAAATATTAAAAAATATAAGAAAAGGAATATTTAAGTAGATATACCATATCTTGACAAGTGCAATGCACTATTTTTTTTCTATATTTGACTTCATTTAGAATTACTATGATTTAATAAAATGATAAGCATCAATAACAACAAAATATTATCTTAATATTAAGTATGGACTAAATTTGAAACAAAATAAGCCCAAGTATTGTCATTTAATTGTATGAAAATGAAGTAGAAGACTTATGTGAGACATTTATTATTGCATGGAAATTTCACTAAAAAAATGTTAAACTTTTGAAGAAACAAGGAAAATTTTTTGGAAAAGATACATTGCAAGATTTAAACAGGATCATGGGTAGCATCCTCATTCATGAAGTTAGGTAAAAAAAGTAATTTCTTTAAAAGTATGCAAAATATTTAGAAAATTAAACATTTTAATAATTAAAAAATGAATAGTTAATTAGATAGAGCTTGTTGAGAGGAGTTTGATGATATTTGTCTTATCTCTATTAGACTTTATTTCAAATTTCTAAAAACTACAAAATTAAATAAGCATAAATTTCAATAAATTATTTTTTTTATATTCAGTAAATATATATTAAATTTGAAATAATTAATTTAATCAACTAAAATTACAAATTAATATTGATTTATAAGTGATAAATTGTGTGAAAGAGCTCGTTGAAATAAGTCTAATGATGTTTGTCTCATCTTGATTGGCTTATTTCTAATTACTACAAATTCTAGAGGTAAATAAGCACAATTAACAGTAAAAGTAATTTTTATTTTAAGAAAAATAATATTTAAGATAAAATAAAATAAATTGATGAAACCTAATACAATCAAACGAATACGACATAAAAGAAACACACTAGTTAAATTTAAATATAGTAAGGAGATTGTGTAATATGCTCAGTTATAAAATTAGTTAGAAATTGAAGTTCTTGGTAACGAATTCTTATACCATAAAAAATTAACATTTAAAAATAAAAAAAAATTAATATCTTATTTAATAGAGCATGTTAGTAGAAGTTTAACAAAGTATTTTTTTGTCTCAGTCAAACTTAGTTTCGAATTACTGCAAATTATAAAGTTAAATAATAATAAAAAATATAAAATTAAATTATAATATTAAGGAAAAGCATATCATGTTTGAAATTAGTTAAATTGAAGCATTAAATATAAAATTAATGTGTTGTGAAGTTCAAATGATATAAAACTTAGCGTTATAAAGTAATATAACTAAAGCAAATGATAATTTCAATTGAAAAAGCTAAATTATATGGGCAAATTGTATTCCAATGTATCTAAAATATAAAGTGCAACATCAATGATTGTCAACACCAATGTGAACTATGACAACTCATGAGGCTTGAAGAAAAAGACAAAATAAGATATTAAAGAATATTTAAAAAATTATTTAACTAGATTGAGCTTGTTGAGGAAAGTCCAACTATGTTATTTCATCTCCATCAAATAATTTTTGAAAATACTAGAAATTAAAATAGTGAATAGACATTAAAAAATTATAACTTATTATTTCAATATTAACTACAAATATATAATAATGGAAAATTAAAAAATAAATAAAATAATATAATAAAATAAAATAAAAGCAATATAAGGGTCACAAAATATGCGAACTAGAGTTTCATAAGAACATAAAAAAATCAAAGTGAAAGACTAAAATAGATTAGGCAATATGTATAAGAAAGCTTCATTCCATGATAAACAAGAGAATGAGTATAACATCCTACAGAACCCAATCAGATATGAATCAAAATACTTATCATGCACGTCAAAAGTATAAAAAAATTTTAAATATTCAGTAAATATAAAAAACACTTGAAAAACATCAATTAACAAAATTTAAGAAATCTCTTATTTATCACTATTTAATAAATATACAATATATTTGAAAGTTAAAATACCACGATGATGGTTCGACCACGAAAATGCGTCGTCGAATAATGCAACTTATTCCCAAAACTCTGAAATTCACTTGGCAAAATGTTTGAGAGTTTTTCCCACATTGCTCACTAGTTGTGTTCGTTCCTTATTGATATTTTTATAACCTTGATATATATCTTATTGACTTATTTTGCCATCATTGTCATGTTGCCTTTGGCGATTGCACGGCTAAAAAAATTTATGAGGCGTTGATCATTTGATCAAGAAGTTTTGCATTTGGACAGGGCCTTCTAATCCCATAATTTTTAAATTCATAATGTAGAAATTTTTGCATTTTTTTCCATCATTGCTCCGCAACATTTTTGTTTCTCTTTATAAATTTTTTTGTTATCATTCTCTTTTAGGTCGTCGTTAGCTGCCGCTGTAAACACCTGATTAATTTATTTGCCAAGCATTTGTTATGTTTGCGAATTAATGACCGTAACCAATGGTTGATTTACTTTGGTTTTTTATGATTTATGGAGTCATTATTGATTGCTCGATTAAAAATTGGAATATTTTGATTTGATTATGTATGCAACTATTTTAAGAAGTAATATTTAGTGAACTATCGAGGTTCACTATGTTAATAGGTTTCCATTTGTTTTAACACATTCCCTCACTTCTGTCTTTCTTTTATTATTATTTTTCAAATTTTTGCCTTCATTCTTGATCTTCTTATATTATTCAAGGCCCCTCTCACTTCTCTATCCTTCCCTGCTTTCTCTTTATTCTGTATTTCACTCATTTATTTATTCTCTTTATCTTATTTATGTTATTTGTTTTTTCTTCCCTAAATAGTCTTTCATCTATCTAAATTATTACTTTCTGTTCTATTTTGATTTTATCAATCCATGATTTTCTCTCTCTTATGGAATAATCATCTATGACTATTATCTTTTTTAGGCCATCAATTAACAATATTAGACAAAAATCTCGTGTTTTATAGTTTAATGTATTTCAAAAATATATAATTTATTATCAGTATGTGTTGTGCAATTTAATTTTTAATTTATAAGATAGGTAAGACAATAGAATTAACTTTCATTTAAAGTTTTCTATTATTTCAAAAATTATATGTTATGTCATTATTTATTAATTTAATTTATGTAAAATAATTAAATTATAATATATTATGACAAGTACCATGAATAAATTTTACTAAAGGTCTATAGGATTGATAATTTAATATGTTTTAGAAATGGTTCATTACCATTATAAAAACCACACAACTATGATATCTTTTCTTTTGAATGAATGTTTGACCACACAAACATTTTAATATCAAATCTCATTGGAACTCACAAGTTAAGAATGATTAGGCAAGAGTAGTATTGTCATGGGTGCCCTTACTAATGTTCGAAGTGTTGCACATATTTTTCTTAGCATTTTTTAACGAACGGTGATTAATTTTTAACATTATATTGTAAACAAATACTATAAATGTTAGTTTGTAAATACAATAATAATCATTAATTTTTTAAAATTGAATTTGTAAGATTATTATTAATTTTAGATAATAATAAATATAGCACATAATTTGATATAATAAAATATCAATTTTAATTTTGTTAAATATTAAGAAAAACAACTTATATTGATTATAATAAATGAGAATTAATTTATGTTTATAAAATCATATATATGTTGTTTATTTAATTTTTTTAAATATAGAATATTATGCTATAAAAATTAGAGATAAAAAATAATGTTAAATTAATGTCAAAAAATTTTTTTAGTATTTTCTAATATGCTAAAGAAATAATAAATCTAAATTTTTTTGAAGTTTTATTATTTTTAAATATTTTACAAGATTAAATTGTTATATTTTTCAAATGTTATAAGTTTTATTATTAAGATTTGACTTTTTTAATTATATCTCTCATTTTTTCTCAATACCTCTCACATTCTCTCATCATTTTCTCTCTCCTATTATCATTCCCTTTTATCTCTTCATTATCTATATCCTAATATTCTTCTAGGCCTCTCTCACTCCTTAATTCTTTCTTAATTTCTCACTTCCCTCCCTTCCACATTTAAATTTTTTCTCTTTAACTCCTTTATGTTTTCTTCTTCACTTCTTTGATAAATAATCTTTCATCTATCTGTATTATTATTTATCTATTTATTTAAATCTTATTAATCCATAACTTTCTGTCTCATTTAGAATAATTATTTCATTCTCCATTATCATTTTTTATATCCATAAATAAATAATATATGTAAAATATCTCATATTACATAGTTTAAAATGTAACTTTAATAATAATTATGTATTTTATTATTTATATGTTTTACATAATTTAATTTTATCTTGTGAATTGTAACGTATTAAAAGAAAATCTTAAGTATTAATATCATCAATTTAGAAAGTAACAGTTTATGTATCTTTTCTTTATTAATTTTATATAATAAAATATTGATATTTCAATATATTATCACATATATCATAAGTGTGATTTTTTAAAATAGTACATATAATTGATAATTTAGGCTACTTTCGAAATGATTCATTATCATCAAGACCACAGTCACATAACTATGATAATGTCTTTTACATGCATGGGCTACCCCACAAATATTATAATAGAGGATCTAATTAGAATTCAAAAGTTAAGAATTCTTAAGCAAGAGTAATGTTAGGATTGGTTACCTCTTGACAAGTCCTCATGATGTACATATGTTCTCAATATATTTATTTTTTTAATGAGTGATAACTACTTTTTATAACATATTGATGTTCAGAAAATAAATTTATTAAAAAAATTGTTTATAATTACAATTCTAGTAATTAAAATTTAATAATAACTTCATAATATTTTTTTTAATTTCATATAATAAGGAATATGATACATCATATGATATAATAAAATAATAACTTCACATTTCTTTAATATTAAGTAAAGCAAAAATATCAATTATAATAACTTGGAATTAGTTTAAGTTTTTAATAGTATACATATTATGTAACTTGAGTTTTTAAATAATGTAAAATTATGTTATTAAAAATAAGAAATATATATTTATTAATTTAATCTTAAAAAATTTTATATTTATGATTTATATGATGTAAGAAAAAAAATATATATTTGAATAATTATATTGTTTATTATTTCACAAATTTATTTTAATTATGACTAAATTTATATTAAATTAATAGTAAAAATATTCCTTCAATATTTTTTTATGTTATAAAATAAGGATAAACTTGAAATACTTTTGTATTTTAAAATAAATAAATGTTATATATAACTTAATTTTTTTATTTTTAATAAATTTTATAAGTTAGATTATTTAAATTTAACTTTTATTAGATCATCTTTATCATTTTTTTATCTTAATTTCGAACATATTCTCTCACATCTTTTTTTTATTATCAATATTTTATTAGTCTTTTATTTCTCTATGCTTTTATATTCTTTTGGGCATCTCTCCCCCTACCACACTCTACTTCTCATTTCTCATTCTTTCATTTGCTTATTTATTTTCTCTATATCTTTCGTGTTCCCTCTTTTTTTCCTCTTCAATAAATCGTCTCTCATCTCACCATTGATATTTTTCTCTTTATCTTCCATTTATCTATAAATTTTTCCCTCTTTTAAAATAATTATTATTATCTATATTATCATTTTTTGAGAATAGTAATTAAAAATATATGTTTATTAAATTTAATCTTTCAATTATATGAATAATTACCTAACAAACGAAAATCATATATATAAATATCTATGCTATTAAAATAATAGTTTTGGTTATTTTTATTAATTTTACATAAATAAAATATTACTATTACAATACATATTGATTCATTATTTTTAGCAAATTAATCCCACATCTATGATTCTTTTCTTTTTTATACATATTTGACAATTTTCCAAGTTTAAGAAATTAATACTTTATTTTTCTGACGTTTGATAATTGTTTTTAAAAAAGTTCATTTTTCAAAATTAAATAATTATAAATTATAGTTTATAAATAATATTTTTGAAAATAGTTATTAATATTAACTTTATTAACATTTTATTAATTTCATGTAATAATAAATATGACACAACATATAATATAATAAAATAATAATTTTAACATAGTTTAGCTAAAAATAAGTTATATAAAATATAATTTATTCGAATTAATTTATTTTTATAATAATAAGTATATCTTGTGTACAAAATCTTTTAAATATATCAATATTAATTTATTAATTAAGAGAAATTAAAACTTAATAATTAGTGTTAATTATTATTTATTTTTAATATATGTTATATCATAACAAGATAATATATTAAAATAAATATAAGAAGTATTACTTAAATAACATTTTGATTATGAAAAAAAATTAAATAAATTGTCAAACTATTTTTAAATATTTGTATCAATCAATAATAATAATAGAGCTTAAATATTTTTATTTATTTTTATTTTTTAAATATTATATATGATTAACTTGTAATATTTAATAAATAATATATTTTTAATTAATTAGGTTTTAGTCTTTTTTTAATTTGTTTCTAAATTGTTTCTCTTTATTTTAATATCTCTTAAATTCTCTTAGTTTCTTCTGTTACCTATTATCATTTTTTTATTTGTCCTCTAATTTTTTATCTTGTTACACACTTATTGGCTTCCCTCTCTATTATCCATCTGTTCATTGTCATTTCTTTTTCTTTATTTTTTAAATTTATTATCTCCATCACTTTAATATTTTGTGTTTTCTTTTTCTCTTCTATTAATCTTGTCTCATCTCTCTCCATTTTTATTTTTCTATTTATTTTTTTATTTATTAATTTGTGACTTTGTCTCTTTTAGGAAATAGTTATCTCCATCTCCTTTATCACTTTTTAGCCGCATCAATTAATAATATTTAAGAGAACTCTTGTGCAACATATTATAAATCTATATTTTTTATATTTATTACATAATTTAAATTTTGATTTATAACAATGATAACATAATCGAGAAAATTACTTTGTATTAGTGTCAATGTTATAAAAAAAGATAATTAATGAAACCTTTTTTTTATTTAATATAAATAAAATATTGACATCATGATATATCATAAATATATAAAAAGCATAAACATTACTTAAAATTTTATATGCTTAATAATTTTTAAACTATTAGAAAATGTGTAATAACTTCAAAAAAATCACACAACATTGGTATTTTATCTTTTGCATGTATGTGTGACAACAACAGCATTATAGCACATGATACCATAAGAACTCCAAAGTTAAGCATGTTTAGACTGCCGTAGTATTGTGATGGGAGACAACTTGAAATGTCCGATTGTTACTCATATGTTTTAATAACATTCTTTTTTTAAAGAATGACAATTAATTTTTATAGCATTATTACTTAAAAAATTATTATTATAAATGATAGTTTATAATTATATTTTCGTAATTAATTTTTAAAAATAAGATTAGAATATTATTGTTAATATAATATAATAATAAATATGACAAGTCGTAATATAATAAAATATTATTATTAATTAATCGTATCATTAAGGAGAACAATATTTTTATTTTATAATAAATTAAAAATAATATGCTATATAATGAATTTTTAAAAATGAAAATATTATGTTAAAGAGTATTAGATATTAACAAAATATTTTATTATTAATAATAAATTGTTTAAAATATTTGTAGGTTTCTAAAATACTAATAAACCTAAAATTATTTTTGATAATTTAATATTTTTTTTTATTATATTTGATTCACTTACTATATTTTATAAATATTATAATCTTAATTATTTAGATTTAACTTTTATTTAACTATTTCTAGCACTTTTTCTCTTTTTCTCAATGTATCTCAAATTCTCTTCCTTTTTTTCTCTCTTCTATTATTATTATCTCTTTTGTTACTTTGTTCTCTATATCTGAATATTTTTTTTACACTCTTTCACCACTATTTTCCTTTACCTTCTATTTTCTTTATGTTTCATTTTGTTATTTTTTCGTTCATTGTTCTCTATATTTTCTCTATTCTTTTTCTATTTATTCAATCATTCATTATCTCCCTTTATTATTATTGTTTTCTCTATTTAGCTCTTATCAATCTCTGACTTTGTCTCTCTAAGAAAATTATTATCTTCATCAAATTTATCTTTTTTTTGCTCATTAATAATCAATATTTTAAACACAGCTTGTGTTTCATAATCTAAAATGTAATATTTATGATAAATAAATATTTGGTTATTTATATTTATTAGGTAATTTAATTTTTTATTTGTAAGAATGATAATGTAATAGAAGAAATTCACATGTATTAATCTCAATATTATAAAAAATAGTTCATTTAAATTTTTATTTTATTTTATATAAATAATATAGTAATATTACAATATAGTATGATAGAAATAATATGCATACAAAATTTTTAAAGTATACTTACTAATTTTGAAACTTTTTAAAATGGGCAACTATTTTAAAACAATACTCATATAACAACGGTTTTTTAATCTTTTGCATGTAATTGGGACCACACCATTATTATATCAGTCGATCCCATTAAAACTCAAAAGTTAAGTATGCCTTGGTTATAGTACTATTGGATGGATCACCACTTAAGAAGTGCTTTTATTATGGATATTTTTTCATAGCACTTCTTTCTCTCATGAAAGAGAATTAGTTTTAATAAGATGTTTGAGGTGTGGTTGAATAAGAGTTAGGTGAATTGCTATGAATTGAAGTTTAATTTATTACAAAATATTTCCATAAAATATTTATAACAATTTTTAATAAAGTTTAATAAATATTTAAAAGTGGTTTTCTATAAATTTTCATTTTAATTTAAAAACTTATTATGTTTTCTAAAAGTCACATAATTGAAAAATCTATAGTAAATAAAAATGTAAATAATTGATTTTTAGGTAGTTCAATTTATAAAACAAGCCTACATCTATTACAAGAAAAATTAGCTCAAGCACAACACAATATAAGCCTTTTGCCATTAGATTGGTTTGCTAAGCACTCACAACAAACAGACAAATAAGTCAAACTATAGTAGTCTTACAATGAGATAAATGAAAGAGGCTACAAACTTACAAAAAAATAAAATAAAAAAAAAGAAAAACATTCTTTGACATAAAGTCTAAATCAAGACAACAAAAATTATATGCTTCATGAAACCATTGAAGTGGCACAAGTATCTTAATTAAATGAGTTCAAGAAAATTGGCAAATTTGTTGATTTGAGAATGAAAGAAGTTTTATATTTGTGATGAGTGAATGGTATAGCAACGTATAAAAATGACAAGACATTTTTGTGGCTAATGGCTTTAATATTTTTTTCTTAAGATCACATAAAAATTTTGATTCTTATTTTCGTGCAAAAAGGTTATATTTATATGTAATTCATAAAGGCTAAAAGCACTTACGAAATTCCAGATTTAGTCGTAAGGATTTTTGTACTTTTTATAATATTTTAATTAGCAAATAAATAAATAATTAAATCACCAATGGCTTGAAGAAATTGATAAAAACATCTTTGCACAGTCGCCATCAAATTGGAACACTCCATGTCAATTTGATCACAAAAATTGAGTGATCAAACATATCCAACTGAATCTGCGCCTTTATAAAAGTGAAATTGGTCTGGTCCATTGGATCAGAATCAAGATCTAATGACAGCATTTCGCTTCGTCTCCAGAAGACCAAAGGACCATGCAAATGCAACAAGACATGATCGAACGATAGAAAGAATTAGCTGTTTGATAGATAAAGTACAATAGTGATTGTTCAATTGTTGAAATGTGCCATTAGACAGAGCAACTTGTCCTCGCAATTTAGAAATTCACTGTGCAAAAAGGATTGAGTGTTTTGGCTTCTTTCGCCACTCTTATTATTCCCAAAATTCAAATTTCATCCTGTAGACATTTTGGCTTCTTTCGCCACTCTTTGCTGCCCTGAATTGTCCGTTTCCCCTTATAAGTATTTTCATAAATGCTCCAATTAGTTTGGTGCTCCCTAGCTACCACCTTAATCGTTGAATTAGTTTAGTTGGCCAGCATTTCCTGTGTTGTTAAATTAATCGCTGGACTAACCAATTGAAGATTTGCTTTTCTTTGGTTCAATTTAAGAGCCATTATCGATTGCTCAATTAAAAATTGGAATGTTTGGATTTGATTATGTAGGCAACTATTTTTTGAAGTAATTTCAAATGAAACATCACGATTCACTCTGGCAACTGGTTTCTAGCTGGTAAAGTTTTATTAAATTTTTTCACTTATTTCTCTATAATAAATTCTCACTTTCTTCTCTCTTATTATTAATTTTTTACTTTTGTCTTTATTTTTTATCTTATTATATTAATCATGGGAACTCTCACTTCTCCATCCTTCTTAACTTACTCTTTTTTTCTCTATATCACTCATTTATTTATTTGCTTTATCTTATTTATGTTATCTCTTTTCTTTTGATCGTCATTAAATCTTCTCTAACCTATCTCAATTATTATTTTCCTCTCTGTTTTGATTTTATCAATACATGATTTTCTTTTTTACAAAATAATCATCTCCAACTCTATTATCTTTTTCTAAGCCCATCAATTAATAATATTTAAGAAATATCTTATCTTGTATACTTTAATATGTAATATATTTGACAAATTTATATTTTATTAAAAATATTTATTGCATAATTTAATTTTTAATTTATAAGAAAGGTAACATAATATAAGATACTTTCATTTAAAGTTGTCCACTTTTTCAAAATTTATAGTTTATGTAATTATTTCGTATTTTTATTTAAATAAAATTATTGTATTATAATATTTGATGAAATCTAACAGCATAAATGTTATTAAAAGTGTATTGGCTTGTTAATTTAGGAATTTTTTGAAATGGATCATTATCATAAAAAATAATCACACAATAATGATATTTTTTCTTTTGAGGGCATGTTCGACCACATGAGCATTTTAGCATTGGATCTCTTAAGAGCTCTCAAGTTTAGCATGCTTCGGCGAGAGTAATAGTGTGATAGATTACCTTTTTAAAGGACTTAGTGTTGCACATATTTTTCATAGAATTCTTTATTTTAACAAATCACGATTAATTTTTCTAAAATTATAAATTAATAAAAGTACAATAAATGACAGTACATAATTACAATTATAACAATTACTTTTTTAAAAATATCTTTAGAAAATTATTATAAATATTATACAATAATAAATATAACACATCATTTGATATAATAAAATAATAACTTTAATTTTACTGAATATTGAGCAAAATAGCTTATATTAATTATAATAATTAAAATAGCATATAATTTTTTAATTTTTTTAAATATAGAAATATTATATTATAGCATATTAGAGGTCAAAAATTATATTAAGTTAATAGTCAAAATATTTTTGAAATATTTTTAATATTCTAAAGAAATAACAAATCTTACATTTTTTAATGTTTTATTGTTATTAAATGTTATATAAGATTAACTTCTTATATTTTAATAAAAATTATTCGTTTTATTATTAATATTTAACTTTCAATTAATTTTTTCTCCTTTTTTCTAAATATCTCTAATATTCTCTCACCGTTTTCTCTCTCCTATCATCAATCACTTTTTGGTCTCTATAAGATATATATCCTAATATTTTTCTTGGCCTATCTCTCTCCTCTATTCTTTCTTAATTTCTTGTTTCTTTCCCTTCAACTTTTTAATTTTTTCTCTTCATCTCTTCTATGTTTTTTCTCTTCTTTATTAAACAATCACTCGCTCATCTGTGTTATTATTTTTGTCTTTATTTCACTCCTATTAATTCACAACTTTCTCTCCCTTATGAAATAACTATTTCTTTCTCTTTTATTTATTTTATGTAAATAAATTAACAATATATATACGAAATATCTCATACTACATATTTCAATATATAACATAAATAACCATTATGGTATTTATTATTTATATTTTTTACGTAATTAAATTTTTTTACATGAATGATAACTTTTCTAATGAAAATCTTATGTATAAATGCCATCAATTTTGAAATCAATAGCTTATGTAATTATTTTTTAATTAATTTTATATAACAAAATATTGAAATTATAATATACTATCATATATAACATAAGCTTAATTTTTCTTAAAATAGTACATAAACTTGATAAATAGGCTATTTTAGAAATGATTCATTGTCATCAAGACAACAATAACACAAATTTGATAACATTTTTTCATACATGGGCAACCACGCAAATATTATAGTAGTGGATCTAATTAGAATTCCAATGTTAAGAATTCTTAGGTAAAAGTACTATTGGTATTAGTTGCCAGATGTGGTACATATTTTTTCAAATAATTTATTTCTTTAATGAGTGATAATTAATTTTAATAATATGTTGATGTTAAAAAATTGCATAATTAAAAAATATTTTTATTTTTTTTATTTTAGTAATTAATATTTAATATTAACTCTACAGCATCACTATCAATTTCATGTAATAAAATAATAACTTTAAAATTATTCAATATTTAGAAAAATAACTTTTTTTAATTATAAGAAAATAAAATTAATTTAAGTTTATAATAATATATATATTGTGGATATAGAGTTTTTAAATAATGTAACATTATGTTCTTTAAAATAAGAAATATAAAATTATTTCTTTAATTTTAAATATTCTTCTTATTTATGATAAATGTTACGTAAAATAAACATAATTTAATTAATTTTTTTTAAGTATGAGTAAATTTATATTAAATTAATAAACAAGAAATTTTTAAATATTTGTAATATTGTAAAATAATAATAAAATTATAATATTTTTATATTTAAAAATAAATAAATGTTATATATATTTTAACTTTTTTAATTTTTAATAAAAATCATAAGTTTTATTGTTTAAATTTAACTTTTATTAAATCATTTTTATATAATGACTTTAATTTAAAATAATAATGAAACTATAATAGTTTTATATTTTCATCTAATGGCTTCAATATTTTTCCTTAAGATCACATAAAACTTTTTATTCTTATTTTTATACAAAAATCTTTTATTTATATGTAATTTGTGAAGCCTAAAAGCACTTACCAAATGCCAAATTTAGTCGTTTGAATTTTTACAGTTTTTATAATATTTAAATTAGGAAATAAAAAAATTAATAACTCACCATCAGCTCGAAAAAAGTAGTTAAAAGAGTTGTTGCGTAGTCACCGTTAGATAAAAACACACTGGGGCAGTTTTAATTGCAAAAATTGAGTGATCAGATTAATGCAATCGAACCTACATCTTTATAAAAATGAAATTTGTCTGGTCCATTAGATCAGAATTGTGATATGATTGTAGGATTTATCATGGCTAATGGATGAATCAGGGCCGTGTGATTGCAACGAGGCATGATTAGAAGGCTAAAAGAATCAATGGCTTGGAATATAAAACACTGCATTGATTGTTCAATCGTGAAAATAAGCCATCAAATAGTGAACCTTACTCTAACAATTCAAAAATTGACCACGCTAATAGGTTTCAGTGTTATGTCCCACATTGCTCAATAGGATTGTTCGTCTATACTTACAGTTATTTTGTAATCTTGTTACGTCTCTATTTGTTCGTGTTTGCGTATCTTTGTCATGTTGCCTTTGGTGATCGTAGTGTTGAGAGATTTTGCAGATTCAAAAAGGTGTTCGGCATTGATCGTTTGATATCAAATTTTGACGATTGGATAGTTCTTTTTATTACTACAATTCCTATTTTGTCCGAGCAGACATTTTGATATTTATTTTTCCCTGATTGCTCAATGGCATTATTCATTTCTCCTTATAGGTATTTTTTTACTAGCGTTGATTAATTTGATTGGCAAGCTACCTCTGTAAACATTCAATTAGCTTAGATAGCTAGCATCTGTTGTGTCATTGAGTTAATCATCGGAGTAACCAAATGACTATTTGCTATTGTTTTGCTGGATTTAAGGAGCTGTTATCGATTGCTTGATTAAAAATTTGAATGTTTGGATTTGATTTTGTATGCAACTATTTTTAGAAGTAATTTGCAATGGATCATTACAGTTAACTATGGTAATGGGTTCTGGATTGGAAAAATTTTTTAATAAATATTTTTTCTCACTTATTTCGCAATAACAAATTCTATCGCATCTTTATCTCTCTAATTATTACTTTTTTTGTCTTCATTCTCGATCTCCTTATATTATTCATGGTCTCCCTCACTTCTCTTTCCTTCTCTACTTACTTTTTTCCATATTTCACTCATTTATTTATTCACTTTTTCTTATTTATGTTATCTTTTTTCTTTTCTTCTTCATTAAATAATCTATAATCTATCTCAATCATTATTTTCCTCCGTTATAATTTCATCAATCCATGATTTTCTCTTTCTTACAAAAGAATCATCTATGACCTTATTACCATTATTTCAATGCATCAATTAATAATTTTTAAGAAATATCTCATGCTGTATACTTTAATATGTAATATATTTGGCAAATATATATTGTATTAAATTTATTTATAACATAAATTAGTTTTTTAATTTATAAGAAATTTAACATAGTAGATGAAACTTTCATTTAGAGTTGTCTAGTGTTTCAAAAATTGTAGTTTATGTAATTATTTATTTGTTATTTAAATAAAAATATATTATAATATACTATGACATGTAACATGCATAAATTTTATTAAAAGTGTACAGTTTTGATAATTTAGGATATTGTAGAAATCGTTCATTGCCGTCCAAAAAATAATCTCACAAGCGATATTTTTTCTTCTAAATGCTTGTTCCACCACCTGAGCATTTTAGGATTTGAATTCGATAGAATTGACAGGCTAAGCATCCATGGCTGAGGGTAGCATTGTGATGGGTGACCTTTTTAAACGTCTCAATGTTACACATATTTTTTCATAGCATTTAATTTTATAACATTATAATGTAAAAAGATTACTATAAGTGATTGTTCATAATTACAACTCTAGTAATTCATTTTTTAAAAATAAATTTATGAAATTATTATAAATTTTATATAATAGTAAATTTGCACATCGTTTGATAAATTAAAATAATAAAATTAATTTTGTTATATATTTTACAAAATAACTTATATCGATTATAATAATTTCGAATTAATTTATGTTTATAATCGCTTATATATGTTGTGAATTTAGTATCTTAAATATAGGAATATTATATTATGGAATATTAGAGATAAAAAAATATTAAATTAATATTTAAAAATATTTTCTTAATATTTTTAATATTTTAAAGAAATAATAATTCTAAAAAAATTTAATATTTTCTTATTATAAAGTATTATGTAAGATTAGCTTGTTATATTTTCATAAATATAATATTTTTTGGTTTTAAGATTTGTATTTTATTTAATTATTTCTCTTATGTATTTTCTCATTATATCTGATATTCTCTTATGTTTCTCTCTCTTTTATAATTTTCAATTTTTGCTCTCTTAACGATTTATATCTTAATATTCTTTTTGGCCTCTGTCCTTTATTCTTCCTTAATTTATCATTTCTCTCACTTCATTTTTTTTTATTTCTTCCCTTTCTCTGCTCTATTTTTTTCTTCTCTTTATTACATAATATCTTATCCATCCCTATTAATATTTTTCTCTTTATTTCACTATTATTAATATATAAAATTCTCTCTCATGAAATAATTATTTCTTTCTCTATTGTATTTTTTTATGTCCATAAATTAAACATATATATACACATAGTTTAATATGTAACATTAATAAAATCTATATATTTTTTATTTATATTTTTTACATAATTTAATTTTTTTTTTAAGAATCATAATGTATTGAAAGAAAATCTTAACAACTAATATCAAAGTAATAATTTATGTAATTATTTTTTTTTAATTTTATATAATAAAATATTGATATTAGAATATATTATCACATATATGATAGGCATAAATTTTCCTAAACAAGCAATTACATTAATAATTTTGGCTATTTTAGAAATGATTCGTTATCATCAAGGCAAGAATCACATAACTACGATAACATCTTTTCCACGCGTGTGTGACCACACAAACTTTTTGGTAGTGTATCTAATTGGAACTCCAAAGTTAAGCATTCTTAGGAAAAATTACTATTTAGACAGGTGGCCTCATTTTGCACACATCTTTTCATATCATTTATTTTTTTAATGAGTGATAATTAATTTTACTAAAATCTTAATGTAAAAGAATTATATTATTAAAAAAATAAATTTATAATTTCCATTTTAATAATTAATATTTAGCAATTGCTTTATAACATTATTATCAATTTCATGTAATAATGAATTTATCACATCACAAAATAATAACTTTAAAATTATTTAATATTTAAAAAAAAAAATTTAATATTAATAAGTTATAATTAATTTAAGTTTATGATAGTATATACATTGTTTATATATGCTTTTAAATAATGAAACAATATGTTATTAAAAAACTGATAAATATAAAATTATTTCTTTAATCTTAAATATTCTTCATATTTATGATATATATTATATAAAATTAACATATTTTAATTAATTTTATGTTAAATTAATAAAAAAAATTTTAAATATTTGTAATATTATAAAATAATAATAAAACTATAATAGTTTTATATTTTAAAATAAATAAATTTTATATATGATTTAATTTTTTAATTTTTAATAAAAATTATAAGTTTAATTATTTAAAGTTAACTTTTATTAAATCATTTTTATCACTTTTTCTCTTCATCTTAATATATCTAGCATAATCTCTCACTTCTCTTTTTTATTGTCATTCTCTTATTTTTCTTTTTATTCTCTTTCTTTATATTCTTTTTAACATCACTTCTTTATCACTCTCTATTTTCTCTTTTTTCAATTTTTTTATTTATTTATTTATTCTCTCTATATCTTCTATGTTTTCTCTTTTCTTTTCTTTTTTAGTAAATTTTCTCCCATCACTCTATTACTGTTTTTCACTTTATCTTCCTCTTATTAATATGTAACTTTTTATTTTTAAAAATAATTATCTTGATATATTATCATATTTTAAGAAAATTAATTATTAAAATTGAAAAAATCTTTAGTATATCATTATTTAAAATATAATATATTTAAAAATATATATTTAATTATTTATATATTTATTAAATTTAATTTTAAAATTATAGGAATGCTAATTTAAACAAAGAAAATCATATATATTAATATTTATTTTTTAAAAAATAATAGTTTTTTAATGTTTTATTTATTTTATAGACATAAAATAATCTTATAATAATAAAACATGATATTTTGTTTTAAAAAAAATAATCAAACAACTAGGATTTTTTTCTTTTTTATACCTATGTGACAATATTAGCATTATAAGACTATATCTAATTAGTATTTCAAATGTAATGGTTGCTCGAATTAGAGTAGTTTTGGGATGGGTGACCTTTTCAGTGTATTATTACATATTTTTTCATATGATTCTTTTTTCTAAAGATTGATTATTTATTTTAAAACGTGTTAATTTTAAAGCATTATTGCACACAATATCATTGAACTGCATAGTTAAGCACGTTTAGACAAGCGTAGTGATGGGATGGTTGACCAATTAAAATGTCCTATGATAGTTTAGATGTTTTCATTACATTAACTTTTTTAGTGAATGATAATTAATTTTTGTAACTTTAGTACTTAAAAAATAATTATTATAAATTGTAGTTTATAATCATATTTTTGTAATTAATTTTAAAAAATAACTTTGTAATATTATTATTAGTTTAATATAATAATGAAAATGACAATTCATATGATATATTAAAATATTAACTTTAATTGAATTTATTATTGAGCAAAAAATATTTTTTAATTATAATAAATTATAATATATTTATGTCTATAATAGTATATAAATGTTCTATAATTAATTTTTAAATATAAAAATATTATATTATTAATTATTATATATTAAAATAATATATTATTAATGGTGAAAAAATTACTTAATATTTGTAGCACTATAAAATAACAACAAACCTAAGATTATATTATATAATTTAGTATTATTAAGTTTTATATATTATTTAGTTATTATGTTTTGCAAATATTATAAGTTTAATTATTTAGATTTAACATTTATTTAACTATTTCTCTCATCTTTCTCACTTTTTATCAATATCTCTCAAATTCTCACTCATATTATCATTCTCTTATTTGTCTTATTATTCTCTATATCTGAATATGTTTTTTAGCATCTCTCTCTCAGCATGATCTCTCTTTACTTTCCAATTTTTTTCCCTTTTATTTTTTTAATCCTTCTAATCTTTTCTATGTTCTTCTTTTTCTTTTCCTCTGGATTTAGTTATCTCTAATTAAACTTTATTATTATTTTTTCCTCTTTTTTGCTTTTGTCAATCCGTGAATTTCACTCTTTCTTAGTGAATAAATATGTTCATCATCATTATCTCTTTTTTTGCTCATTAATTATCTACATTTAGAAATTTTCTTTGGTTCATATTGTAATATATAATATTTAAGATACATATATATTTTAAAATTTATATATATTAAGTAATTTAATTTTTTTAATAAGAATGATAATATAATAAAAGAAATTCATATGTATTAATGTCAACATTATAAAAAGGAATAACATAATACGAATACAAAAAATTATAAATGTATATTTACATGTTAATTTAGAGGCTTCTTAAAATGGTCCACTACTTTCAAAACAACAATAAAACAACTATGATTTTTTATCTTTTACATGTATTTGTGACCACAAAAGCATTATAGCTCTCGATCCCATTAAAACTCAAAAGTTAAGAATGCTTTGGTTAGTTTACTGTTAGGATGGGTCATCTCTTGAGAAGTCCACATGTTGCACATATTTTTTGATAGAATTCCTTTTTCTCAAGAAAAAATATTAATCTCAATAAGATATTTGATGTAAAGTTTAGCAAGAGTGAGGTGAATTGCTATGAATGAAAGTTTTATTTGTTAAAAAATAATTTAAAAATATTTTTCTTTCAATTTTTAATAAAGTTTAACAAATATATGAAAGAGATTTTTTTTATAAATGTTCATTTAATTAAAAAGATATTAAGTTTTATAAAAGTCAGGAATTAAAAAATCAATAGTAATTCACAACATAAATCCTTCATTTTTTTCAGGTTTAGCTTATAAAACAAACCTTCGTCCACCTTAAGAAAACACCAGGCAAACACCACACAATATAAGCATTTGGTCGATAGATCAGTTGATTAAGCACTCACAATACAGACGCAAATGAGACTGACAACTATGGTCTTAAAATGAAAAAAAAGAAACAGGCTACTACATTATTCAACTAAATAAAATTAAAAAAAGAAAGCATTTAGTGACGTATTATCTAAATAAATACAACGAAAATCTTATGCTTCATAAAACAATTAAAGATGCACAGGTATCTTAATTAAATGAATACAATATCAACAAAATTAATAACTTGGCATATTTGAGAAAGAAAGGAATTTCTTGAGTTTGACGAGTGAATCGCGCAGAATTGTATGAAAACAACGAGGGAAATGAGTACTTAACCGCTTTAATTATTTTTGTTAGGATCAAATAAAAATTTTTATTCTTATTTTCTTACAAAAATCTTCTATTTATATTTAATTTGTAAAGGGTAAATACACTTACCAAGCACCCAAATTAGCCATTAGAGTTTTCACTATTTTTGTAACATTTTTAATTGGGAAATAAACAGAACAATAACTCACCAATAGCTCGAATAAGTGCCTAAAAAACCATTGCAAAGTCACTGTTCAATCAGAACACTATTGGACCATTAGGTCTAAAAAATTGAACGATTGAAGAATGCAATTGAATCTGCGCCTTTATAGAAAGGGAATTGGTTTGGTCTATGAGGTCAAATTTGCAATCTAACAGCAGGATTTTTCTTAGCCTGCTGAAGTAATGTGGACCGTGCGATTGCAACAAGTTGTGATCGGACAACTGAAATAATTTGTAGTTTGAAAGATAAAATACTGTAGTGAGCGTTTGATCTCAAAAATGTGCCATCGGATAGTGCACCTTGTTCCCACAATTCAAAAATTCAACGTGTAGAAAGGTTTGAGTTTTTTGTCCCACATTGCTGAGCTTTATTCATCTCTGCATATTACTGGTCGTTGCTTCGTTGCCTTTGGCAATTGCATGGTTGAGAGAATATACGGATTGAAAAATGGTGTGTGGCATTGTTTTTTCGATCACAAATTTATATTATTGGATGGTGTTTCTTAATCCCACAATTTTGATTTTTGCTATGTAGACATTTTGGTGTTATTTGCCCCTAGTTGCTCCCAAGAATTGTTTGTTTCTCCTTATGAGTATTTTTGTAACTGCTCTAATTAATTTAATCCACCTTCTATCGTTGTAAATGTCTGATTAGTTTTGTTGGCTAACATTTGTTGTGTTGTTAAAGAAATCACTGGAGTAACTAACGAGAAATTTTCTTTTGTTTTGTCGAATTTAAAGAGTCATTATTGATTCAGTTTAAAATTGGAATTTTTTTATTTGATTATGTACAACAAAATTTTCAGAACTAATTTTCGATGAACCATCATTGTTCAATATGGCAACGCGTTTTCGGTTGGTAATTTTTATTAAATTTTTTCTTTTTTATTTTTGTCTTTATTCTCCATTTCCTTATATTATTCATGGCCTCACTCACTTCATTATCCTTCACTACTTACTCTTTTTTTTCTAATTAACAAATTTATTTCTTCTCATTATCTTATTTATATTCTCTTGTTTCTTTTCTTGTTCATTAAATCGTCTCTCATCTATCTTAGTTGTTATTTATCTCTCTTTTTTTTTTTTATCAATCAATGAATTTCTCTCTCTTATGCAATAATGATCTATGACTATTATTTTTTTCTCAGCCCATCAATTTATAATATTTAAGAAATATCTCGTGTTTTATAGTTTAATATGAAATATATTTGAAAAATACAAATTATATTGTATTTATTTGTTACATAATAAAATTTTTAATTTGTAAATAAAGAAACTTAAGAGAAAAAATTCATTTGGAGTCATCTAATTTTTCAATAATTATAGTTTATGTAATTATTTATTAACTTTTTTAAATAAAATAATTATATTATAATATATTATGGCATATAACATGTATAATTTTATTAATAATATATAGGATTGATAACTTAGGATATTTTACAAATATTTCATTCCGATCATAAAAATAATCTCACAACTACGATATTTTATCTTTTGAATGCTTATTCGACAACACAAGCATTTTAGCGTTGGGTCTTGTTAGAGCTCACTAGTTATGCATCCTTGGATGAGACTAGTATTGTGATGGGTGACCTTTTTAAAGCTCATAGTGTTGTAGATAATTTTCATAGAAATGATGATTAATTTTTAGAACATTATAATGTAAAAAGATACTATAAATGATAGTTCATAACTACTATTATAATAATTAATTTTTTAAAAATAACTTTATAAATTTATTATAAAATTTACATAATAATAAATATAGCACATCATTTGATGTAATAAAATAATAACTTTATTTTTTTAAAATATTAAGCAAAATCACTTATATCGATTATAATAATTTAGAATTAATTTATTTTTATAATAACATATATATGTTGTTTATTTAATTTTTTAAATATAGAAATATTATGTTATCAAATATTATAGATAAAAATTAATATTAAATTAATGGTCAAAATATTTTGTTAATATTTTAATATTCTAAAGAAGCAATAAATCTCAAATATTTTTATAATTTATTGTTACTAAATATTATATAAGCTTAACATGTTTTATTTTAATAAAAATTATAAGTTTTATTTCTAAGATTTTTATTTCATTTAATTATATCTCATATTTGTTTTCTCAATATCTCTAGTATTTACTTGCCTTTTTGTCTCTCCTATTGTCATTCTTTTTATGCACTCTTCAAGATTTCTATCTTAGTATTATTCTTAGCCTCACTCTCTTATAATTTTTCTTTATTTCTCATTTCTTTCTCTTTCACATTTTTATTTTTTCTCTCTAAGTCCTCTATGTTTTTTCTTCTCTTCTTTAATAAATAACATCTCATCTATCCCTGTTATTATTTTTCTCTTTGTTTAACTGTTATTAATAGTAACTTTCTATCTCTCTTATGGAATAATTATTTCATTCTTTATTATTTTTTTATGTCCATAAATTAACAATATAAATGAAATATCTTATTATACATAATTTAATATAAAACAATAATATTAATTATATTTTTATAATTTATTTTTTTATGTAATTTAATTTTTTATAAGAATGATAACATATTGAAGGAAAATCATAAATATTATTATCAACAATTTCGAAAGTAATACTTTATGTAATTATTTTTTTATTAATTTCATAAAATAAAATCTTGATATTAGATTATATTATTACAAGTACGATAAGCATAATTTTTATAAAAAAAGTACATATACTTAATAATTTAAGCTATTTTAGAAATGATTTGTTATCATCAAGAAAACAATCACATAACTATGATAACAACTTTTGCTTGCATGTGCGACCACATAAAGATTATCACAGCGAATCAAATTAGAACTCCAAAGTAAAGCATTCTAGGGCAAGAGTACTCTTTAGATATGTGGTGTCCTTAGAAGTCCTAATATTGCTCATATTTTTTCAAAGTATTTATTTTTTAATGAGTGAAATTAATTTTAATAATATGTTGACGTTAAAAAACTATGTTATTAGAAAATTATTTTTATAATCTCAATTTTGGTAATTAATGTTTAAAAAAACATCATAATATTTTTGTCAATTTCATGTAATAATGAATAAGACAAATTAGTTGATATAATAAAATAGTTTTAAATTTTTAATATTGACCAAAATAACTTTTGTCAATTATAATAAATTATAATTAATTTATTTTTATAATAGTATATATATTATGTATATAGAATTTTTAAATAATGTATTATTGAAAATAAGAAATCTAAAATTATTACTTTAACCCTTATTATTCTGTATGTTTATGAACTCTGTTATGTAAAATAAATTTAATATATTGGAACAATTATATTATTTATTATTTAATTAACCTTTTTAAGTACGAATAAGTTTATATTAAATTAATAGTAAAAATATTCTTTAAATATTTATAGTATTATAAAATAATAATAAAGTTGAAATAGTTTTACATTTCATTATAAATAAATGTTATATTTAATTTTATTTTTATGTTTATAATAAATATTATGAGTTTAAGTTTTTAAATTTCGCTTTTATTAAATAATTTTTATCACATTTTCTCTTCATCTTAACGTTTAATTTTTTCTCTCACTTACTTCTCTCTTTAATTATCATTCTCTTATTTGTCTATTTATCCTCTATCTTTGTATTCCATTTGGCCCTTCACTCCTCTATCACTCTCTACTTTCTCATTTCTCGACCTTTTACTTATTGATTTATTCTCTCTATATCTTTTATATTCTCCGTTTTCTTTTCCTATTTATTAAATTGCCTATCATTTCTCTATTAATATTTTTCTCTTGATCTTCCTCTTATGGATCTATGAATTTTTCTTTTTTAAAATAATTATCTCAATCTATAATATTTCTTCTTGAGAACATTAATTAACAAAATTTAAGAAATATCTCTTAAATCACTATTTAATAATTAATATATTCATAAAATATATATTTTATTTTTTATATATTTATTAAATATTATTTTTAAATTATAAGAATGATAACTTCTCAAAAAATTATATATATTAAACCCTATGTCATATATTTTTTATTAATTTTAATTAAATAAAATATGATTATTATATCACATAATGATTCATTATTTTTAAGACAATAATAACACAACTATGACTCTTTTTCTTTCTTATACATATGTAGCAACATTAGCATTGTAGCACTTAATCTAATTAGTACCTCAATTAAAAAGCATGCTTAGATGAGACTATTTTTGGGATGGGTTGTATCTTGTGAGGATTGTTACACATCCTTTAATATCATTTATTTTCCAAGGATTGATTATTTGTTTTAAAAACAAGTTATATGAAAAAATTAAATGACTATAAATTATAGTTTATGAATACTATTTTTTTAATTAATTGTTAATCACAACTTCATTAAATTTTTATTAATTTTAAATAATAATAGGTATGGCACATCTTATGATATTATAAAAAAATAATTTCAATATTGTTTAATATTGAGAAAAATAACATATATAAGTTAAAATATATAAGAAATAATCTATTTTTATAATAGTTTATATATCTTGTGTACAAAAGTTTTGAAATATATTAACATTTTATTCTAAAATAAAAGAAAAATAAAATGAAATAATTAGCATTAAATAATGTTTATTTTTAATATCTATATTACATCATATAAAGATAATATATTAGAATTATTTTTTTTTTATTTCATACAAATAAAATATTAACATCATAATACATTACAATCTATATAAAAGCATAAATTTTATTTAAAATTTATATGCTTAATAATTCAAAGATTTTTAGATATGGGTGTAATACCTTTAGAAAAAGAATCACACAACTTCGATATTTTATGGTTTGCATGTGCAACAACAATGGTATTATAGCACATGATATCATCATAACACGAAAGTTAAGCATGTTTAGACAAGCGTAGTGTTGGGATGGGTGACCTCTTTTGTTAGAGTACTGTTGGGTTGGTCATCTCTTTAGAAGCCCTCATGTTGCATATATTTTTACGTAGCACCCTTTTTTCTCATGGAAGACAATTAAAATTAATAAGATGTTTGAGGTCAACTTCAACAAAAGTGATGTGAATTGCTATAAGTCAATGTTTAGTTTATTAGAAAATATTTCTATAAAATATTTATAGAAATTTTTAATAAAGTTTGACAGTTATATAAAAGTGATTTTTATAAATTTTTGTTGTAATTTAAAAGCATATTATGTTTTATAAAAGTCATGTAATTTAAAAATCAACAATAATTAAAAATATAGACAATTGAGTTATAAGTGGTTTGTCTTATAAAACAAACCTTCATCCACCTTAAGAAAAAAAAAGTCAAACACAAACAAATATAAGAATTTCAGCAATAAACAATTTTCCTAAGCATTCACAAGAAAGAGACAAATGAGACTGAACACTACGATCATACAATGAAATAAATGAAATAGGCTAGAAATCCTTAATACAAAATAAAATGAAAAAACAAATAATCTGCTACATAAAATCTAAATCAATTCAACCAAAATCTTATGCTTCATTAACCAATTAAACAAGCACAAGTATCTTAATTAAAAGAATTAAATATTAAGAAATATAATAACGTAGCTAATTGAGACTGATAGGACCTTCTGGTGTTTGACGAGTGAATGGCACAGACGCATATGAAAATGATAAGTGAAATGAGTGGCTAATGATTTTTTTTCTTATGATCACAAAAAATATTTATTCTTATTTTCATACAAAATTGTTCTATTTATATGCAATTTGTAATTGCTAGAATCACTTAACAAAAACCTGAATTAACCATTAGAATTTTCATAGTTTTTGTAATATTTTAATTAGGAAATTAAAAATAAGAAACTCATAAAACAAATGGCTAAAAAAGCCATTGTGCAGTCGTCGTTCAATCAGAATAATCAAGGACTATTAGATAACAAAAATGGAGTGATTAGATGAATGCAATTGTATCTGTGCCTTTGCAAAAATGAAATTTGTCTTATCCGTTAGATTAGAATCGCAATCTGATCGCAGGATTTGTATCATCCTCTAAAAGAAATATAGACAGTGTGATTGCAACAATGCATGATCGAACTACTGAAAGAATTAGTAGTTTGAAAGATAAAATACTATGGTGATGGTTTGATCACGAAAAATGTGCCACTGGATGGTGCACTTTAGACCAACAAATCAAAAATTCACAATGCAAAAAGGTTTTAGTGTTTTGTCCCACATTGCTCAACAACATTCTTCATTCCTCCTTAAAGGTAATGCTGTAACATAAGTACGCATTCGATTGTGTGAGTTTGTTAGCCATTACAATCTTGCCTTTGGAGTTTGTACGATAGAGAGAATTTGTAGATTTAAAAATAGTGTGTGGAGTTGATCTTTTGGATCGTGAATTGCCAAAATTATATGGTGTTTCATTATCCAGCAATTCTGATAATGTAGAAATTCTTTGATTAATTTGTTCGGCTAGTAGCTGTTGCAAATGTCATATTAGTTTAGCTGGCTAGCACTTAATCTGGTGGATTTAAATAGCCGTTATCGATTGCTTGATTAAAATTTTCAATGTTTTGATTTGATTATGCACTTAACTATTTTTAGAAGCAATTTCCAATGAAACATCACTGTTCACTGAGGCAATGGGTTTCTCATTGGTAAATTTTTATTAAATTTTTTTCTCTTATTTCTCTTTAATAAATTATCTCATTTCTTTCTCTCTCTTATTATTACATTTTATTTTTGCCCTTATTCTCAAACTCTAATATTATTCATGGTCTTTTTCACTTCTCTATCCTTCTCTACAAACTAATTTTTTCTCTATTTCACTCATTTAATTATTCTTCTTTTCATATTTATGTTATTTATTTTCTTTTCTTCTTCCTTAAATCATCTCTCTCATTTGTTATTAGCTCTGTTGTGATTTTATACATCCAAGATTTTCGGTCTTACGGAATAATCATCTCCAACTCTATTATCGTTGTTTAAGCCCAATAATTAATAATATTTAAGAAATATGTCAAGTTGTATAGTTTAATATGTAGTATATTTGACAAATATTTATTTATTAGATAATCGAGCTTTTAATTTATAAGACAAGTAAATAATAGAAGAAACATTCATTTAGAATTGTCCTCTTTTTTGAAAATTATAGTTTTTGTAATTATTTATTGATTTTATTTAAATAAAATAATCATAATATAATTTATTACTAAATGTAACATGCATAAACTTTATTAATAGTGTATATGCTTGATAATTTAGAATATTTTAGAAGTACTTCATGGCCATCAAATAAATAATCTCACAACTACTATATTTTTTCTTTTGAATGCATGTTTGACCACAAGAGTATTTTAGTATTGGATCTCATTGGACCACACAAGTTAGGCATCTTTGCGCGAGAGTAGCATTGTTATGAGTGACCTTTTTGAAGGTCCTGTTGTTGCACATATTTTTCATAGAATTCTTTTTTATCAAACGATGATTAATTTTCATAACAGTGTAATGTAAAACAATTACTATAAATGATAGTTCAAAATTACAACAAGAATTATTTATTTTTTTAAAAATAACTTTATAAAATTACTATAACTTTTCTATAATAATAAATATGACACATCATTTGTTATAATAAAGTAATAACATTAATTTCTTTAAATATTTAGCAAAATAACTTTTTTTGACTATAATAAATTAGAATTAGTTTATATTTATAATAGCATATATCTGTTATGTCTTTAATTTTTTAAATATACAAATATTATATTATAAAATATTAAAAATAAATAATTTGAGATTAATAGACAAAAATCTTTTCAATATTTTTTAATATTCTAAAGAAATAAAAAATCTCAAATATTTTTATATTTTATTATTATTAAATATTATTTAAGATGACTTTTTTTAATTTTAATAAATATAATAAATTTTATTATTAATATGTATATTTCATTTAATTATTCCTCTTATTTTTTTCTCAATATCTCACACATTCTGTTTCCTTTTGTCTCTCCTATTATCATTCTTTTTTTGTTCTCTTCAAGATCTCTATCCTGATATTTTTCTTGGCATTGCTCTCCTCAATTCTTCCTTAATTTCTAATTCTCTCTTCAACTTTTTTATTTTTTTCTCTCTATCTCTATTATGGTTTTCTTCTTTTCTTTACTAAAAAATCTCTCATCTATCTCTATTGTTATTTTTTTATTTATTTAACTGTTATTAAATTGTAACTTTCTCTCTCAAGTGGAATAATTATCTTTCTCCGTTATCTTTTTTATTTCAATAAATTAATAATAAATGTTAAATATATCATTACACATAGTTTAATATATAACATTAATAATAATTTAATATTTTACTATTTATATTTTTTACATAATTTAATTTTTTATAGGAATGATAACGTTTTGAAAGAAATTCTTTGATATTATTATCATTAATTTTGAAAGTAATCGTTTACTTAATTGTATTTCATTAATTTTATAAAATAAAATCTTGATATTAGAATACATTATCATAAATATGATAAGCATAATTTCTTCAAAAACTTAAATATACTTGATAATTTTGGCTATTTTGGAAATTATTCATTATCATCAAGAAAATAATCATATAACTATGATAATGACTTCTACATTCATGTGCAACCATACAAACATTATAGTAATGGATCTAATTAGAACTCTAAAGTTAAGCATTCTTAGGCAAGAGTACAATTAAGATAGGCGGCCTCTTAAGAAGTCCATATGATGCACTTATTTTTTCAAAACATTTATTTTTTAAATGAGTGACAACAAACTTTAACATGTTGAAGTTAAAAAACATACAATGTTAAACAAAATTATTTATAATTAAATTTTTAATAAATAATATTTAAAAATAACATTATGATATTATTATTAATTTTATCAAATAATGAACATGACAAATCACATGATATTAAAAAAATAATAACTTTAAATTTGTTTAATATTTAACAAAATAACTTATATTAGTTAAAATAAATTTAAATTAATTTAAGTTTATAATAGTATGTATATTAGGTATATAGATTTCTTAAATAAAGTAATCATAAAATAATTATTAAATTAATTGTCAAAATATTTCGTATATATTTCTAAAAATTCATATAAGCTTAATTATTTAAATTTAACTTTTATTAAGTCATTTTTATCACTTTTTTCTTTATCTTAATATCGAACTTATTCTCTCACTTCTCACTTTCATTATCATTCTCTGATTTGTCCTCTTATTCTTCGTAACTTTATATTCTTTTTGGTCTCTCTTTTTTATCACTCTTTACTTTCTCATTTCTTACTCTGTCATTTATTTATTTATTCTCTCTGTAACTTTTATGTTCCCTATTTTCATTTCCTCTTCATTTTTTTGTCTGTTATTTCTCTACTATCTTTTTCTCTTTATCTTCCTTTTATCAATCAATAACTTTTCTCTTTTTTAAAATAATTATCTCTATATATATTATCTCTTTGTAAGAATAATAATTAACAAAATCTAATAAATTCCTCATATATAGTTGTTTAATATAAAATATATTTGAAAATTATATATTTTTTTATTTATGAATTTATTATATTTAATTTTTAAATTATTAGAATGATAACTTAAGAAATGAAGATCATATATGTTAACATCAATGGTATAGAAAATAATAGACTTTGTAATTTTTTATTAACTTTATATAAGTAAAATATTATTGTTGTAATACATTATTATTATTTATTTATTACGACAATAATATCACAACTTCGATTTTTTTTCTTTTTTTTACTTATGTGACAACTTAGCATTATAACACATGTCTAATTAGTACTTCCATTTTTAAGGTTGCTCAGATAAGAGCAATTTTTGGATTAGTGATCTCTTGAGAGTTCTATTACACATTTTTCATATCATTAATTTTTCTAGAGATTGACAATAGATTTCAAAAAATTATTTATTTTTTAAAAATTAAATTATTATAATTTATAATTTATAAAAAATTACTTTTTTATTAATTATTAAAAAAATTTATAAACTTTTTATTAATTTCATTTTATAACAAGTATAACACATCATATGATATAATAAAATAATATTTTTAATATAGTTTAATTTTGAGAAAGATAAATTATCTAAAATACAATAAATTAGAATTAAATTGTTTTTGTAATAGTGTATATGTTGTGTATAAAAGTTTTTAAAATAATAATATAAAGATAATATATTAAAATAATTATAATATTAATTATTTTAATAAAATTTTCATTTTATGTATGAAAAACTTAATATTAAATAAATTGTCAAAATATTTTTTAAAATTTATAATATTTTCTAATAATAATAAAACTAAAAAAAATTTATATTTTTTTTATTTTATAATATTAAGTATGGTTAACTTATAATATTTAATAAATATTATAAATTTAATTATTAAGGTTTTAGTTTTTTTTAATTTTTTCTTAGATTGTTTGTCTTTATCTCAATGTCTCTCAAACTCTTTAATTTATTGTCAATTGATTATTTATCTTTTAATTTTTTAATCTCTTTACACACCAATTGGCCACTTTCTTCTAATACTATCCATCTCTTCATTGTAATTTCTCTTTAATTTTTTTAATTGTTTTCTCTATTTGTTATATATTCTTTTTTTCCTTTTTCTCTTCAATAAATCATCTCTCATCTCTTTCCTTCATAGTGTTGGATAACATTTATATTATCCACTCTCTCCATTATTGCTCTGATCTTTTCATAACATTTATTTTTTAAGTGAATAACAATAAATTTTTATAACATTATTACTTAAAAATAAATTGTTAGAAATGATAGTTTATAATTATATTCTTGTAACTAATTTATTATCATTTTATTATTAACTTTAATTTAGTTTCATATTTACCAAAAAACATTTGTTAATTATAACAAATTAGAATTAATTTATGTTTATAATTGCATATATATTGTATAATGAATTTTTAAATATAGAAATATTATATTTTGGAATATTAGAGATAAAAATAATATATTATTAATAGTAAAAAAAATTTAAATATTTGTAATTTTCAAAAATGAAAATAAGCCTAAAATTTTTTTTTATAATTTATTATTATAAAGTACTATATATGATTCACTGAATATATTTTATAAATATTAGAAGTTTAATTATTTAGATTTTAACTAGTTCTCTCACTTTTTTCTCTTTATCCCAATATCTCTTAAATTCTATCCATTTTTTATTTCTCTTATTATCAATCCCTTATTTGCCTCTTTATTCTTTATATCTGATCTTTTTTTATCATCATTCTCTCTCACCACAATCATTCTTTAATATCATATTTCTTTCTCTTTAATTTATTTATTTATTTTTCCAAAGTTTTCTATGTTCTCTCTTTTCTTTTCCTCTTCATTCAATTATCAATTTTCTCTCTATTTTTTTTCTGTCAATTTGAGACATTCTCTCCTTTTAAAAGAATAATTATCTCCAACTTCAATGTCTCTTTTTTTCTTATTAATTATCAAAATTTAAAAAATATCTTATGTTTCATAATTTATTACATATATTCATGGTAAATATATATTTTATTATTTTTATTTATTAAGTATTTTTTTTTAATTTGTAAGAACCTAATATAATGGAAAAAATTCATATGTATTAATGTAAATATTATAAAAAATAGTAGTATATATTAAATTTTTATTTTTTACAAATAAGTAATATATTTATTTTAAAATATTTCATAATGAACAACATATGCATATAAAAATAGTTAGAAGTACATTTACTTATTAATTTAGAAACATTTTAAAATGGTCAACTATTTTAAAAATACTGATGACTCAATTACTACTATTTTATCTTTTGCATGTTTTTGTAGCCATACCAGCATTGTAGCTCTCGATCCCATTGAAAATGAAAAGGTAGGCATGTTTGGGTTAGAGTATTATTGGAATAGCTTACCTCTTAGAAGGTCCTTGTGTTACACATTTTTTCATAGCACTCCTTTTTCTCATTAAAGATAATTAATTTTAATAAGATGTTTTAGGTGAGGTTCAACATAAGTGTGGTGAATTGCTATGAATCAACATTTGATTTATTACAAAAAATTTCCATAAAATATTTATAACAATTTTTAATAAAGTTTAACAAATATATAAAAGTAATTATTTTATAATTTTTTTTAATTTAAAAATATTTTAAGATTTATAAAAGATGTGTAATTGAAAAATAAAAAGTTATTAAAAATATAAATAATTGATTTTTAGGTGGTTCGACTTATAAAAAAAGCCCTTGTCTACCAAAAGAAAAAAACCAAGCAAACACAAAACAATATAAGCCTTTCACCATAGATGGGTTGGCTATGCACCCAAAACAAAGAGATAAATGAGAATGGCTACTATGACCTTATAAGCATCCTTACATCAAAATAAAATGGAAAAAAGAAAAACATTCAGTGACATAAAATCTAAATCAATACAACAAAATTCTTATGCTTCATGAAACCATTAATGCGGAACAAGTATGTTAATTAAATGAATTACATATCAACAACATTAATAACTTAGTTTATTTGAGAATGAGTGAAATTTCAAGAGTTTGGCTAGTGAATGGCATAGAAGCGTATGAAAATGGCAAAAGAAACGTGCAGTTAATGGCTTTAATATTTTTTCTTAGGATCATATAAAAATTTTTATTCTTATTTTCATACAAAAAGCTTTTATTTACATGTTGTTTATAAATGCTAAAACCACCTACAAAACACCAAATTTAATCGTTAGAATTTTAATAGTTTTTGTAATATTTTAATTTGGAAATAAACAAATAAATAACTCACTAACATCTAAAAAAAATTGCCACAAAATGCCATTACACAGTTCACTTTCGATTGGAACTCTCATGGACCGTTATATCATAAAATATAAGTGATTTAACGAATGCAATCAAATCGGTGCCTTTATAAAAATGTTATTAGTCTGGTCCATTAGATCAGAATCACGATCTGATGGCAAGATTTATCTTGGCTAGTCGAAGAAATACGGACTGTTCGATAGCAACAAGGCAAAATCAGACGGCTAAAAAAATCAGTAGTTTGAAAGATAAAAGACTATGATGATCGTTCGATCACAAAAATTTGCCATTAGATGGTGCACCTTATTCCAACATTTCAGAAATTCATCGTGCAAAAAGGTTTTAGTGTTATGTCCCACATTGTTTAACAAGTTTATTGGTCTATCACTATAGCTATTTTTGTAACCCATTACATGTCCATTTGTCTTAGATTTCTAGTTGTTATCATGTTGCCTTTGTCGATTGCACGGCTTAGAGATTTTGCATATAGAAAAATTATGTATGGTGTTAACAGTTTGATCCCTAACTTCGGTGACAGTGCATGCTTTTTATGTCAACAATTTAGATTTTTGTTGTTTAGACATTATTGAATTTTTTTGTCCCTCGTTACTCCCCAACAGTGTTCCTTTCTCCTTATTGGTATTTTAGTAGTTGCTCTGATGAATTTGGTCAGCTAGCTGCTGCTGTAAAGTTTTAGTTAGTTTAGTTTGCGAGTATTTGCTCAGTTGTTGAATTAATCCTTAGAGTAACAAATGGACGATTTGCTTTTGTTTTGTTGGATTTAGGAAGCCATTATCGATTGCTAGATTAAAAATTTTAATCCTTGGGTTTGATTATGCATGCAATTTTTTTTAGAAGTAATTTCCAATAAACCATTGCGGATCACTATGGCTATGGTTTCTATTTTGCAAATTTTTATTAAATTTTTTCCTCACTTATTTTTCTTTAACAAATTCACTCACTTCCTTCTCTCCCTTTTAATTTTTTATTTTTGTTTTTATTTTTTATCGCTTTATATTATTAATGACATTTGTCTCTTCTCTATCATTCTCGACTTACTCTTTTCTTCTACATTTAAATCATTTATTTATTCTTGCTATCTTATTTATGTTATCTCCTCTCTTCTCTTTTTCATTAAATAGTCCTTCAGCTATCTAAATTATTATTTTTGTGTCTTTTTTATTTTATGAATACTTGATTTTCTCTTTAACGAAATAATCATCTCTAACTCTATTATCTTTATTTGAGCCAATCAATTAATAATATTTAAAAAATATATCATGTTGCATACTTTAATATGTAATACATTTGACAAATATATATTTTATTACATAATTTAATTTTTAATTTATGGGAAAGGTAACATAATAGAGGAAACTTTCATTTAGAGTTGTCTACTTTTTTAAAAATTATAGTTTATATAATTATTTATTAATTTTATTAAAATAAAATAACTATATTATAATATATCATGACATGTAATAAGCATAAAATTTAACTAAAGTGTATCATCTTGTTAATTTAAGAAATTTTAGAAATGGTACATTACATCAAAAAAATAATCACATAACTACAATATATTTTTTGAATGCAGGTACTACCATACCAGTATTTTAGCGTTGGATCTCGTTAGAACTCACAAGTTAAGCATGCCTGGGCAAGAGTAGTATTATGATGGGTGGCATTTTAAAAGTCCCAATATTGCACATATTTTTCAAAGCATTCTATTTTTTAATGGATGATGATTAGTTTTTGTAAAATTATAAAGTAAAAAAATTACAGTAAATGATAGTTCATAATTGCAATTATAATAATTAATTTATTAAAAATAACTTTATAAAATTATTATCAATTTTATGTAATAATAAATATAATACAATATTTGAAATAATAAAATAATAACTTTTATTTTGTTAAATATTTAGTAAAATAACTTATGTCAATTATTATAATTATTATAGCATATATATGTTGTGTATTTAGTTTTCTAAATATAGAAATTTGTGTTATAAAAAATTAGAGATAACAAATAAGATTAAATTAATTGTGAAAATATTTTTTTTAATTTTTTTTGCTTTCTAAAGAAATAACTAATATTAAATATTATTATACTTAATTATTATTAACTATTATATAAGATTAACTTGTTATATTTTTCTAAGTACTATAGGTTTCATTATTATGATTTAACTTTCATTTCATAATTTCTCTCATTTTTTTCATAATATCTCTTATATTCTCTCATCTTTTCCTCTCTCTTACTATCATTTTCTTTTTCGTCTCTTCAAGATCATATCTTAATATTCTTCTTGGCCTCTTTCAATCCTCTATTCTTATTCAATTTCTCACTTCTCTTCCTTTTACTTTTTTATTTTTTCTCTTTTTCTCCTTTATGTTTTTTCTTTTCTTCTTTATTAAATTGTCTCTCATCTATCTCTATTACTATTTTCCCCTTTATTTCACTATTATTAATACGAAACTTTCTCTCTCTTATAGAATTATTTTTTCTTTTTCTATTTCTTTTTTTATGCCCATAAATTAATAATATATATGAAATATCTCATATTACAAAGCTTAATATATAATAATAGTAATAATAATATATATTTTAGTATCATCAATTTTGAAAGTTATAATTTATGTAATTATTTTTTATTAATTTTAATTAATAAAGTAATGATTTTAGAATATTTTATCACATATATGATAAGCATAAATTTTTTAAAATAGTAATTATAAGAGATAATTTAGGCTATTTTAGAAATGATTCGTTATCATTAAGACATCACATATCAATAATAAAATATTTTACCTGCATGTGTGATCGCACAATCATTATACTAGTAGATCTAATTTGAACTCAAAAGTTCAACATTCTGAGCCAAGATTACTGTTTCGATAGGTGGCCACTTGAGAAGTGTTAATATTACACATATTTTTTCAATTTTTTTTTTAATGATTGATAATTAATTTTAATAATATATTGACGTTGAAAAATTACATTATCAAAGAAAATATTGTTTATAATTTCTAGTTTATTAATTAATATTTAATAAAAACTTTAAAACTCAATATCAATTTCATGTAATAATAAATATGACACATCAAATCATTTAACAAAATAAAAAATTGAAATTTTTTAAAAACTAAGGTAAATAAATTTTATTAATTATAATTAATTTAGGTTTACAATAATATCTATATTGTGTATATAGAATATTTACATAATATAACATTACGTTATTAAAAATAAGAAATAAAAATTTATTTCTTTATTCTTAAACAATCTTCATATTTATGATCTATATTATTTAAAATAAAAATAATATATTAAAACAATTATATTATTTATTATTTAATTAATTTCTTTTAACAAAGAATAAATTTATATTAAAGTAATAGCCTAAATATTATTTAAATATTTGTAATATTATAAGATATTAATAAACCTTAAAAAAGTTTTATATTTTAGAATAAGTAAATTTTTTTTATAATTTAAATTTTTTATTTGTAATTAAAGTTATAAATTTAATTATTTAAATTTAACATTTATTAAATCTTTTTATCAATTTTTCTCTTTCTAACTTAATGTCTAACATATTCTTTCACTTAGTTATTTTTCTTATTAAGATTCTCTTATGTCTCTTTGTTCCCTTTATCTTTATATTTTTTGGCATCACACTCTTCTATCACTCTCTACTTTCTCATTTCTCACTATTTCATTTATTTAATTATTCTCTCTATATTGTTTATGTTCCCTCTTTTCCTTTTCCCTTCTTTAAACCATCTCCCCTCTTTCTATTATTTTTTTCTTTTTATTTTTCACTTATCAATCTTTAACTTTTTCACTCTTTTAAAATAATTACTTCAATCTATATTATCACTTTTTGAGAACATTGATTAATAAAATTATGAAATATCTTTTATATCATTGCTTAATATATAATATATTTGAAAAATAAATACTTAATTATTTATATATTTTTTAAATTTAATTTTTAAATTATAATAATGATAACATAACCAAAGTAAATAATATAATTAATATCTATGTTACAAAATGCAATAGTTTTTGTAAATTTTTTTTTTTTTATATAAATAAAATAGTATTATTATAATTCATCACAATTCATTATTTTCAAAATAATAAAGACACAACTACAACTGCTTTTCTTTTTTTATACATATGCAACAACATTAGCATTATAGTACTGGATTTAATTAGTACTTCCGTTGTTAAGCATGCTCGAGTGAGAAAAGTTTTGGGATGGGTGACCTCTTAACATTATTATTATACATTTTTTATATCATTCATTTTTGTAAGGATTAATAATTTATTTTTAAAACATGTTAATTTTAAAAAATTAAATGATTATGAACTATTATTTATTAAAATAATTTATATAATTAAATATTAATAACAAATTTATAAAATTTTTATTAATTTAATGTAATAATAAGTATTGCACATCATATTATAAAAGAAAGCTATAATATTAATATAGTAAAATATTAAGAACGATAAGTTATATAAAATATAATAAATTAAGATTACAATTTTTTAAAATAATATGTATATCTTGTGTATAAAAGTTTTTAAATATATTAATATTAGATTATAAAATAAGAGAAAAATAAAATTGATAAAATTTTGTTAAATATTATTTATTTTTAATATCTATATTAGACAATCTAAAAATAATTAATTAAAATAACTATAATATTTATTATTTAAATTTTTTTAAAAGTTTTAATTATAAAAATATAAAAATTTGATATTTTAAAAAAATATTTTTTTAATATTTGTTATATTCCATAATAATATAATACCTGAAAAAAGTTTTTAGATTTTTTATTTTTAAATATTATGTATGTTTAACTTGTAATATTTAATAAATATTATAATTTTAATTATTAAGGTTTTAGTTTTATTTAATTTTTTCCTAAATTGTTTCTCTTTATTTTGATGTATCTCCAATTCTCTCATTTTCTTCTCTTACCTATTACCATTCTATTATTTGTATTTTTTGTCTCATTACACTCTCATTGGCTCACTCTATTGTCCTTCCCTTCATTATTATTTCTTTTTCTATAAATTTTTTTATTTATTATCTCTTTTTCTTTTATAAATCATCTTTCATCACTCTTAATTTTTTTTTTTTCTTTTATTAATTCATGACTTTCTCTTTTACAAAGAATTTTTCACCATTTCGCTTATCCAATTTTTAGCTCTTCAATTAACAATATTTAGGAGATCTCTTGGGTGACAAAATGTAATATATAATAGTTTAAAAAAGATATAATTTACTTTTATTATTTATTACATAATTAATTTTTTATTCATAACTATGGTAACATAAAAAAAGATTTATTATATATTAGGGTAGATGTAATAAAAATTGATAGTTCATGTAATTTTTTTTTAGTTCATACAAAAAAAATATTCACAACATAATATATTACAACATATGTCAAAAGAGTAAACTTTATTTAAAAGTACAAATGTTCAATAATTTAAAAAACTTTAGAAATTGTGTAATACATTTAGAAAAATAATCATACAACTTCGACATTTTATCTTTGACATGTATAGGTGATCACACTAGCATTATAGCACATGATATGATTAGAACATAAAAGTTAAGCATGTTTAGACTAGCATAGTATTGGTATTAGTGACCTCTTGAGATGTTATATTATTACTCATATGTTTTAAAAACAATTATTTTTACTGAATGATAATTAATTTTTATAACATTTTTATTTGAGAAAATATTTTTTTAAATGATATTATACAACTATATTTAATATAATATAATAATAAATATGACTCATCATATGATATAATAAAATATTATTTTTAATTTAATTTAATATTATGCAAAAAAAATTTGTTAATTATAATGAAATATAATTAATTTTTTTCATAATATTATATGCATGTTGTATGATGAATTTTTAAATATCGAAATATTATTTTATAGATTATTAGATATCAAAAAAATATTTTATTAATAGTAAAAAGATTTAAAATATTTGTAATTTTCTAATAAAACAACAAACCAAAAATTATTTTTTATAACTTAATTTTATTAAGTATTATATACTATCATCTTATTATATTTTATAAATATCATAAATTTGTTTATTTGCATTTAACTTTTATTTAACTATTTCTCTCACTTTTTTTTTCTTTCCCTCAATGTCTCTCAAATTCTCTCCCTTTTTTCTCTCTCTTATTATCATTCTCTTATTTTTCTCTTCAATCAGTATATTTTTTAAGTTTTTTAGCCTCACTCTCTCACCACTATCCTTCCTTACTTTCTCATTTCTTTCCCTTTCTTTTTTTATTTATTCTTTCAATCGTTTTTATGTTTTCTCTTTTCTTTTCCTCTTTATTCAATCTTCTCTTGTCTCGCTTTATGATTATTTTTTCCAACTTTATGCTCTTATCAATAACTGACTTTCTCTCTTTAAAAGAATAATTATCTTCATCATTATTATCTCTTTTTCTACTTATAATTTATCAATATTTAAAAAATATCATGTGTTTGATAACCTAATATATTAAATTTATGATAAATATATATTTTATTATATATGCTCATTAAGTGCTTTAATTTTTTATTCGTAAGAATGATAATATAATGGAAGAAATTCATTTGTATTAATGTTAATGTTATAAAAATAATAGTTTATTTATATTTTTTATTTATTTTATATTATAGTATGATAAACATAATAAACATATAAAATAGTTTAAGAGTAGATTTAGTTGTTCATTTAGAAACTTTCTAAAATGGTCCACAATTTTCATAACAATAATCACGCAACTACGATTTTTTTATCTTTTGCATGTACTTGTGACCACACTAACATTATAGCACTTGATCCCATCAAAACTCAAATGTTAAGCATGTTTATGTTATAGTATAATTGGGATGGGTCAACTTTTGAAAAGTCCTAGTGTTGCACATATTTTTTCATAGCATTCCATTTTCTCTTGAAAGACAATTTGTATTAATAATATGTTTGTGGCGAGGTTAAGGAAGTTTGAGGTGATTGCTATGAATCAAAGTTTGATTTATTACAAAATATTTCCATAAAATATTTTATAAAAATTTTTAATAAAATTTAACAAATATATAAAAGTGATTTTCTTTTAATAGTTATTTTAATTTAAAAACATACTAAGTTTTAAAAAATTCATGTATTTGAAAAATCAACATTAATTAAAAATGTAAATAATCTTTTTTAGGTGGATCGGCTAATAAAAGAAGCCTACATCCACCTCAAGAAGTAACCAGGCAAACACAACGTAATATAATCCTTTCGCCAATAGATGAGTTGGCTAAACTCTCACAATAAAGTGACAAATGAGACAAACTACAATGATTGTACAATGAAATAATTGAAACAGACTACTACATCCTCACAACAAAATGAAATAGAACAAAAAGACAACCATTTAGTGACATATCATCGAAATCAATAAAATAAAAATCTTATGCTTCCTTAAACCATTAAAGTGGCACAAGTATCTTAATTAAATGAATAAAATACTAGGAAAATTAATAACTTGGCTAAATTGAGAATTAAAGAAATTTCAGGAGTTTGATGAGTGAATGGCATAGCATCATACAAACATTAATAGTGAAACAATGGACTAATGGATTAAATATGTTTTCTTAGGATCACATAAAAATTTTATTCTTATTTTCATACAAAAATCTTTTATTTATTTTCAGTTTTTGAGGTCTAAAATAACTTAGCAAATAACAAATTTAGGATTTAGAATTTTCACAGTTTTTGTAATATTTTAATTAGAAAATAAACATAAATAACTCACCTACGACTAAAAAAATTAGTAAAAAAGCCGTTGCACAGTTGCTTTTCTATAGGAATGCTCTAGGACCCTTACAATTACAAAACTGAGCGATTGGACATGTGCAATTGAATCTGCACCTTTATAAAAATGAAATTGCTCTGCTCCATTAGATTTGAAAATTTGACCTGATGACAAGATTTAGCTTGACCTGAGGAAGAAATACGGACTGTGCAATCAGAACAAGATGCGATCATATGGCTGAAAGAATTGGAAGTTTGAAAGACAAAATACTGTCGTGATTGTTCGATCACAAAAATATGACATCAAAAGGTCCATCTTCCTACAATTTTGAAATTCACTATGCAGAAAAGTTTGAGCATTTTGTCCCACGTTGCCAAGCAACATTGTTCAACCCTCCTTAAAGATATTTATGTAAACCAAGTACACATTGGATTGTTTTAGTTTGCTTGTCATTGTTGTGTTGCATTTGGCAAATGTATGACTGAAAGAATTTGCGATTGAAAGATGGTGTGTGGCGCTTATCATTCAATTGTAAATTTCTGCGATTGGATGGTGCTTCTTAACCCCACAATTGCAAAATTTGTCGTGTAGATATTTAGGAATTTTTTTGTCCCTCGTTGCTCCTCAGCATTGTTCTTTTCTTTTTTGAGGTATTTTCGTAACAATTTTGATTAATTTGATCAGCTAGAACGTCCAATTAGTGTAGGTTGGTTGCATTTGCTTTGTTGGAGAATTAATCACTAGAGCAACCAATGGGCGATTTGCCTTTGTTTTGACAGATTTAATGTGCTATTATCGTTTGCATGTTTAAAAATTAGATTGTTTGGATCTGATAAAGTTCTAAACTATTTTCAAAAGTAATTTCGAATAAACCATTGTTGTTTATTAGCCTAATGGTTTTCTATTTGATAATTTTATAATAAATTTTTTTCTCACTTATTTCTCTTTAACACGTTCTCTGACTTCTGTAACACTCTCAGTATTACGTTTTTGTTTTTTTCTTCATTCTTAATCTCCTTATATTATTCATGGCCTCTCTTACTTCTCTATCCTTCTTTACTTTCTATGTTTTTTTGTATTTCACTCATTTATTTCTTCTCTTTATCTTATTTATGTTGTTTATTTTCTTTTCTTCTTCATTAAATCATCACAGATCTATCTCAATTATTAGTTTCCTTTTTATTTTTATTTTATCAATCAATTATTTTGTCTCTCTTACAAAATAATCGCCTCTGGCTCTATTATGTTTTTTTGAGCTCATCAATTGATAATATTTGAAAAATATCTCTTATTTTATAGTTCGAAATGTAATATATTTAACAAAAAAGTATTTTATTTTAAATAATTATTACGTAATTTAAAATGTAAATTACAAGAAAGGTAATGTAAAAGGTGAAATTGTTATTTAATGTCCTCTACCTTTTTAAAAATTATAGTTTATGTAATTATTTATCTAATTTTATTTAAATAAAATATTTATACTATAATATATTATGACATGTAACATTCATAAATTTTATTAAAAGTGTGTAGCCTTGATAATTTAAGAAATTTTAAAAATGGTTCGTTACAATCAAGAAAATAAATGCACAACTATGACATCTTTCTCTTTTGAATATATGTTCGACAACACGTGCATTTTAGCTTTGAATATTGTTATAATTCACAAGTTAAGCATGCTTGGGTGATACTATTATGATGGGAGACCATTTTAAAGGTCCAATTGTTGCACATATTTTTCTTAACATTCTTCTTTTTAATAAATGACGATTAATGTTTATAACATTGTAATGCAAAAAATTACTATAAATGATAGTTCATAATTACAATTATCATAATTTTTTTTAAAAAAAATAACTTTACAAAAGTATTATTAACTTTATATAATAATAAATTTAACACATTCGTTGATATAATAAAATTTAAACCTTAACTTTTCAAATATTTGGCAAAAAACATATATCCATTATTATAAATTATAATTAATTTATGTTTATAATAGCTTATATTTAGTAATTTTTTAATATTTTTTAAATATTTTATTATTATTAAATATTATATAAGATTAACTTATTATATTTTTCCTTAATATCTTTTATATTCTCTAACCTTTTTCTTTCTCTCATTATCATTCACTTTTTGTTATTTTTGTTATCAATTTTCTAATATTTTTCTTGGCCTCTATCTCTCCTCTATTCTTTCTTAATTTCATGTTTCCCTCCCTTCCACTTTTTAATTTTTTATTTCTATCTCTTTATGTTTTTTCTTTTCTTCTTTATTAAATAATCTCTCATTTATCTATGTTGTTATTTTTCTTTTAATTTTGCTCTTATTAATCTATAAATTTCTCTCTTATGGAATAAATATCTTAGGAAATAGTTTACGTAATTAATTTTTAATATTTCTATATTATAAAATTTTTATATTAGAACACGTTACCACATATATGATAAGCATAATTCTTTTTTAAAATAATACATATTCTTTATAATATAGACTATTTTATAAATTATTGACTATCATAAAGATAACAATCACTAACTACAATAATGTCTTCTGCATGCATGTGAGACCATAGAAATATATAGCAGCAGATCTAATTAGAATTCCAAATTTAAGCATTCTTTGGCAAGAGTAATATTGGGATAACTGCCCTCTTGAAAAGTCCTTATATTACACATATTTTTTGAATGCATTCATTTTTAATGAGTGACAATTAATTTTAATAACTTGATGTTAAAAAACTAAATTAGTAAAAGAGATAGGCTATAATTTTCATTTTATTAATTAATATTTAGTAATATCTTTATAACTTGATTATTAATTTCATGTAATAATAAATATGACAAATAACATGATATAATAAAATAATAACTTTAAATTTGTTTAATATTAAGAAAAAATAATTTATAACATTTATAAAAAGTAAAATTATTTTTTTTTATAATAGTATATATATTTTATATGTTGAGTTTTTAAACAAAGTAACATCACTTTATAAAAAATAAGAAATCTAAAATTATATCTTAAATCTAAAATATGCCTTATATTTAATATATTATATATATATATTATATAAAATAAATATAATATATTAATAATTATATTATTTATTATTTAGCTATGTTTTTTAAGTATGATTAAACTTATATTAAATTAATAGTTAAAGAATTCTTTAAATATTTGTAATATTATAAAATAATAATAAAGAGTAAATAGTTTTACATTTTTAAACAAATAAATGTTATATATAATTATCTTATTTATTTTTAATAATTATTATTAGATTAATTGTTTAGATTTTAACTTTTTATTAAATCATTTTTATCATTTTTTTCTCTTTATCTTAAAGTCTAATATATTCTCTTCTCTTTTATTATCGGTCTCTTATTTGTCTCTTTATTCTCCCTATCTTTATATTCTATTTGGCCTCTTTCTCCTTTATCACTCTCAACAATTTTATTTCTCTTTCTTTCACTTATTTATTTATTTTCACTATCTCTTTTATGTTCTCTCTTTTCTTTTCCTTTTTGTTAAATCATCTCTCATCTCTTTATTGTTATTTTTCTCGTTATCCTGCTCATTTTAAATTGTAACTTTTTCTCTCTATTAAACTAGTTATCTTTATCTATATTATTTTTCTTAAGAATATTAGTTAACAAAATTTAAGAAATCTACCAAATATCACTGTTTAATTTATAATATATTTGAAAGATAAAATACTACAATGATTGTTTTATTGTGAGAAGTTATAGTGTTTTGTCCCATGTTGCTCACCAACAGTGTTTGTTCGTTCTTGTAGATATTTTCATAACCCTGATAAACATCCGGTTGACTTAGTTTGCTATTGTTGTGGTGTTGCCTTCGACGATTGCATTGCTAAAAGAATTTATAGATTGAAAGATGGTTTGTGGCATTGATCATTTGATCGCAAATTTTTGTATTTGGATGGTTCTTCTTAATATTGTAGTATTGAAATTTGCTATTGAGAATTTCTTTTGTCCCTCGTTGCACTCTAGAATTGTTCATTTGTCTTTATAGGTGTTTTTGTAACCACTTAGACAAATTAAAAGAGTAACCTACAAAAAATTTATTTAAGTTTTGTTTGATTTTTTGAGTCGTTATTGATTGCTCAATTAAAAATTTGAATGTTTGATTTGATTATGTATGCAACTATTTTAATAAGTAATTTTCAATGCACTGTTGCTATTCACTATGGCAATGGGTTTACGTTTTGTAAATTTTTATTAAAGCTTTTTTGTCCCTCATTTCCCTTGACCACATTCCCTCACTTTCATATTACTCTAACTATTACTTTTTAATTTTGTCTTCAATCTCGATCTTCTTATATTATTCATGGCCTCTCTAACTTCTCTATCTTTCTCAACTTTCTTTTTTTATTCACGAAATCAAATCTCGCCTATCTCAATTATTATTTTCCACTTTATTTTTATTTTATCAATCAATGATTTTCTCTCCCTTACAAAATAATCATCTCTGATTATATTATCTTTTTTTAGTCCATCAATTAATAATATTTGATAAATATCTGATGTTGTATAGTTTAATGTGTAATAAATTTGAGAAATATATATATTTTGTTATAAATATTTTTGCATAATTTAATTTATAATTCATAAGAAATTTAAGATAAGTGTAGAAACTTTCATTTAATGTTTTCTACTCCTTAAAAAATTATAGTTTATTTAATTATTTGTTAATTTTACTTATATAAAATAATTTTATATAATATATTATGACAAGTAACATGAATAAATTTTATTAAAAATGTGATTGCGTGATAATTTAAGAAGTTTTAGAAATGGTTCGTTACCATTAAGAAAACAACACCACTATAGTTTTTTTTCTTATGAATGCAAGTTCGTCCACACAAATACGTTAACATTGGATCTCGCTACAACTCACCAGATAAATAGGCTTAGGCGAGAGTAGTGTTGTGATGGGTGACCATTTTGAAGGCCCGAGTGTTGGACATATTTTTGATAGCAATCTTTTTTTTAACAAATGATGATTAAATTTTATAACACTAAATGTGAAAAAATTACTATAAATGATTGTTTGTAATTAACATTATAATAATAAATTTTTAAAAAAAGATTTGTAAAATTATTATCAATTTTATATAATAATAAATATAGCACATCATTTGATTTAACAAAATAACTTTTTTAAATTTTGTTAAATATTTAGAAAAATAAATTATTTGGATTATAATGATTAGAATTAATTTATTCTTATAACATAATATATATGTTGTTTATTAAATTTTTTAAATATAAAAATATCATATTATAGAAAATTAGATATAAAAATAGTAATAATCTAATAGTAAAATAAAATTTTTTAATATTCCAAAGAAATAACAAATCTTAAATATTTTTATTTTTTATTATTCAAAAATATTATATAAGATTAACTTGTTATATTTTTATAAATATTATAAGTTTTATTATTTAGATTTAACTTTCATTTAATTATTTCTCTCATTATTTTCTTAATATCTCTAATATTCTCTCATCTTTTTCTCTCTTATATTATCATTTCCTTTCTTTTCGTTATTTATATCTTAATATTTTTCATGGCCTTTCTCTCTCATTTATTCTACCTTAATTTCTTGTTTCTCTCCCTTACGCTTTTTATTTTTTTCTTTACTTACTCTGTGTTTTTTCTTGTCTTCTTTATTACATTATCTGTCATCTATCGTTATTATTATTTTTCTCTTTATTTTAATCTTATTAATATGTAACATTCTCTATCTTATGGAATAATTTTTTTTTTCCATTAACTTTTTTATGACCATAAATTAACAAGATATATGAAATATCTCATATAACATAGTTTAACATATAACATTAATAATAATTATATATATTTATTATTTATATTGTTTACATCATGCAATATTTTTTATAAGAATGATAACATATTGAAACAATATCTTAGGTACAAATATCATCAATTTTGAAAATAATAGTTTATGTAATTTTTTCTTATTAATTTTATATAACAAAATATTGATATTATAATATATGACACATAAATCATAAGCATAATTTCTTTTAAAAAATACAAATAATTGAAAATTTAGGCTATTTTGGAATTGATTCATTCTCATCAAGATTATATTCACATAACTACATTGTCTTTTGCATGCATGTGTGACCGCAGAGACATTACAATAGTGGAAGTAATTAGAACTCCAAAGTTAAGCATCCTTAAGCAAGAGTGATTTTGGGATAGTGACCTCTTAAGAAGTCTTCATGTTGCACATATTGTTTCAATACGTTTATTTTTTTAATGAGTGATAATTACTTTGAACAATTGTTTAATGTCTAACAAATCAACATATTAACAAAGATTATTTATAATTACCATTTTAGTAATACCTTATAATTTATTTAGTATTAAGCTAAATAAGTTATACTAATTATAATAAATTATAATTAATTTAAGTTCATAATAGTATATACATTGTGCATATACAGTTTTTAAATATTGTAAAATTATGTTATTAAAAATAATAAATCTAAAATTATTCCTTTAATCTTAAGCATTCTTTATATTTATGATCTATATTATGTAAAATAAATACAATATATAAGATAAATTATATTATTTATTATTTAATTAATTTGATTTAAGCATGAATAAATTTAAATTAAATTAATTGTAAATATATTCTTTAAAGATTTATAATGTTATAAAATTATAATAATCTTAAAATAGATTTATATTTTAAAATAAATGAATGTTATATTTAATTTAATTATTCTATTCTGAATAAATATTATAAGTTTAATTATTTAAATTTAACTTTTATTAAATCATTTTAATATCTTTTTTCTTTTTATCTTAATATGTAACATATTTTCTCACTTACTTATTATCATTCCCTTATTTGTCTTTTTATTCTTTGTCTTTATATTATTTTTAGCCTCTCTCTCCTCTATCACTTTTTACTTTTCATATCTTACTCTTTCATTTATTTATTTATTTTCACTAAATTTTAATCTTCCCTCTTTTGTTTTCCTGTTCGTTAAATTCTCTCTCATCTCTTCATTATTATTTTTCATTTTATCTTATTTTTATCAATCTATAACTTTTGTCTCTTTAAAAATAACTTTCTCTATCTATCTTATCACTTTTTAGGAATATTAATTAACAAAATTTAAGAAATCTCTTGTATATCACTATTTAATATATAATATATTTGAAAATTATATGTTTTATTAGTTACATATTTATTAAATTTAATTTTTCAATTGCAAAAGAATAACCCAACAAAAGGAAATCATTTATATTAATATCTATGTTGTAAAAAATTGTAGTTTTTGTTTATTTTTTATTGGTATAAAAATAAGATGTTATTATTATAATACATCATGATTCAATATTTTCGAGACAACATTTACACATTTACGATTCTTTTTTTATACATACGTGACAATAATAGTATTATAGAGGTAGATATAATTAGTTCATTCAATATGGAGCTTGCTCGAATATAGTAGTTTTGGGATGAGTGACCTGTTAAAACTATTGTTGCACATTTTTTCATATCACTTGTTTTTATAAGGTTTGACAATTGATTTTAATAAAATGCTTATTTTTTAAAAAATTAAATAACTATTAATTATTATTTATAAATATTATTTTTTTATTTAATTATTAATAAAAACATTATATATTTTTTTATTAATTTCATGTAATAATAAGTATGAGACATCAAGTGATATAATAAAATATTAATTCAAATATATTTTAATGTTGAGAAAAATAAGTTATATAAAATATAATAAATAAGAATTATTTTTTTTTTGTAATACTATATATATGTTGTGTATAAAAGATTTTAAATACATTATTATAACATTATTTAATAAGAGAAATGTAAAACTAAATATTTAGTCTCAAATATTATTTATTTTCAATATCCATATTATATCATATAATGATAATAAATTAGAATAATTATAATATTTATTATTTAAATAATTTTTTCATTTTAAAATTAATATTTGAGATTAAATAAATTGTCAAATTATTTTGAAATATTTGTAATATTCCATAATAATAATATACCTAAAAAAGATTTTTTATATTTTTTTCAAATATTATATGGGATTAATTTGTAATTTTTAATAAATATTATAACATTAACTATTAAGGTTCTTAGCTTTATTTAATTTATTTTTCTAAATTGTTTTTCTTTGTCTCAATGTCACTAAAATTCTATCATTTTCTTCTCTCATATATTATCATTTTATTATTTGTCTTTTGATTTTTTATCTGGTTACAATCTTATTGACCTCTATCTCTCTATATCCATCTCTTCTTCGTCATTTATCTTTCCTTAATTTTTTTATTTATTATCTCTATCCCTTTTCTTTTTCTCTTTAATAAATCATGTCTTATCTTATTCCATTATTATTTTTTTAATTAATTCATGACTTTCTCTCTTTTAGAAAATAGTTATTTCCATCTCCACTATCTCTTTTTCAGCTCATCAACTAATAATATTTTAGAGATCACTTTTACAACATAGTATAATATAAAATAGTTTTTATAAGTCTATATTTTGTTTTTTATATTTATTACATAATTTAATTTTGGATTTATAAGCTTGATAACATAGTGGAAGAATTATTTTTTATTAGTGTGAATGTTATCAAAAATGATAATTCTGGTAATTTTTTTATTTATTTCATATAAATGAAATATTGGCATCGTAATACATCATAATATGTATAAAAAGCATAAAGATTATTTAGAAGTCTATAAGCATAATCATTTAAAAAATTTTAGAAAAGGTGTAATACCTTCAAAAAATAAATCGCACAACTTCTATATTTTATCTTTTGCATGTATCCGTCACCCCACAAGCATTATTGTACATGATATCATTAGAACTCTAAAGTTAAGCATGTTTAGACAAGCGTAGTATTGTGATTTGTGACATTTTGAAAAGTCCTATTATTTGTCATATATTTTCGTAACATTTATTTTCATAATGAATGATAATTAATTTTGATCATATTATTTCTTCAAAAAATTATTATAAATAATATTTTATAATTATATTTTAGTATTAGTTTTTTAAAAAAGATTTTTAATACTATTATTAATTTAATATAATGATAAATATGACATTTCATATGATATAATAAAATATTAATATTAACGCAATTTATTATTAAGCCAAAAAACATTTATTAATTATAATAAATTAAAATTTCTTTACATTTATAATAGTATATGTATGTAATAAAATAAAATTTATGTTATAGAAATATTATATTATAGAATGCTAGATATTACAATAATGTTTTATTAATAGTAAAAAAAAATTTTAAATATTAGAAATTTTCCAATACAATAATAAACCTAAAATTATTTTTTATAATTTTATTTCATGAAGTGTTATATATGATTAGTTTATGATATTTAATTTATATTAAGTTTAATTATTTAGATTTAACTTTCCTTTAACTATTTCTCTCACTTTTTTTCTTTTTATCTCAATGTCTCTCAAATTCTCTACATTTTTTCTCATTTATTATCATTCTCTTATTTGTCAATTTATTTTCTATATCTGAATACTTCTTTAGCCTCTATGATTCACCCTTATCTTTTTTATTTTCTCATTTCATTGTCTTTCATTTTTTTATTTATTCATTCAAACTTTTCTAAGGTCTCTCTTTTTTTCTATTTATTCAATCAACTTTTATCTCTCTTTGTTATTACTTTTTTCTCTTTTTTACTTTTATCAATCCCTAAATTCCTCTCTTTAATTGAATAATTATCTTCATTTACATTATCTCTTTTCTGTTCATCAATTATCAATTTTTAAAAAATGACTTGTGTTTCATAATCTAATGTATAATATTTTTGATGAATATATATTTCACTATATATACTTATAAAGTAATTTAATTTTTTATTTGTAAGAATGATAATATAATAAAAGAAATTAATATCTAATAATGTTAACATTTATAAAAGATAATAGTTTATTTAATTTTTTTATTTATTTTCTATTAGTAATATACTAATATTATAATATATTATGATAGAATTAATAAGCATATTAAAAATTTTAGAAGTATATTTACATGTTAGTTTAGAAACATTTTTAAATGGTCTTATATTTTCAAAATAATAATCACAATACTACAAGTTTTTATCCTTTGTATTTTTTTGTGACCACACTAGCATTATAACACTCAATCCCATTGAAATTAAAAAGTTAAGTATGCTTGGGTGAGAGTACTTTTGGGATGGGTCACCTCTTGAGAAGTCCTCATCTTGCAAATTTTTTTCTTAACACTTCTTTTTCTCAAGAAAGATAATTAATTTTAATAATATGTTTGAGGTTAGGTTGAGTAAGAGTGAGTAAAATTTCTATTAATTCAAGTTTTATTTTTAACAAAATATTATCTTAAAATATTTATAGTAATTTTTGACGAAGTTCAGCAAATATATAAAAATGATTTTCTATAAATTTTCATTTTGATTTCAAAACATATCAAGTTTTATAAAAGTCTTATAATTGAAAAACAAATACTAATTAAAAATGTAAACATTTGATTGGTAGGTTGTTTAGATTATAAAATAATCTTACATCCATCCCAAGCAAAAACAAGGCAAACACAACACAATATAAGCCTTTTGCCAATAGACGGGTTGGTTTAGCACTAACAACAAAGAGACAAAAGAGATAGAATAATACCATATTACAATGAAATAAATGAAATAGGCTGCTACATCCTTACAAAAAATAAATTGAAAAAAAAGAAAAACATTCAGTAATATAAGACCTAAATGAATACAACAAAAACATTATGGTTCATGAAACCATTAAATAGCCACAAGTATCTTAATTAAATCAATTAAATATCAAGAAAATTAATAACATGGATGTTTTGGGATTAAAAAGGATTTCAAGTGTTTGGCAAGTGAATGGCACAGGAATGTATAAAAATGATGAGGGAAACGAGCGACTATCGGCTTTAATATTTTTTCTTAGGATCACAAAGAAAAATTTATTCTTGTTATGATACAAAAAGCTTCTATTTTTATGCAATTGGTAAGGGCTAAGCATTTACCAAACATCTAATTTAGCCATTACAAATTCTGCAAGTTTTGTAATTTTTTAAATAGGAAAGAAACAATTAAATGACTCACTGATGGCCAAGGAACAAGGTAAAAATTCTGTTGTGCAATCTCTGTTTGATCGGAACAATCTGAGACCATTAAAACACAAGAGCTGAATGATCAGACGTATGAAATCGAATCTTCACCTTTATAAAAATGAAATTGATATGGTCCATTAGGTAAGAATCATGATGTGACGATAGGACTTAAATTCTCTTAATGAAGAAATACATACCGTGTGATTGCAAAAATGCACGATCGAACGACTGAAAGAATTAGCGGTGTAGCAATTGGACGGCTGAAAGAATTTTTTGTTTGAAAGATAAAATACTTCGGTGATCATTCTATTGTGAAAATTCACCATCGAATGGTGCACCTTTGCACAATTTAGAAATTCACCATATAGAAAAGTTTGAGTTGTTTGTCCAACATTGCTCACTAGTATTGTTTGCCCCTCGTTAAATGTATTTTTCTAACTTATGTATAGGTCCAATTGTTGTAGTTTCCTTGTCGTTGCCATGTTGCCTATGGTGATCACACAAGTGAAGGAATTTATGGATGGAAAGATCGTGTGTCGGTGATCGTTCGATCATAAATTTCCTCGATCGAATGATAATTCATAATCCTACAATTTTAAAATTCGTCATGCAGATATTTTTGTATTTTTTGTCCCTCGTTGCTCTCCAGCATTGTCCGTTTCTTCTTATAGGTATTTTTGTAACACCTCCGATTAATTTGGTCAATTAGTTATCGCTATAGACGTCTGATTAATTTAGTTGGCTAGCATTTGCTGTGCTGATGAATTAATAATCAGACTAACAAATGGGTAATTTGCTTTTGCTTTGTTGGATTTAAGGGCCAGTTATCGATTGCCCAATTAAAAATTGGAATGTTTGGATTTGATTATGTACACAACTATTTCCAGAATTAATTTCCAATGAATTGTCAAATTTCACTGTGGCAACGGGTTTCAAGTTGTTAAATTTTATTAGTTTTTTCCCTTATTTATTGTTAACATATTCTCTCGACTTCTTCTCTCTTCTCTTATTACTTTTTTATTTTTTTTATTGATTCTCAATCTCCTTATTTATTCATGGCCTCTCTCACTTCTCCATCCTTCTCTACTTTCACTTTTTTCTATTTCATTCATTTTTTTATTATTTTTACCTTATTTATGTCATCTCTTTTCTTTTCTTCTTCATTAAATCATCTCTCACCTATCTCAATTATTATTTTCCTCTCTATTTTTATTTTATCAGTGCTTGATTTTCTCTCTTATGGAATATTAATCCCCGGCCCTGTTATCTTTGTTTTAGCCCATCAGTTAACAAAATTGGGGAACTATCTCGTGTTGTATTGTCTAATTTGTAAAATATATGACAAATATATATTTTATTATAAATATTTATTACATAATTTAATCTTAAATTTATAAGAAAGGTAACATAATAGAAGAAACTTTCATTAAGAGTTACTAACTACATTTTCATAAATTATTGTTTATGTTTTTTATTAATTGTTTTCATATAAAATAATTATATTATAGCATATTATGACATGTAACATCCATCAATTTTATTAAAATTTTATTTGTTTGATAATTTAGAAAATCTAAGAAATTGTTCATCACAATCAAAAAAATAATGACACAATTGCGATATTTTTTCTTTTGAATTCATCTATAAACAAATGATTATTTTAGAATTGGATCTCGCTAGAACTCACATGTAAAGCATTCCTGGGTAGGAGAAGTGTTTGGATGGACGACATTTTTAAAGGCCCCAATGTTGCACATATTTTGTGTAACATTCTTTTTTAAACAAATGATGATTAATTTTATATAACATTATATTGTAAAAAAATTACTATAAGTAATAGTTCATTAATAACTAATTTTTTAAAAACAACATTATAAAATTATTATTAATTTTATATCATATCAATATTACATATCATTTGATACAATAAAATAATAACTTTAATTTTGCTAAATATTTAGCAAAATAATTTATATCAATTATAATAATTTATAATTAATTTATGTCTATAATAACATATATATGTTGTTTATTTTATTTTTTAAACATAGAAATAGAATGTTATAGAATATTAGAGATAAAAAATAATTTCAAATTAAAACCCAAAATATTTTTTAAATATTTATAATATTTTAAAAAAATAACAAATCTCATATATTTTTATTTTTTATTATTTTTAAATATTATATAAGATTTACTTATTATATTTTTATAAATATTACATGTTTTATAATTAAGATTTAACTTTAATTTAATTATTTATCTTATTTATTTTTACATATCTCTAATATTCTTTGATCAATTTCTCTCTATTAATATCATTCCTTTTTTTGCTTCATCATTATCTATGTCCCAATATTCTTCATGGCATCTCTCTTCTATTCTCTCTTAATTGCTCATTTATCTCCCTTCCACCTTTTTTTCTCTCTCTATCCCCACTTAGTTTTTTTTTCTCTTCTTTCTTAAATGATCTCACATCTATCTCTATTATTTTTTTTTATCCTATTAATCTACAACTTTCCTTCTCTTATCGAATAATTATTTTTCTCGAATATCTTTTTTATGACTATAAATTAACAATATATATAAAAAAGTTCAATTTGCATAATTTAGTGTATGACATTTACAACAATTATATATTTTATTACTTATATTTTTAATGAAATTTTACTTTTTTAAAAGAATGATAATGTACTCAAAGAAAATCTTGTATAATAAAACCATAAATTTATAAAGTATTAGTATATGTAATTTTTTTTATTAATTTCAATAAATAAAATTTTTTTATTTTAATAAATTGTCACATATATGATAAGTATAATTTTCTTAAAATCATACACATATTTCACAAATTAGGCAATTTTAGAAATAACTCGTTATCATCAAGACAATAATCACACAACCACGATGATATCTTTTCCATGCATGTGTGACCACACAATCATTATAATAGTGATCAAATTAGAACTCAAAAGTTAAGCATTCTTTGGCAAGAGTAATGCTAGGTTAGGTGGCCTTCTAAGAAGTCCTCATGTTGTACATATTTTTTCAACATTTATTTTTTAATGACTAACAATTAATTTTAACACTATGTTTATGTTAAAAAAATTAAATATTTTAAAAATATTTTTCATAATTACCATTTTAGTAATAAATATTTAGTAATAAATTTATAATTTTTTTATTAATTTCATGTAATAATGAATAAGACACATCAGAAGATATAATAAAATAATAACTTTAAATTTTTTTAATATTATGCAAAATATCGTATATCAATTATAATAAATAAGAATTAAATTATTCTTTAATAGCAAGCATATTTTACATATAAAGTTTTTAAATAAAATAACATTACGTCATTAAAAGCAAGAAATCTAAAATTATTTCTTTAATCTTAAATATTCATCATATTAATAATCTATATTATGTAAAATAAACATAATATAATAGAATAGGTGTTATTTATTATTTATTTAATTTTTTTTAGGTATGAATAAATTTATAATAAATTAATATTCAAAATATTTTTTAAATATTTTTAAAATTATAAAATAATAATAACCTAAATAAGTTTTATATTTTATAATAAACAAATGTTATATATAATTTAATTTCTTAATTTTTTAATAAATATTATAAGTTAAATTTTTAAATTTAAATTTTATTAAATAATTTTTATCACTATTTTTATCTTTATGACTTACATATTCTCTTACTTCTCTCTTTTATTATCATTCCCTTTTTTGTCTCTTTATTTTGTTGCCTTATATTTTTGTAGGCTTCTCTCCTCTATCACTCTCTACTTTCTTATTTCTTAATCTTTCATTTTCTTATTTATTTATTCTCCTTATGTCTTTTATTTTCCCTGTCTTCTTTTCCTTTTTGTTAAATCGCATATCTTTATTATTATTTTTCTCTTTATTTTCCTTTTATCAGTTTGTAACCTTTTTCTCTCCTTTAAAATTACTATCTCTATCTATATTATCTATTTTTAATAATATTAATTAACTAAATTGAAGAAATATTTTATAAACTACTATTTTGATATATAATATATTTGAAATATGTATATTTTATTATATATATTTATTAAATTTAATTTTTACATTATAAGAATTATAACACAATAATGGAAAATAATATAAATTAATATCTATGCTATAAAAAATAATTGTTTTCATAATTTTTTATTAATTTTACATAAATAAAATTTTTTTATATGATAGATCATTTTTCTTTATTTTTTAAGCAATAATGACATAAGTATGATTCTTTTTCTTTATTGTACATGTGCAACAGCATTAGCATTATAGCACTAGATCTAATGAGTGCTTCCATTATTAAACTTGCATAGATGAGAGCAGTTTTGGGATGGGGTGACCTCTTGAGAGTATTGTTACACATCTCTTCATATCATTCCTTTTACTAAGGATTGATAATTTTTTTAAAATCATGTTAATTTTAAAAAATTAAATGATTATAAATTATAGTCTACAAATTTTTTTTTTGTAATTAATTATTAATAACATCTTTATGAAATTTTTGTTAATTTCATGTAATAATAAGTATGACACATCATATGATGTAATAAAGTAATAATTATAACATTATTTAATTTTGATTAAAATAATAAACATAAAATATAATAAATTAAAATTAATTTATTTTTATAATAGTATCTATATGTTGTGTATAAAAGCTTTTAAATATATTAAGATTACATTATTAAATAAATGAAATATTAAATTAAATAATAAGTATTAAATATTGTTTAATTTTAATATTTGTGTTAAATCATTAAAGATAATATTTTAAAAAAATTATAATATTCATAGTTGTAATACTTTTGTCATCTAAATATGAAAAAAAAAATTAAATAGTTTTTTTAATATTTTTAAATATTTATAATATTCTACAATAATAATAGACCTAAAGAATATTTTATGTTTTTTTTAATTTTAAATATTATATATGATTAACTTACAATATTTAATAAATATTATAATTTTAATTATTAGGGTTTTACTTTTATTTAATTTTTTTCTAAGTCATTTATGTTTATTTCAATATCCCTCAAATTCTCACTTCTTTTCTTGCCTATTGTCATTTTCTTATTTACCTTTCCAATTTTTATCTCGTTACACCCTTATTGGTCTCTCTCTACTATCAATCTCTTTTTTGACATTTCTCTTTCTTTAATTTTTTATTTATTATCTCTATCTCTTCTATGTTTTTCTCTGTTTTCTTTTTCTCTTCAATAAATCATCTCTCATCTCTCTGCATTATAAATTTTTTATTTATTTTACTTTATCAAATCTAGACTTTCTCTCTTTTACAAAATGTTTATCTCCATCTCCATTATCACTCTTTTAGCTCATGAATTAATAATATTTAAGAGATCATTTATGTGATATAGTATAATATAAAATAGGTCTTATAAAACTATATCCTTTTTATATTTATTAAATAATTTAATTTTCTATTTATAAAAATGTAAAATGATGGAAGTAATTGTTATTTATTAGTGTTAATATTATTAAGAATTGTAGTTCATATAGCTTTTTATTTATTTCATATAAATAAAATATTGACATTATAATATATTAAAATACATATAAAAACATAAATATTATTCAAAACTTTATATACTTAATAATTTAAAAAATTTCAGAAAAGGGGTAATATTTTTAGAAAATTAATCAAACAACTTTAACATTTTTTTTTTTTGCATTTATGCATGACCACACTTGCAATATAACACCCGAAATCATTTGAACTCAAAAGTTAAGCATGTTTAGACAAGCTTAGAATTGGGATTGGTGACCTCTTAAAGGTTCAATTGTTGCTCATATGTTTTCCTAATATTTATTTTTTTAATGAATGATAATTAATTTTTATAACATTATTACTTAAAAAATAATTATTATAAATAGTAATTAATATTTATAATTTAGTAATAAATTTTAGAAATAACTTTGTAATATTAGTATTAATGTAATCTAATAATAAATATGACACATCATGTGATATACTAAAATGTTAATTTTAATGTTGTTTCTTATTAAGCAAAAAAGATTTTATTAATTATAATAAATTAAAATTAGTTTATGTTCGTAACAGCATACATATGCTGTATACAGAATTTGTAAAAATAGAAATATTATATTATATAATATTAAACAATAAAACATATTTTTTTTAAAATAAAAAATATTTTAAATATTTGTAATTTTTTAAAATAACAATAATCCTACAATTATTTTTTCTCTGTCCAATTATCGTTCTTTTATTCCTCTCTTTAATCTCTCTATCTGAATATTTTTTAGCCTCTCCCTCACCACTTTCCTTCTTTGCTTTCTCATTTCTTTCTCTTTCATTTTTTATTTAATCTTTCGATCATTTTTATTTTCTCTCTATCGTTCTCTTTTTCCTTTCCTTTTTATTCAACAGTCTCTCATCTCTCACTATAATTATTTTTTTCTATTTTGATATTGTCAATTCTTGACTTTCTCTTTCTCTAAGAAAATAATTATTTTTATCTTCATTATCCCTTCTTCTACTCATCAAGTATCAATAGTTAAAAAATAACTTTTATATCATAATCTAATATATAATATTTATGATAAATATATATTTTACAATTTAAATTTAATAAGTATTTTTATTTTTATTTGTAAGAATGATAATATAAGAAAAGAAATTTATATCTACTAATGTCAACATTATTAAAAACAATAGTTTAATTAAATTTTTATTTATTTTAAATAAATAATATTATAATATTATAATATAGTATGATAGACATAATAAGCATTAAAAAAATTTTAGAAGTTATTTTTCTTTGGAATGCGTGTTTCACCACACGAGCATGATAGCAATTTTTCTTTTGAAGTCCTTATGTTTTACATATTTTTTTAATTCTTTAGTTTTTTAATGAGTGAATATTCATTTTAATAGCATATTGATCTTAATAATTTAAAATATTAAAAAAGATTATTCATAATTACTATTTTAGTAATTAATATTTAATAATAACCTTATAAAATTATTGTCAATTTAATGTGATAATGAACATGAAAAATCATATGATATAAGAATATAATAATTTTAAATATGCTTAATATTAAGAAAAATAACTTATATCAAATATAATAAATTTAAACTAATTTAAGTTTATCATAATATATTAATTGCATGCAAAAAAATTTTAAATAAAGTAACATTACGTCTTTAAAAAAGAAATCTAAAATTATTTCTTTAATCTAAAATACTCATTATATTTTTTATTTATATTACGAAAGAAAGGCATTATATATTAGACTAGTTATATCAATTATTGTTTAATTAATTTTTTAAATATGAATAAATTTATATCAAATTAATAGTGGAAATATTCATTAAATATTTGTAATATTATAAAATCTTAGAATCCTCTTCTATATCACTATTTAAAATATCATTAGTTTGAAAATATATATCTTTCTATTTATATATTTATTAAGTTTAATTTTTTAGTTCTTAGAAAATAAAATCATATAAATTAATATCAATGTTATAAAAAAATAGCTTTTATAATTTTTTATTAATTTAATATAAATAAAATCTTATTATTATAATACATCATGATCCATTATCTGTAGTATAACTTAGTAATAATAGACCTAAAATAGTGTTTAAATTTTATATTTTTAAATATTATATGCGGTTAACTTGTAATATTTAGTTTTATGTTATTTTTTCTAATTTATTTTCCTTTATTTCAATATCTCTCAAATTCTCTCACTTTCTTCTCTCACCAATTATCATTTCATTATTTTTTTCATTTTTTATCTCATTAAGCAGTTATTTTTCTCTCTCTACTATCCATCTCATCTTTGTCATTTCTCTTTCTCTAATTTATTTGTTTATTCTCTTTCTTTTTTATGGCCTCTCTTTTCGTCTTCTCTTCATTAAATCATCTCTCATCTCTCTTCATTATTATTTTTCCATTTATTTTTCTTTTATTAGTTTGTGACTTTCTCTTATGTGGAAAATAGTTATCTCCATTTCCTTTGTCATCTTTTCAGGTCAACAATTAACAATATTTAAGAGATCTCTTATGCAACATATCATAATATATAATAGTTTTTATAAAAATATCTTTTATTTTTATATTTTTTTTACATAATTTAATGTTGCATTTATAAACATGATAACATAATGGAAGAAATTGTTATGTATTATTATCAATGTTACCAAAAATGATATTTCATGTAATTTTTTTGTTTATTTCACATAAATAAAATATTGGCAACATAATATATTAAGATATATATAAAAAGCATATAAATTATTTAAATGTTTATATGCTTAAAAATTTTAAAAAAATTTAGAAAGAGTGAAATTCCATAAAAAAAATAATAACACAACTTTTATACCTTTTCTTTTGCATATGTGTGCAACCACACTAGTGCTAAAGATGGCAATATCATTAGAATTCTAAAGTTAAGCATTTTTAGTCAACCATAGCATTGGGATTGTTGACCTCTCGAAATCTCATGTTATTGCTCATATGTTTTCATAACATTTATTTTTTTCATGAATGACAATTAATTTTTATAACATATCAATTAAGAAAATGATTATTATAAATGGTAGTTGATATTTTTTATTTTAGTAATTAATTTTTAAAATAAAGTTTGTAATATTATTATTAATTTAATAACACCTCATATTATTTAATATAATTTAAACTTTAATTTTGTTTATTATTAGGCAAAAAAATTTGTTAATTACAATAAATAACAATTAATTTATGATTATAATCGATTATGTATGTTGTATGATGATTTTTGAAATATACAAATATTATGTAATAGAATATTAGACATTAAGATAATATCTTACTAATTGTAAAAAAGTTTTTAATATTTGAAATTTTTTAAAAAATAATAATCTTAAATTTATTTTTTGTAATTTAATGTTATTAGGTATTATATATGATTCACTTATTTTATTTTATAAATATTATAATTTTAATTATTTAGTTTTAATTTTTATTTAATTATTTGTGTTACCATTTTCTCTTTATCTCAATGTCTCTCAAATTCTTCTTTATTTTTCTCTCTTCTATTATCATTCTCTTATTTATCTCTTTATTCTCTATATCTAAATTGTTTTTAGCCTTATCTCTCAACACTGTCATTATTTATTTTCTCATTTCTTTCTCTTTTATTTTTTTATTTATTCTTTCAATCTTTTTTATGTTCTCTCTCTTCTTTTCTTCTTTATTCAATCATCTTTCATCTCGCTTTCTTATTATTTTTTTTGTCTATTTTCCTCTTGTAAACCCCCAACTTTCTTCCACTTTAAGAGAATAGTTATCTTCATTTTCATTACCTATTTTTTTGCTCATTAATTATAAATATTTAGAAAATGAGTTGTGCTTCATATATATATTATTGATGATAAATATATTTTTTATTATTAATATTTATTATGTAATTTTTTTTATTTGTAAGAATAATTAGATAATGAAAGAATTTCATATGTATTAATGTCAATGTTATAAAAATAATAGTTAACTTAAATTTTTTATTTGTCTTATATAAGCATTTTATTAATATACAACATAGTATGATCAATATAATAAACATATAAACAATTTTAGATGTACATTTACTTCGTGATTTAGAAACTTTTTAAAGTGGTCCATTATTTTCAAAACAATAATAAAGCAGCTAGGATTTTTTATCTCTTGAATTTTTTTTAACCACACAATAATTATAGCATTCAATCTAATAAAATCTCAAAAGTTAAGAATTCTTTGGTTAGACTACTATCGGATGGGTCACCCCCTAGGAAGTCCTCATGTTACACATATTTTTTCATAACACTCCTTTTCTGCTCAAAAATAGTTAATTTTAATAAGATGATTGAGGTGAGGTTCAAAAAGATGATTTGAATTGCCATGAATCAATGTTTGACTTATTACAAAATATTTTCAAAAAATATTTATAGCAACTTTTAATAAGTATAACAAATATATAAAAGTGATCTACTATAAATTTTAATTTCAATGTAAAATAGATTCAATTTGACAAAAGTCATGTAATTAAAAAGTCGATAGAAATTAAAAGTATAAATATTTTATTTTTAGGTGGTTCAACTTATAAAACAAGGCTACATCCACCCCAAGAAAAAACAAGACAAAGACAACACAATATAAGTCATTCGTTGGTAGATGGGTCTGCTAAGCACCTCGAACAAAGAGATAAATGAGACAGACTACTGTGATCTTAGAGTTAAATAAATGAAATAGGCTACCACAACCTTGCAAAAAAGGGAAAAAAATGAGAATCATTCAGCTACAAATTCTAAATCATTACAAGAAAATTAATAACTGAGCAGATTTGAGAAAGAAAGGAATTTCAAAGTTTTGACGAGTGAATGGAGCAATAACGTCTGGAAACGAGTTGCTAAAGGCTTTAAATTTTTCCTAGTAAATAAAAAAATAAATACACGAAAGACCACAAAAAATGGCTTAAAAAGCCATTGCATAGTCGTCGTTTGATCGGAACACTTTGGGACTCTTAGATCTCAAAAACTGAGCGATCGGACGTATGCAATCAAATATGTGCTTGTATAAAATTGAAAATGTTTTGATTTGTTAGATCAAAATAATAATCTAATGGTATGTTTAAGCTTGGCCTGTGTAGGAAATACTGACAGTCTGGTCACAAAAAGGCATGATAGAACGGCTAAAAGAATAAGCGATTGAAAGATAAAATACTTTGGTAATCCTTTGATTGCAAAATGTGAAATCGGATAGTGCACCACATTCCCTCAAATCAGAAATTCACTATGCAAAAAAGTTGGAGTATATTGTCCCACATTGCTTGACAACATTATTCTTCATTCCTTATAAGTATTTTTGTAACACTATTATAAGTCCAATTGTTTGAGTATTCTAGCCATTGTCATGTTTCCTTTGGCAATCGCACAACTATGAGAATTGGAGGATTGAAAAACGGTTTTTGGCTTTGATCGTTCGATCGCAAATTTCCACAATCGGATGGTGCTTCTTATTCCCATCATTTGGATTTTTCCCGTTCTAACATTTTCACGTTTATTATCCCTCGTTGCTCCCTAGTATTGTTCATTTTTCCTTATAGGTATTTTCGTAATTGCTCAGATTAATTTGGTCGGCTAGTTGTCGCTTTACGCATCCAATTAGTTTAGTCGACTGGCATTTTCTGTGTTGTCTTATTAATCACAGGAGTAAGAAATGGGAATTTGCTTTTGTTTTGTTTGATTTCAGCATCCACTATTGATTATTGAATTAAAGACTTTAATGTTTGCATTTTATTATGTATGCAATAATTTTAGAAGTAATTTCCAATCAATAATCATGGTTGATTGTAGCAATAGGTTTCTGGTTGGTAAATTTTTAATAAATTTTTTCTCACTTGTTTCTCTTTAATAAATTCTCTCACTTCCTTCTCTCTCTTACTATTATTTTTTTAATTAATAACAACTAATTTTTATAGCAATATTAAGTCAAAAAAATAAAATTATAAATTATATTCTATTATTATATTTTAGTAATTAGTTTTTGAAAATAAGTTAGTAATGTCATTATCAATTTAATATAATAATAAACATGACATATCATATTATATAATAAAATATTAACTTTGACATAGTTTATTATTAAGCAAAAAAAATTTTTTAATTATAATAAATTAGAATTAATATATGTTAATAATTATTTATTTATGTTGTATGATAATTTTTTAAAAGTGCAATTATTATATCATAGAATATTAGATATTAAAATAATATATTATTAATGATAAAAAAACGTTTTAAATATTTGTAATATTTTAAAAAAAAATAAACATAAAAGAATTTTTTATAATTTCATATTACTAAGTATTATATATTATTCAATTATCACTTTTGATAAATATTATTAGTTTAACTATTTAGATTTAACTTTTATTTAACAATTTCACTCATATTTTTCTCTTTATCTCAATGTCCCTCAAATTCTCTCCCTTTTTCTCTCTCCTATTGTCATTTTTTTTTGCCTCTATATTCTATATATCTGAATATTTTCTTAGCCTCTATCTCTCTCTGTTATCCTTCTTTGCTTTCTCTTTTCTTTCTCCTTCATTTTTTTATTTATTATTTTAATCTTTTCTATGTCCTATCTTTTCATTTCCTCTTCATTCAGTTATCTCCAATTTCACTTTATTATTATTTTTCTCAATATTTTGCTCTTATAATTCCCTAACTTTTTCTCTCTCTAAAGGAATAATTATCTTCATTATCATTATCTCTTTTCCTACTCATCAATTATAAATATTTAAAAATATTTTATGTTTTTTAATCTAATATATAATATTTATTATAAATATATATTTTATTATTTTTGTTTATTAAGTAATTTAATTTTTAATATGTAAGAAGATAATATAGTGGAAGAAATTCATAAATGTCAACGTTATAAAAAATTATAGTTTATTTAAATTTTTATATTTTTATATAAAAAATTTATTAATATTACAATATAATATGATTGACATAATAAGCATATAAAAAATTTTAGAAGCATGTTTAAGTGTTAATTGAGAAACTTTTTAAAAAAATAAACTACTTTCAAACAAAATAACCAAGTGACAAAAAATTTTTATCTTTTACATGTATTTGTCACCAAACCAGCATTATATCACTCGATCCCATTAAAATTCAAAAGTTAAGAATGCTTAGGTTGGGATACTATTAGGATGGGTCATCTTTCATAGCATTACTTTTTCTCATGAAAAATAATTAATTTTAGTATGATGTTTTAGGTGAGGTTCAGCAAGAGTTAGATGAATTGCCATAAATCAATGTTTTTTCTTTACAAAATATTGACATAAAATATTTATAGCAATTTTTTGTAAATTTTAAAAAATATATAAAAGTGATTTTCTAAAAATTTTCATTTTAATTTAAAAACATATTAAGTTTTATAAAAGTTGTGAAATTGAGAAATCACTAATAATTAAATTTGCAAACAATTTATTTTTAGGTGGCTTAGCTTATAAAACGAGCCTGTGTCCACCCTTAGAAAAAGACAAGCAAACATAACATAATATAAACCTTTCACCAATAGACGGTTATCTAAGCACTAGCAACAAATAGGCAAATGAGCTCACTGCTATGGCCATAAAATGAAATAAATGAAACAGGCTATTACATCTTTACAACCAAATAAAACGAAAAAAAACAACAACATTCAGTGACACAAAATCTAAATTAGTACAACAAAAATTATATGCCTCATGAAACCATTAAATATCAAGAAAATTTATTACTTGGTTGATTTGTGTTTGAAAGGAATTTCACGTGTTTGACAAGTGAATGATGCAGCAACATACGAAAATGATGAGGGAAATGAGCAAATAATGACTTTAATATTTCTTATTGGGATCACAAAAAAATTCTTATTCTTTTTTTCATATAAAACCCTTCTATTTACATGTACTTTGTAAAGGCTAAAAGAATTTACCAAACACAAAAATTAGCTGTTAGATTTTTTACAATTTTTTTATTATTTTAATTAGGAATTAAAAAAGAAATAACTCTCCAAAAGCTCAAAAGATTGGTAAAAAAGTCATTGCATAGTCGCTTTCGATCAAACGTATGTAGTCGAATCTGTGTCTATATAAAAATGAAATTGGTTTAGTCTGTTATATCAGAATCATGATCGAATTACAGTATTTAATTTATCTTGTGGAAGAAATGCAGACAGTGCAATCGCAAAATGGCATGATCGGTAGGCTGAAAGATCAACAATGATGCTATTGGAAAGCTGAAAGGACATGGTGTTTGAATTACAAAATACTATAGTGAACATTTGATTACGAAAATGCAACATCGAAGGTGCTGCGTATTCTGATAATTAAAAAATTTGTTGTATTGAAAAGTTTTAGTTGTTTGTCCTACATTGCTCACCAGTATTGTTAGTCCATCCGTATAAATATTTTTTGTAACTCATGAACACTTTCGATGGTTGTAGTTTGCTTGTCGTTAGCGTGTTGCCTTAGCTGATCACACAAGTGAAGGAATTTGCTGATAGAAAATGGTGTGTCGCTGATCGTTCGAACATGAATTTCCTCAGTCGAATAGTAATTCATAGTTCCACAATTCTAAAATTTTTGGTGTAGTTACTTTGGCATTTTTTATCCCTCATTGCTCCTCGACATTGTTTCTTTCTCCCTATAGGTATTTTGATAGCTGTCTGATGAATTTGGCTGGCTAGCTGCCACTTTAAACGTCCGATTAATTTAGTTGGCTAGCATTTCCCATGTTGGTGAATTAATCCCCAGAGTAACCAACGGGAAATTTGCTTTTATTTGTTTGACTTAACGAAAAGTTATCAATTTCTCCATTAAAAATTTGAATATTTGGATTTGATTCTATGCGCAACTATTTTTACAAATAATTTCCAATGAACTATCATGGTTCATTATGGAAAAAAATTTCTGGCTGGTAAATTTTTATTAATTTTTTTCACTTATTTCTTTTTAACATGTTCTTGTACTTTCTTGTCTCTTATTATTACTTTTTTGATTTCATTCTTCATTCTCAAACTTCCTATATTATTCAAAACCTCTCTCACTTCTCTATCCATCTCTACTTTCTCTTTTTCCTCTATTTAACGAATTTACCTATTCTTTAATCTTATTTATGTTGTCTCTTTTTTTTATTTAATCATCTCTCATCTATGTTAATTATTATTTTGCACTTGTTTTTTAATGTTTTTCTCTCTCTTATAGAATAATCATCTCTTCTTCAATTATCTTTGTTTTAGCCCATATATTAACAATATTTAAGACATATTTTCTGTTATATAAAATTTTATATATTAGACTAATATATATTATATTATAAATATTTGTTATATAATTTAATTATTAATTTATAAGAATGGAAACATAATAGAAGAAACTTCCATTTAGAGTTTCTTATGTTTTCAAAAATTATTGTTTATGTAATTATTTATTAAATTTATTTAAATAAAATAATTATATTATAATATATTATGACATGTGACATTCATAAATATTATTGAAAGTGTATTGGCTTGATAATGTAGAAAATTTTAGAAATGGTTCATTTCCTTTAAAAAAATAATCACACAATTGTGATATTTTTTTTCTTTTGAATGCTTGTTCAACAAAACGAGCATTTTAGAGGTGGATCTAGTTGGAACTAACACGTTAAGCATGCTTGGGAGAGAGCAGTATTATGCTGGGTGACCCTTTTAAATGTCTTATTTTTTAAAATATTTATGATAGCAATTTTTAAGAAAAAATGATTAATTTTTATGACATTATAATGAAAAGCAATTACTATAAATGTTAGTCCACAATTGCAATTATAATAATGAATTTTTTTAAAGAAAATTTATAAATTTATTATCAATTTTATATAATAATGAATATAGCATGTCAATTGACATAATAAAATAATAACCTTAATTTTTTAAAATATTTAGAAAAACAACTCATATCTATTATAATAATTTAGAATAAATTTATTTTTAGAGCAACATATATATCTTCTGTATTTAATTTTTCAAATATAAAAATACAATATTAATTAATATTAAAGATAAAATGTAATATTAAATTAATAATCAAAATATTTTTAAAATATTTTTAATATTTTAAAGAAATAATAAGTCACAAATATTTTTTTATTTCTCCCATTATTTTTCTAAATATCTCTAATATTCTCTCACCATTTTTCTCTCTCTTATTATCACTCCCATTTTAGTCTCTTCATGATCTATATCTTAATATTTCTCTTACCTTCCCTTTCTCTTCTAGTCTTTCTTAATTTCTTGTTTCTCTCGCTTTCACTTTTTTATTTTTTCTCAATCACTTTTTTATTTTTTTCTCTTTTTATTAAATAATCTCTCATGTATCTTTGTTATTATTTTTATTTTTATTTCACACTTATTAATTCGTAACTTTCTTTTAATTCAAGAAAACAATCAGATGACTCGCAATATCTTTTGCATGCATGTTTGACCGCAAAAACGTTATAGTAATAAATCTAATTAGAACTTCAAAGTTAAGCATTCTTAGGCAAGAGTAATATTAGGACAGTTGACTTTTTGAGAAGTGCTCATGTTACACAAATTTTTCTAATGCATTTATTTTTTTAATGAGCAATAATTAATTTTAGTAATATGTTAAGGCTAAACAAGTTAAATTATTAAAAAAATTATAATTACTATTTCAGTAATTAATATGTAATAATAACTTTATAACATCATTATTAATTTCATATAATAATGAATATGATAGATCACATGATATAATAAAATAACACCTTGAAAATAATTTAATATTTAGAAAAATAAAATAAATAATTTCTAATAAATCAAATTAAATTTAATTATATAACAATATACATATTGTGTATGTAGAGTTTTTAAATAAAGTAGTAATACATTATTATTAAAAATTAGAAAACTAAAATTATTTCTTAAATCTTAAATATTCATTATTTTTATGATCTATATAATGTAAAATAAACCTAATATATTAAAATATTTATATTATTTATTATTTATTTATTTTAATTAAAGTATAAAAAATATATTAAATTAATAGTTAAAATATTCTTAAAAAAATTGTAATATTATAAAATAATAATAAACCAGAAATAGTTTTGTATATTTTAAAGTAAATAAAAATTATATATAATTTAATTTTTTTTAATTTTAATTATTTGAATTTAACTTTTATTATTTCATTTATGTCATTTTTTCCTTTTTATCTTAATGTCTAGAATTTTTCTCACTTCTCCCTTTTGTTGTCATTATCTTATATGTCTCTTTATTCTCTGTCTTTATATTCTTTTTGGCATCTCTCTTCTATCACACAATACTTCCTCATTTCACACTCTTTCATTTTTTTTATTCTCTCTTTATCTTTTATGTTCCCTCTTTTCTTTTCCTCTCTGTTAATTCATCTCTTATTTCTTTATTATTTTTATCATTACTATTATTTTTCTCTTTATCTTTCACTTATCAATCTATAACTTTTTATCTCTTTTAAAATAATTATCTCTATCAATATTATCTTCTTTTAAAAACATTAATTAACAAAGTTCATGAAATCTCTCGTATATCATTATTTATTATATAATATCTTTGAAATATCTATATTTTATTTTTTTATATGTTTATTAACTTTAATTTTTAAATTATATAAATTTTAATCTAATAATCAAAAATCATATAATTTAATAACTATGTTTCATAAATAAAATATTAATAATATAATCTATCATGATTCATTAATTTTAAGACAATAATCACACAACTGTGACTCTTTTTCTTTTTTATACAATGGGACGATATTACCATTATAGCACTAGATCTAATTGGCCCTTACATTGTTAAGTTTGCTCGGATGACAGTAGTTTTAGGATGGGTGACCTCTTGAGTGTTACAGAATTTTTTCATAACATTCATTTTTCTAGGGATTCATATTTGATTTTAAAAACATGATAATTTTGTAATATCAAATAATTATAAATTAATTTTTATGAATAGTATTTTTGTAATTAATTACTAATAACAACTTTATAATTTTTTATTTAATTTCATTTAATAATAAGTATGACACATAACATGATATAATAAACAATAATTTTAATATTGCTTAATATATAGAAAAATCACTTATACAAAAAAAATAAAAACAGAATAATTATTTTATAATAGTATATGTATAGATGTTTTTAAATATTATATTATTGCAATATTAAATGAGAGAAATATTAAATTAAACAATTCCTGATAAAACTTATTTATTTTTAATATCTATATTACATCATAAAAAGATAATATGTTAATATAATTATAATATATATTTTTAATTTTTTTGTTTTATTTTTGGTATAAATAAATAAAAATTAAATAAATTGTAGCATTTTTTGAAATATTCGTAGTATTCCCTACTAATAATAGACCTAAAACAATTTAATATTTTTATTTTTAAATATTTTATATGATAAACTTGTAATATTTATTAAATATTATAATTTTTAATTATTAAGATTTTTAGATTTATTTAAGTTGTTAATAAATTATTTCACTTTATTTTATGTCTCTTAAATTCTCTCACTTTGTTCTCTCACCCATTATCATTTTATTATTTCTCTTTTCCTTTTTGATCTCGTTACACTCTTATTGGCCCCTCTCTCTACTATTCTTTTTTTTTGGTAGTTTCTCTTTCTTTAATTTTTTTATTTATTATCTTTATCCCTTTTATTTTCTCTCTTTTCTTTTTCTCTTCAATAAATCATCTCTCCTTTTTCTCTATCAATATTTTTGTATTCTTTAAATAATTTGTGACTATCTCCCTTTAAGAAAATTGTTATCTTCCATCTTCATTATCACATTTTCAACTCATAAGTTAATAATATTTAAGAGATCTCTTTTACAACATAGTTTAATATATAATAGTTTTTATAAATCTATTTTTTAATATTTATTACATAATTTGATTTTGTATTCATAAGCATGATAATATAATGGAAGAAATTATTATGTATTATGGTCAATGTTATAAAAAAAATTAGTTAATATAAGTAAAATATTGGCAACATTATATATTGCAATATTTAAAAAAATCATACACATCATTTAAATTTTTTTATTTTTAATAATTTAAAAAGATTTAGAAAAGGTGTATTACTATAAGAAAAATAATCATATAGTTTTGATATTTTATTTTTTGCATGTATGTGAGACCACACTGGCATTATAGCACACAATATCGTTAGAACTTCAAAGTTATAACTCATATGTTGTCATGATATTTATTTTTTTAATGAATGATAATTAATTTTTATAACTTTATTACCTAAAGAAATAATAATTATAAGAAATTGTTTATAGTTATATTTTAGTAATTAATTTTTAAAAATAATTTGCAATATTATTATTAATTTAATATATATTAAATATGACATATCTTGTGACAATAAAATTTTAACTTTAATTTATTTTATTTTTAACCAAAAAAACTTTTATTAATTATAACAAATTAAAAATTAATTTACATTATAATATTATAAATATGCCATATAATGAAATTTCAAATATAGCAATATTATATTATAGAATTTCACATTTTAAAATAATATGTTATTAATAGTAAAAAAAGTTTAAAATATTTGTAATTTTCTAAAATAATAATAAACCAAAAATTATTTTTTATAATTTAATATTATTAAGTATTATATATGATTCACTTATTATATTTTTTAAATATTATTAATTATTTAGATTTAACTTTTATTTGACTATTTCAATCATTATTTTCCTTATCTCATTGTCTCCCAAATTGTATCATTTTTGTTTCTCTCCTATTATCATTATCTTTTTTTGTATTTTTATTCTCCATATCTTCATATTTTTTTATCCTCTCTTCTTAATATTATCCTTATGTACTATCTTATTTCTTTATCTTTCAATCTTTATTCTTTCAATTATTTCTATGTTTTCACTTTTTTCCATTTTGTTGAATTATCTCTCATCTCTTTTTATAATTATTTTTTTATATTTTGGATATGTAAATCCCTGACTTTTTTTTATCTCCAAGAGAACAATTTTCTTCATTTTCATTATTTCTTTTTTGTTAATCAATAACTAATATTTAAAAATGAATTATGTTTTATAGCTATATATATATATTTATGGTAAATAAATATTTAATTATTTATATTTGTTGAGTAATTTAATTTTTTATTTGTAAGGATGACAATATAATAAAATAAATTTATATGTATTAACTTAAAGTAATAAAAAATAATAGTTTATTTAAATTTTTTAATTATATTATATAAATGATTTATTAATATTTCAATGTAATATGATATACATAATAAGTATAATAATTTTAGAACTATATTTACTTGTTAATTTAGAAAATTTTAAAATTATCCTTAATTTTCAAAATAATAATAAAACAACTATGATTTCTTATCTTTTGCATGTATTTGTGACTAGACCTACATTATAGCACTTAATCTCATTAAAACTCGAAGTTAAGCCTGTTTAGGTCAGAGTACAGTTAGGATGGGCCACCTCTTAAGAAGTTCTCGTGTCGCACATTTTTTTCAAAGCACTCATTCTTCTCTTAATAGATATATTTTTTTAATATTATTTTTTAGGTGACATTTAGTAAGTGTGAGGTGAGATTTTGTGAATCAAAGCTTGATTTAGTATAAAATGTTTCCATAAAATATTTATAGCAATTTTGAATAAATATTAACAAATATATAAAATTGTTTCTTTATTAATTTTTATTTTAATTTAATAACACATTAAGATTTATAATAATCATGTAACTAGAAAATGAATAGTATTTAAAAATTTAAACAATTGATTTTTGGGTGATTCGACTTATAAAACAAGCCAACGTCCACCCTAAGAAAAAACCAGGAAAACACAACAAAATCTAAGCCTTTTTCTAATAAAAAGGCTGGCTAGGCACTCACAACAAAGAGACAAGGGAGATAGATTAATACGATATTTCAGTGAAATAAATGAAACTGTCTATCTTTGAAAGAAAATAAAAATGGAAAAAAAGAAAACATTTAGTAACATAAAATCTAAATCAATATAACCAAAATGTTATGCTTCATGAAACACTTAAAGAGGCACATTTATCTTAATTAAATGAAATAAATATAAAAAAAATTAATAACTTAGCTTATTTGAGAATGAAAGGAGCTTTAGGAGCTTGACGAGTGATTGGTGCAACAACTCAAGAAAATGATGTGGGAAATGAGCAGCTAATGGCTTTAATATTTTTTCTTAGGCTCACATAAAAATTTATCTTCTTATTTTCATAAAAAAATCTTCTATTCATATTTGATTTTTAAAGGTTAAAAGCACTTAACAAACACCTAATTTTGTTGTTATAGTTTTTGAAATATATTAATTAATAAGCAAATAAATAATTGACCAACGACTCAAAAAATGGCTAAAAAACCATTGTGTTGTCTCCCTTAGATTAGAACACTCCAAGACAATTAGATCACAAAAACTGAGTGATTAAATGTCTGCAATTGAATCTATGCCCTTATAAAAACGAAATTTGTCTGGTCTGTTAAATAAAAGATACAATTTGATGAAAGGATTTAGCTTGGTTTGGGAATAAAATTCAGATTGTGTGATTGCAAGAAGGTGCGATCAAACGACTGAAAGAATGAGTGATTTGAAACACAAAATACTGCATTGATTATTTGATAGTGAAAATGTGCCATCGGATGGTGCACCTTATTCCCTTAATTCAAAAATTCAACATGTAGAAAAGTTTGAGTGTTTTGTCCCACATTAACAATTAGCATTCCTCATCCCTCCTTAGAAGTATTTTTTTGTAACCCAGGTACACAATGGATTGTTTTAGTTTGCTAGCCATTGCCGAGTTTCTTTTGGTGATTGCACGTTTCAAAAAATTTGTAGATTGGAAGATTGTCTCTAGCATTGATTGTTCGATTATGACTTTCCTCTATCAGAGAGAGCTGCTTAATCCTACAACTCTTAAATTCTCTTTACAGATTCTATGGTAGTTTTTGACTTTTTTTGCTCCGTGACATTGTTCGTTTCACCTTTTCGTTATTTTCATAACAACAATTAATTTTGTTAGATAGCTGCCATTGGAAACATCTGATTAATTATGTTTGCTAGCATTTGCTGTGTGGGGAATTTAATCGCTAGAGTAACCAATGGGCGATTTGCTTTTGTTTTGTTGGATTGAAGGAGCCATTATCAATTGGTTGATTAAAAGTTGGAATCCTTAGATTTGATTATGTACACAACTATTTTAAGAAGTAATTTGCAATGAACTTCACTGTTCAATGTGGCAATGGGTTTCTTTTTGGTAAATTTTTATTTACTTTTTTCACTTATTTCACTTTAACACATTTCTGTCTTCCTTCTCTCTCTTATTATTACTTTTTTATTTTTTGTCTTTATTCTCTATCTTCTTATACTATTCATGGCCTTTCTAATTTATCTATCCTTTTCTACTCTCTTTTTTCTCTATTCCATTATTTATTTATTCTATTTATCTTATCTATGTTATCTCTTTTCTATTATTCTTCCTTAAATCATTTCTTATCTATCAAAATAATTATTTTTCTCTCTATTTTAATTTTATTAATTCATGAATTTCTCTCTAAAGAAATAATCATTTCTGACTTTGTTATCGTTGTTTCAACCTAATAATTAATAATATTTAAGAAATATCTCATGTTGCAAAGTTTAATATGTAATATATTTGACAAATATATATTTTATTATAAATATTTATTATATACTTTCATTTTTTATTTATAAGAAAGGTAACATAATAGAAGAAACATTCATTTTGAGTTGTCTACTTTTACAAAAATTATTGTTTATGTAATTATTTACTAATTTAAATTAAATAAATAATTATATTGTAATATATTATGACATCTAACATTCATAAAGTTTTTTAAATATATATTGTCTTGATAATTTAGAAAATTTTAGAAATGGTTCATTACAATAAAAATCATAATCCCATAATTATGATATTTTTTCTTTGGAATGCATGTTTGACCACATGTGCATTTTAACATTGGACCTTGTTGAACTCACAAGTTAAGCATGCTTGGGTGAGTGTGGAATTGTAATGGGTGACCTTTGTAAAGTTTCTAGTGTTGCACATTTTTCATAACAATCTATTTTTCAAGAAACGATGATTAATTTTTTAAAAATAAAAACATTACAAATTATTATATATTTTATATAATAATAAATATAGTACATCATTTGATATAATAAAATAATAATTTTTATTTTTGTTAAATATTGAACAAAATAACTTATATTTGATATAATAAATTGGAATTAATTTATGCCAATAATAACATATATATGCTATGCATTTAATTTATTAAAAATAAAAAATCTCAAATATTTTTATGTTTTATTATCAATAAATATTGTATAAGATTAAAATCTTATTTTTTTATAAATATTATAAGTTTTATTATTAAGATTAAATTTTTATTTAATTATTTCTCATTGTTTTTCTCCATATCTTTGATACTCTCTTACTTTTTTTGCTCTTCTATTTTCATTCCCTTTTTGGTCTCTTAATGATCTATATCCTAATATTTTTTTTTTGGGCTCTCTCTCTTTTCTATTCTTCTTTCGATTCTTGTTTCTCTCCCTTCCACTTTTTTTATATTTCCTTTCTATCTCCATTTTGTTTTTTAATCTATTCTTTATTAAACAATCCCTCGTCTATCTATATTATTATTTTTCTCTTTATTTCACTCTTACTAATCTACAACTTTCTCTTTCTTGTGGAATAATTATTTCTTTCTCAATTATCATTTTTGATTCAATAAATTAATAATCACTTATTACATAGTATAATATATTACATTAATAATAATAACTTATTTTATTATTTATATTTTTAAGTGATTTAATTTTTTTATACTATTGACAACTTATTAAAAGAATATCTTAGGAATTAATATCATCAATTTCGAAGTAATAAAATATGTAAATTTTTTTTGTTAATTTAATAAAATAAAACATTTAGTTTAGATTATATTATCACATATGTGATAAGCATAATTTTTTTACAATAGTACATATACTTTATAATTTAAGCTATTTTAGGAATTATTCATTATCATAAGGACAACAATCACATAACTGCAATAATGTCTTTTGCATGCTTGTTGATGGCAAAAATATTGTAGCAATGGATCTAATTAGAACTCCAAAGTTAAGCAATGTTAGGCAAGTGTAAGGTTGGGATAGGTGGCCTCTTGTGAAGTCCTTATGTTAAACATATTTTTTTAATCATTTTTTTTAATGAGTGACAATTAATTTTAATATTATGTTAATGTTAAAAAAATTAAATTATTAATAAAGATTGTTTATAATTATCGTTTTAGTAATTAATATTTAATAATAACTTTATAATATTATTATTAATTTCAATTAATAATTAATGATGACACATCACATGGTATAACAAAAAAATAGCTTTAGATTTTTTTAATATGAAGGAAAATAACTTATATCAATTATAACAAATTAGAACTAATTTAAGTTTGTAATGGCATATATATTATTCATATATAATTTTTAAATAAAGTAACATTATGTTATTAAAAATAAGAAATCTAAAATTATTTCTTTAATCATAAATATTCTTTAAATTTATGATCTATATTATGTAAAATAAACATAATATTTTGGAATAATTATATTAGATAATATTTAATTAATTTTTTTTTGTATGAATAAATTTATATTAAACTAATAGTCAAAACATTCTTTAAATATATGTAATATTATAAATTAAAAGTAAACTTGAAATAGTTTTATATTTTAAAGAAAATAGATGTCACATATAATTTAATTTTTTTCTTTTTAATAAATATTTTAAGATTAATTATTTGAGTTTAACATTTATTAAATCATTTTCATGACTCACTACTTCTCTTTGTTACTAACATTTTCGCTCACTTACTTCTCTTTGTTATTATCATTCTCTTACTTCTCTCTTTATTGTTTGTGTCCTTATATTCTTTTTGGTCTCTCTCCCCTCTATCACTCACTACTTTCTTCTTTGTCACACTTTCATTTATTTATTTAATCTCTATATTTCCTTTATGATACCCATTTTTTCCTCTTCTTTAAAATCGTCTCTCATCACTCTATTATTATTTCTTTATCTCCTTCTTATCAATCTATAACTTTTCTCTTTTAAAATAATTGTCTCGATCAATATTATCTCCTTTTAAGAACATTAATTAGAAAAATTTAAGGAATCTGTCATTTATCGTTGTTTAATATATAAGATATTTGAAATATATATATTTTATTATTTGTATATTTATTAAATTTAATTTTTAAATTGTAAGAGTGATAACCTAAGAAAAGAAAATCATATACATTAATATCTATGCTATAAAAAAAATAGTTATTGTAATTTTTTCATTAATTTTATATAAATGAAATATTATTATTATAATGCATCATTATTCATTATTTTCCAGTCAATTATCCCAGAACAATGATTCTTTTTTTCATACACATGTGACAACATTACCATGATAGTATTAGATCTAATTAGTACTTAAATTTTTATATTTGCTCAAACGAGAGTAGTTTTATGATGGGTGACCTCTTGAAAGTATTATTACATATTTTTTTCATAAAATTCATTTTTCTAAGGATTGATAATTGATTTAAATTTTAAAAAAATAAATTATTACAAATTATAGTTTATAAAGACTATTTTTACCATTAGTTACTAATAACATCTTTATGAAATTTTTATTAATTTTACGTATAATAAGTATGACACATCATATGATATAACAAAGCAATAATTTTAATATATTTTAATATTTAAAAAAATGACTTATATAAAACATAATAAATTAGAATAATTCTTATTTTTTAATAGTATTAATATTTATGTGTAATATTCATTTTTTAAATAATGTTTTCATTTTATTTTTAAAAAAAATTAAATAAATTGTCAATATATTTTTTAAAATATTTGTAATATTTGATAATAATAACTGACATAAAAAAGTTTCTATATTTTTTATTTTTAAATATTATATATGATTAAATTGTATTATTTAATAAATATCATAATTTTAATTATTAAAATTTTCATTTTATTTATATTTTTCCAAATTGTTTCTCTTTATTTTAATGTCTCTCAAATTCTCTCACTTTCTTCTCTCACCTATTAAAATTCTATTGTTTGTATTTTCATTTTTTTTTATCTTGTTACACTTTTATTAGCTTCTCTCTCTACTATCCATTTCTTCTTTCTCATTTCTCTTCCTTTAATTTTTTTTTATTTTTATCTTTATGTCATCCTTATTTTCTCTTTTCTTTTTCTCATCAAAAATTATCTCTCATCTCTATTCATTATTATTTTTCTATTTATTTTTCATTTATTAATTAGTATCTTTCTCTCTTTTAAAAATAGTTTTCTGTATTTCTATTATCACCTTTTCAGTTCATCAATTAATAATAATTAAGGGATCTCTTTTGCGACGTAGTATAATATATAAAAATTTAAATATAAAATATTGACATTACAACATAGTACTTTATATATTAAAAACATAAACTTTATTTAAAAGTTTATATACTTAATTATTTAAAAAATTTTAGAAATGGTGTAATAGCTTTAGAAAAAAAATCAAACAACTTCGATATTTTATCTTTTGCATGTTTTTGTGACCACACTAGTGATTTAGCACATTATATCTTTAGAACTCTAGAGTCAAGCACTTTTAGACATGTATTATTTCTTATTTGTTTTCATAATATTTATTTTTTAATGAGTGACAATTAAGTTTTATAACAGTAGGACTTTAAAAAATTATTATTATAAATAATAGTTTATAATTATAATTTAATAATTAATTTTTAAAATTAACTTTGTAATGTTATTTTAAATTTAATAAAATAATAAATATTACATCATATGATAAAATAAAATATTAACATTGATTTTGTTTGTTATTAAGATAAAAAAAAAATTGTTAAGTACAATAAATTAGAATTAATTTATGTATATAATGGTTTATAGATAATGTACCATGAATTTTTAAATATAGAAATATTTTAAGATATTTTTCTCTTTTTCTTGCACTTACCAATATGTAACATTTTTTCTATTTTAAAATAGTTATCTCTATCAATATTATATATTTTTAGTAACATTAATTAAAAAAATTTAACAAATCTCTCATATTTCATTGTTTAATTTATAATATATTTGTAAGACAAAATAGTGTGAGCGATTGTTCGATCACAAAAATCCGTCATCGAACGGTGCACCTTCTTCCTTCAATTTAAGAATTGATCATGCAAAAAAGTTTGAGTGTTTTATCCCACATTGCTCACCAGTAGTGTCTGTTCCTTTATAATGGTATTTTCGTAACCCTAATAAACATCAGGTTGACCTAGTTTGGTACCGTTGTCGTGTTTTCTTTTTCAATAGCACAACTAAAAGAATTTATGGATTGAAAGATGGAGTGTCGCATTGATGGTTCTATTGCGAATTTCTACATTTGGATGGGGCTTCTAGATCCCGTAATTCTAAAATTAATCCTATAGAAATTGTATAATTTTTGCCGCTCCCCGACAATGTTCATTTCTCCTTATAGGAATTTTTCTAACCACTCTGATCATATTAGATAGCTAGCAACCGCTATAAACACCTGATTAACATAGTTGGCTACCATTTGCTATGTTAGCAAATTAATCACTAAAGTAACTAACAGGAGATTTAGTTTTGTTTTGTTAGAATAATGGAGCCGTTATCGATTGCTCTATTAAAAATCGGAATGTTTAGATTCAATTATCTATGTAACTATTTTTAGAAGAAAATTCCAATGTAATGTCATGGTTCACTATAGCAATAGGTTTCTATCATGTAACTTTTATTAAATTTTTCACTTATTTCTCTTTAACACATTATCTTACATCCTTCTCTCTCTCTCTCTTATTATTACTTTTTTATTTTGGTCTTCATTCTTGTCTCCTTATAATATTCATGGCCTCTGTCACATCTCTATCATTCTCTACTTTCTATTTTTTTCTCAATTTCACTCATTTATTTGTTCTCTTTTTATTTGTAATTATTTATTAGTTTTTTTCAAATTAAAATAATTATATTATAATATATTATGACATGTAACATGCATAAAGTTTATTAAATATGTATAAGGTTGATAATTTAAGAAATTTTAGAAATGGGTTCATCACCATCAAAAAATATAATAAAGCAACTATGATATTTTTTAATTTGAATGTATGTTCGACCACGCAAGCATTTTATCGTTGGATCTTATTGGAACTCACAAGTTTAGGTTACTTAGGTGAGAGTAGTGCTGTGATGGGTGACTTTTTAAAGGTCCATGTGTTGCACAGATTTTTCGTAAGATTCTTTTTTAAAAAATTGTTGATTTATTTTTATAACATTATAATATAAAAATACTATAAATGATAGTATATAATGAACATTTTAATAATTAATTTTTGAAAAATAACTTTAAAAAATTATTATCATTTTTATATAATAATAAATATAACACATCATTTGATATAATAAACTAATAAATTTAATTTTGTTAAATATTTAGTAAAATATCTTAGATTGATTATAATAAATTAGAGTAATTTATGTTTGTAATAGCATATATTTGTTATCTATCTCTTTCTTCTAATACATAATACTTATTATAAATATATATTTTATTGTTTTTATTGATTAAGTATTTTAATTTTTCTTTTGTAAGAAAGATAATATAATGGAAATAATTCATATGTATTAATGTTAATGTTTTTGAAAAGAATAGTTTATTTAAATAATTTATTTGTTTTACAAAGAATATATTCATATTATAATATAGTATGATAGACATAATAGGAATATAAAACATTTTAGTAGTACATTGACTTGTTAATTTAGAAGCTTTTTCAAATGGTTCAATATTCTCAAAATAATAATCATGCCACTACAATTTTTTATCTGTTGCATGTATTTGTCACCATACCAATATTATAGCACTCGATCCCATAAAACTTAAAAGTTAAGCATGCTTGGTTTAGAGTACTATTTAGATGGGTTACATTTTGAGAAGTCCTTATGTCGCACATATTTCTCCATGACACTCCATTTTTATGAAAGATAATTAATTTTAATAAGATGTTTGAAGTGAGATTCAGCAAGAGTAAAGTGAATTACTATGAATCAAATTTTAATTTATTAGAAAATATTACAATAAAATATTTATAGAAATTTTTAATTAACTTTAGCGAAGATATAAAAGAGATTTTTTTATAAATTTTCATTTTAATTTAAAAACATATTAAGTTTTATAAAAGTTGTGTAATTAAAAAATCAATAGTAATTAAAAATGTAAATAACTGATTTTTTTGTTGTTGGCTTATAAAACAAGCCTATGTCCACTCCAAGAAAAAACTAAGCAAACACAGCACAATATAAGCCTTTCACAATTGGATGGGTTGCCTAAGCATTCACAATAAGGAGACAAATAAGACCGATTACTATTGTCTTATAATGAAAAAAATAAAAAAGGTTATTACATCCTTACAAAAAAATAAAATGGAAAAAAAGAAAAACATTCAACAACATAAAATCTAAATCAATAAAACTAAAATCTTATGATTCATTAAATGATTAAAGAGGCACAAGTATCTTAATTAAATGAATTAAATATAAAGAAAATTAATAACTTAGTTGATTTGAAAATTAAAGGAATTTTAAGTGTTTGATGAGTGAATGGCATAATAGCATATGAAAACGACAAAGGAAACGTGCGACTAATGACATTAATGTTTTTTCTTATGATCACATAAAATTCTTTATTCTTATTATTGTAAAAATGTTTTATTTGCATGTAGTTTTGTATGGGCTAAGTGCACTTGCCAAATACTCAATTTAGTTGTTCGAATTTTCATAGTTTCTTTAATATTTTAATAAGCAAATAAACAAATAAATAGTTCACCAATGACTCAAAAAAATCGGTCAAAAAGCCATTGTGCAGTCATCATTCGACTGGAATGGTCGTGTGTTTTTAGATAGAAAAAATTTATCGATTGGAAGTATGAAATAAAATTTGTACCTTTATAAAAATGAAATTGGTCTAGTCCATCATATTAGAATCATGATTTGATGATAGGATTTATCTTGACCTGCGAAAGTAATACCGTCCTTGCGATCAAAACAAGGCATGATCGAACGACTGAAAGAATTTGTAGTTTGAAAGATAAAATAGTACGGTGCAACTTTTTCCCCAATTCAAAAACTCACCATCAGTCTGTGTTTTGTCCCACATTGCTCACCGCATTGTTTGTCCCTCCTTATAGGTATTTTAGTAACCCCAGTACACATTCAATTTTCTTAGTTTTCTAGTCATTACAATGTTGCCTTTGGCGATTGCACTGCTAAAAGAAATGGTCCATCACCATCAAAACAATAATCACACAACTAGATATTTTTTCTTTTGAATGCACTTTTGACCACACGAGCATTTTAGAATTGGATCTTGTTACAACTAACAAGTTAAGTATGCTTGGGTGAGCGTAGTACTATGATGGGTGACCTTTTTAAAAGTCTCTATATTTCAAATGTTTTTCATAGCATTCATTTTTTAACAAATGATGATTAATTTTTATAAAATTATAATGTAAGAAAATTTCTATAAATGGTAGTTCATAATTATAAATGTAATAATAAGTTTTTTAAAAAAAGCTTTATTCATTTATTATAAATTTCATATAATAAAAAATATAGAGCAACATTTGATATAATAAAATAACAACTTTAATTTTGTTAAATATTTAATGAAATAACTTATAAAAATTATAATAATTTAGAATTAATAAATGTTTATAATTGCATGTCTATGTTGTGCATTTAATTTTTTAAATTTAGAAGCATTATATTATAGAATATCAGAGATAAAAAATAAAATTAAATCAATAGTCAACAAAATTTTCAATATTTTTTAATTTTCTAAGGAAAAAATAAATCTCAAATATTTTTATATCTTATTATTATTAAATATTATTTTTAAAAAAATTTATAAATATTATAAGTTTTAGAATTAAGATTTAATTTTTATTTCGTAATTTTACTTTATTTTTTCCAAAATATCTCTGATATTCTTTCACCTTTTTCTCTTTTCTAATATCATTTTCTTTTTGGTCTCTCTATATCCTCATATCCTTCTTGGCCTCTCTCTCCTCTATTCTTCCCTAATTACGAGTTTCTCTCTTTAACTTTTCTATTTTTTTCCTTCTATTTGCTCTATGTTTTTTCTTCTCTTTTTAATTTAATTATCTCTCATCTTTCTCTGTTATTATTTTTGTGTTTATTTTATTTTTACTAACCTATAACTTTCTTTCTCTTATAGAATAATTATTTCTTTCTCTATTATCATTTTATGCCCATAAATTAACAATATATTTTTAAATCTCATATTATGTTGTTTAATATATAACTTTAATAATAATTTTATATTTTATTATTTATATTTTTTACATAATTTAATTTATTATAAGAATGATATTATATTGACAGAAAATCTTAGGTATTAATATCATCAATTTTGAAAGTAATATTATATGTAATTATTCTATATTAACTTTATGTAATAAAATATTAATATTAAAATATATTATTGTATATATGATAAGCATAGTTTTTATAAAATAGTGCATATGTTGGATAATTTTGGCTATTTTAAAAATGAATAATTATCATTAAGACAACAATCACATAACTATGACAATGCCTTTTGCATGCATGTAAAATGACATGAACATTATAGTAGTTGATCGAATTAGAATTCCAAAGTTAAGCATTCCTAGGCAATAGTGGTATTGGGAAGATGGCCTCTTGAAAAGTCCTCATGTTGCACATATTTTTCAAAGTATTTATTTTTTTAATGGGTGATAATTAATTTTTCTAATATATTGATGTTAAAAAATTAAATTATTTTAAAAAAAATTTATAATTAACATTTTAATAGTTATTAATAATAACTTTATAACATTAATTTTTAATTTTATGTGATAATGTATATGACACATCACATGACATAATAAAATAATAACTTTATATTAGTTTAACATTTAGCAAGAAAACTTATATCAGTTATAATAAATTAAAATTGATTTTAGTTTATAATGGCATATTTATTGTGCATATAGAGTTTTTAAATAATGTAAAGTTACTTTTTTAAAAATAAGAAATCTAAAATAATTTCTTTAATCTTAAATATTCTTTATATTTATGATCTATATTATGAAAAATAAACATAATATATTAGAATAATTTTATTATTTAGTTAATTTTTTTAAGTATGAATGAAATTATATTAACTTAATAATCAAGATATTCATTAAATATTTGTAATATTATAAAAAATAATAAACTTAAATTTTTTTTATATTTTCAAATAAATAAATGCCATATATTTTAAATTTAACATTTACTAAATCATTTCTATTACTTTTTTCTTTTTATCTTAATGTCTAACATATTCTCTCACTTCTCTCTTTTATTACCATTTTATTATTGGTCCCTTTATTCTATATCGTTATATTCTTTTTGTCATCTCTTTTTCTATCGCTCTCTACTTTCTCACATCTCGCTCTTTTGTTAATTTATTTATTCTCTCTATATCTTTTATGTTCCCTCTTTTCTTTTACTCTTTATTAAATCATCTCTCATTTCTCTATTATTATTTTTCTCTTATCTTCCACTTATCAATCTATAAATTTTTTCTTTTTTGAAATAGTTATCTCTATGTGTATTATTTCTTTTTAAAAACATTAATTAACAAAATTTAAGAAACCTCACATATATCACTATTTCATATATAATATTTTAAAAATAATATATATTTTTTTATTTATATATTTTTTAAATTTAATTATTAAATTATATGAATGATAAATTAACAAAAGAAAATCATATATATTAATATCTGTAATAAACAAAAAGAATAGCTTTTGTAATTTTTTATTTATTTTATATAAATAACATATTATTATTATAATACATTATGATTCATTCTCTTTAAAATAATAACAAAACAACTATGATTCTTTTTCTTTTTTAAACATATGTGACATCATTACCGTTATAACACTAGATCTAACTAGTACTTTCACTAGAAAGCTGGCTCGAATGAGATTGGTTTGAAATTTGTGACCACTTGAAAGTATTGTTACACATTTTTTCATATCATTTGTTTCTCTAATAATTGATAATTGTTTAAAAAAATTTATTTTAAAAAAATTAAATTATCATTAATTATTAATAACAACTTTATAAAATTTTTAATAATTTCATATAATAATAAGTGTGACACATAATATGACATAATAAAAAATTAATTTTAAAATAATTTAATATTAAAAAAAATAACTTATATAAAATATTAAAAATTAGAATTAATTTATGTTTATAATAGTATATATATGCATATTGTGCATAAAAGTTTTTAATATATTAATATTACATTATAAACTAAGAGAAATATAGAATTAGATAATTAGTATTATATTTTATTTATTTTTAATATCTATATTGCATCATTTAGAGATAATTTATTAAAATAATTATGATATTTATTATTAAAATATTATTTTAATTTTAAGTATGAAAAAGTGAAAATTAAATAAATTAATAAAATATTTTTTATTATTTGTAATATTCTATGATAACAATAGAACTAAAACGCTTTTATATTTTTTTTTTATTTTTAAATATTATATATACCTAATTTGTACAATTCAATAATATTATAATTTAAAATATAAAGGTTTTAGTTTTGTTTAGTTTTTTTCTAAACTATTTCTCCATAATTTAATCTCTCTCAAATTCTCTCTCTTTCTTCTCTCATCTATTATCATTCTATTATTTGTCTTTTCATTTTTTATCCAGTTACACTCTAATTAGCCCTGCTCGACTATCAATCGTTTCTTTGTGTTTCTGTTTCTTTAATTTTTTTTTATTTATTATCTCTTTCTCTCCTATGTTCTCTCTTTTCTTTTTTCTTCAATAAATCTTTTATCATCTCTAGTCATTATTATTTTTTTTTTTTTCTTTTATTATTAATTCAATGCTCTCTCTCTTTTAGAAATTAGTTATCTACATCTCCATTATCACCTATTTAGCTCATTAATTAACAAAATTTAAGAGATCTCTTATGTATTATAGTTTAATATATAATAGTTTTATATAAATATATTTATTTTTATATTTATTATATTATTTAATTTTTTGTTTATAAGCACGATAATATAATGGAAACAATTATTATGTATATGTCGATTTTATCAAAAATGAAAGTTCATATAATTTTTATTTATAAAAAAATATTGGCATCATAACCAATTAAAATATATATAAAAGGCATAAACTTTATATAAAAGGCATAAACTTTATATAAAAGTTTATATGCTTAATAATTTAAAAAATTTTACAAATGGTGCAATACTTTAAGAAAATAATAAGATATTTAATGTTTTGGATGTATGTGTAACCACCTAGCATTATAGCGTAAGATATCATTAGAACTTTAAAGTTAACCATATTTAGACAAACGTAGTGTTAGGATGGTCGACCTCTTGAAAAGTCTTATTATTACACATATTTTTTAGTAACATTTATTTTTTAACAAACGATTACTAATTTAAATAACACTAATACTTAAAAAAATAATTATTATAAATGATAGTTTATAATTTAAATTTGTTTAATTAATTTTTAGAAAAATGACCTTGTAATATTATTTTAAATTTAATATAAAAATAAATATGACACATGATATGACATAATAAAATATCAAATTTAATTTAGTTTATTATGAACAAAAAAATTTATCAATTATATTAAATTACAATTAATTAATGCTTATAACAATAAATTTATGTTATATGATGTATTTTATAACATAAAAATATTATATTATATAATATTAAGCATTAAAATAATATTTAGTTAATATTAAAAAAAGTTTAAATAATTGTAATTTTGTAAAATAATAATAAACAAAATATTATTTTTTTAAAATTTAATATTATTAAAAATTATATGATTTATTTATTACATTTAATAAATTTTATTGGTTTAATTATTTAGATTCAACTTTTATTTTATTATTTCTCACTTATTTCTTTTTATCCAATGCCTCATGTTCACTCTCTTTTTTCTCTCTCCTATCATCATTCCCTTATTTGTCACTTTATTCTCTATATTCTCTTTTACTTTCTCATTTCTTTGTCTTTCATTTTTTAATTATTCTTTCAATCTTTTATATGTTCTATCTTGTCCTTTTTTTTCTTTAATCAATAATTTCTCATCTCTATTTATAGTTATTTTTTTCTCTATTTTGCTCTTATTAATCCTTGACTTTCTCTCTCTGTAAGAGAATAATTATTATCATCTTCATTATCTCTTTTTTACTCATCTATTACCATTATTTAAAAATATCGTGTTTCATAATCTAATAGATGACATTTTTGATAAATATATATTTTATTATTTATATTTAATAAGTAGTTTAATTTTTTATTTATAAGAAATCTAATATAATAGAAGAAATTCATGTTTATGAACGCAGAGGTTATTAAAAATATTTTTTTAAAATTATTTATTTATTTTATATAAATAATCTATTAATATAACATTATAGTATGATAGACATAATAAGCATATAAAAATTTTAGAAGTACATTAACTTGTTAATTTAGAAAAATTTTTAAAGGGTCCATTTTTCTAAAAATTATTATCATGCAACTACGATTTTTTATCATTTGCATGTATTTGTGACCACACTAGCTTTACAGTACTTCATCCCAATAAAACCCAAAAGTAATGCATGCTTGGGTTAAAGTACTATTGGGATGGGTCACATATTGACAAGTCCTCAGGTTGAACATATTTTTTCATAGCACTGCTTTTTTCCCATGAAGGACAATGAATTTTCATAAGGTTTTTGACGTTAGGTTTAGTAAAAGTGAGGTGAATTGTTATGAAACAAAGTTTGATTTATGACATAATATTTTAATAAACCATTTATAAAAATAATTAATAAAGTTTAATAAATATATAAAAGAGATTTTCAATCAATTTTCATTTTTATTTAAAAAGATATTAAGTTTTATAAAAGTCATGTAATTGATAAATTAATAGTAATTAAAAATGCAAACAATTGATTTTTAGGTGGTTCGACTTACAAAACAAGCCTACATCTGCAACAAGAAAAAAATCAGTCAATCACACACAATAAAGCCTTTCGCCAATTGACGGGTTGGCTAAGCACTCATAACAAAGACAAAAAAGAGATAGACTACTATAGTCTTACAATGAAATAAATGAAATAGGCTTCTACATTCTTATAACAAAATAAAATAAAAAAAGAAAAATATTAAACAACATAAAATATAAATCAATAGAACAAAAATCTTATGCTTCATCAAACAATTAAAAAGGCACAAGTATCTTAATTAAATGAATTAAATATCAAGAAAATTAATAACTTAGCTGATTTGAGAATGAATGGAATCTCATAGAGTTTGACGAGTGAATGGCATAGCTATGTATAAAAATGACTAGGGAAACAAGCGGCTAACACTTAGTATTTTTTCTTAAGATGACATAAAAATTTTTATTCTTTCTTTTGTTCCAAAATTATCCATTTATGCGCATTTAGTAAAAGCTAAAAGCACTTACCAAACACCCTTTTTAGTTGTTAGAATTTTTGGCAAATTTTATATCTTTGAATTAGGAAATAAACAAAAAATAATTCACCAACTTGAAAATGCCTACAAATACCAGTGCATAATCGCCGTTAAATCAAAATGCTTCGGGACCTTTAGTTCGTGAAAACTTAGTGATATGACATATGCAGTCGAATAGGTGCCTTTATAAAAATGAAATTCGTCTAGCATGTTAAATTTGAGTCATGATATAATGACAAGATTTAACTTAGCCTATAGAAGAAATACAGATCGTGCAATGACAACAAGGTGAGATCATATGGCTAAAAGAATTAGCGATTTGGAAGATAAAATACTGCGATAATTGTTCGATGGTAAAAATGCACCATCGAATGGTGCACCTAGTTTTTCAATTCAAAAATTCATCGTGTAGAAAATTTTAAGTGTTTTGTTCCACATAGTTAACCAATATTGTTCGTACGGCTAAGAGAATTTGTAAATTAAAAAATTGCGTGTCATTGGTCGTTCGATTGAAAATTTTTGCAATCGTATGGTATTTATTAATCCTGTAATCCCTTTTTTTGCCTTGCAAACATTTGGGCATTTTTTGTCCCTTGTTGCTCCCTAGAATTGTTCATTTCTCTTTATAAGCATTTTTGTTACCACACCGATTAATTTTGTTAGCTAGCTAAATCTATAAATGTTCGATTAATTTTGTTGACTAGGAATTGCTGCGTTGTAGAATTAATCACAAGAGAAACCAATGGGAAATTTTTTTTTAATTTATTGGATTTAAGAAGTTGTTATCAATTCCTCTATCAAAAATTTGAGTTTTTGGATTTGATTATTTATGAAACTATTTTTAGAAGTAAATTCCAATGGGTGATCTCGGTTCACTATGGCAAGAAGTTTTCAATTGTAACATTTTTATTAGATGTCTTTCTCACATATTTCACTTTAACAAATTCTCTGAATTCCTTTTCTCTCATTATTACTTATTTATTTTTTTCTTCATTCTCGATCTCCTTATATTATTCATGGCCTCTCATTTCTTTTTCCCTTTCTACTTACTATATCATTCTCGATGACACTTATTTATTTATTCTCTTTATCTTATTTATGTTACCTCTTTTCCTTTCTTCTTC